>CM063511.1:105691740-105706740 GCA_032207245.1 Pardosa pseudoannulata
CGGTCTCTTGGAAAAAAAAATCACTGGCTGTTCAGATCAATATTGTAATAGAGATGTGTTTTCCTGGGAATTCGATGGAAAGCTCTTGTCTTGTAAATATATTCATTTTTTAGTTTTAATAAATTTAAAGTTCCACTACGTTCGACTTCGCAATTTGAGTTACGACTGAAAATGACTTAGGCTGTTTTATTGCCCAACAAGCTGGAACAATCCAAGTAATAGAGGTTAAAACTTCCGGCGTAAGCGGTGTTTTCAGACCATACGAATATTTATATTTTGCTGATTGAATATTTCATGAAACTAATCTGTGAGATCTTGATTTTGCACTACCACCATATCTGTGATGAAAGAATTCTTCATAATTCATGGATCACTTTTCAAATATTTTATGAAATCCCTTTCTCATATTGAATTTAATGTAAAATTCATTCTATTGTAAGTTTTATTCTAATTCTTATGTTTAATTTGTGCTTGATAAAGTTTCTTAAATCTCATAGGAAAATAAGAAGAGAAAATTTAAGGACACTATCTGTTACTTTTATTTATAAGATTAGGTTCTTTTGTTAAAATCATATTTCTTACTGACACTTTTCATTTACACAACTGAAATTTGGCGAAACATCTATATTTTTGAAAAGGAATATTGAAATTTAAAGTTAATGTATACAAGTTAGTTCTCAATATTTCAAATTAACTGATGTTATTTTTAATAAGATTTATATATATATTGATTTTCCCGTGATCTACATTTTCACGTTTTTTTTCCAATTATCACCATCTTTTTCCAATATGCTTTACATTATAGCAGCATAAATTAAGAAATTTTTCAAGTGATTTAAAAAAAAATGCATTATGTAAAGCAACAATGTTAATTTCCGGTTTGCAACAATTTCTTTCTAAATCAATGATTCTCAACATTTTTGGTTGCATTCAGTTTTTTAAAGTATTCTAGGTATTCATTTCTCCCTTTGATTCAGAGTAATGTTTAAAGACAGATTTGCTTTACCAATTCTCTTTTGAGACTAACACCTTTCTTCTCCTTGTAATGATTTAGAACAAAGGTTTAGAAATACTAATACAAATAAACGTGTTTTCGAATATAACAATCTTTAATTGCAGTAATACAATAAATGTTTGTAAAAAATGTTGATAATTTTTTAAGCAATTGCCTTTAAAATATTCACTTGTAGTTTTAGTATATAGAGAGAAAATAATTAAATGAGTTATGAAACACAATTTATTACATCGCAATACATTAAAATTAAGTAAGCACTTTTAACTATGAATGTGTTTTACCATTCTGTGGTCTATTTATTTCTTATTCAATTCCTCACACTTTGTGTTTTATTATAAATTAAACAATAGCATTAATGAAATATATTTCATTTTGTAGAATTTAATGTTTTGAGTTAAATTCTAAAGAGGGGAATTATACTTCTCCACCCTAGAATTCTTCCCCGAGAGACTTTGACGGTCATACAGAAAATTCAATTTATTAGGAATTATTTATAGTGGAAAGATGATAAGTATATTGCAATGCCCAAGAGCCCATTCCATTTTTTTCCACAAAAATAGTGTACTCTTATGCCTATTCTATACTATGGACCATTATTAACCACTGCAGTGCCTGATGGCATCCTTGGTATGATTGTTCAAAGGTTTCACCACACACTGGGCCACTAAATGAACTTAGCACGTTGATGCGTACTCTAACTACTCCACACTTTAGTAGCGCAAATTCATTATCTTTGATGTTTGAAGAACAATGATTCCGACTAAATACTCTGCCAAGGTCCCTTTATGGTCTGCCACCGTCCACCATATTAAGCTATACCCCCTCCACACAGTGGTAATGTAATGGACCATTGTGTGGAAGAGTCTTTACATTTCCTTCATCGTCTACAGTTGGAAACCAATTTTAATGAATGATTCTATATACTGACTGATGGTACATCAACAGAAAACAAGCAATTTATATGATGGGTGTTGGTCTTAGTCAGTATACTGCAATGCCAAAGAGCACATCACATTCAGTGTACACGTAACAAGTATTCTTACATATGCTACATGGCCTACAGTTATAAACCAACTTTGTCATAAGATTTCTCATACTGACTGAAAGTACATAATCTGGTACAAACAATTGTTTGTATTAAAGCAGAAAAATCCTGCTTTTTATCTTGAGGAATGTCCATTTATTAGCTAACAAGTTAATGCGTAACGAAATAGTAGCTATTTTTTAGTTCGTTTCGCGCTCTTCGTAAGTGGATTTCGTACGATCATGTTGGTTAAAAGTTATCTTTTTAAGACCTACGAAATTGTTAATTGCATTTGACTTAGTATTAACTGTTACAAAATTATTATTATTATATATTTTTGTGTGACAAAACACTGGTTTTCTCCATTGCGTCCATTAATATACAAATTATTACAGCGTTTCATAACGTTCCAGTTTCCTATAATCATAAGAATTATAAAACTAGCTTCTTTACACAGTTTTTAAGGGATGGGAAGCATTTTTCTCCTAGAATTACTTACGGTGTTACAGAAAATTCATTTTAATGGTAATTCATGGAAACATGAAAAGTATTAACCCAAGTACACATTACATTATGTGCACACCTAGCAAGTATTCTTTGCAAACCAACTTCGACATATGATTTCTTATACTGACTGAACATATATCCTCTAAACACTTCTTTGTTTGAAAGCAGGAAAAACTTTTCCTATTATTACAGGAATATCCGTCTATTAGCTAATGGGCTAATACAATAGAAGATCGTAGCTA
Source organism: Pardosa pseudoannulata (assembly GCA_032207245.1). Classification (NCBI taxonomy): domain Eukaryota; kingdom Metazoa; phylum Arthropoda; class Arachnida; order Araneae; family Lycosidae; genus Pardosa; species Pardosa pseudoannulata. Next base: position 105,694,529 of record CM063511.1, read on the forward strand.
GTTTTAGTTTGTATATTGGGTATATTACAATATCGGGACATCACATTTTGGGCACATACAGCGAGTATTCTGACATTTGTCTAATAGCTAATGATGTTAACAATATGGGATAGTAGTTAATCTTTAGTATGCTCCATTCACCCTTTAAATGTATTTCGTAAAATCATGTAGGTCGAACGTAGTATTTCGAAAACCCACGAAAGAGTTAATTTTTCCCTGATATAGTATTAACTGTTAAAAAATATATTATATATATTAAAGAAAAGCACTGAGCATAACTTAATCTATAAGTTATTATGCAAATTATTACAGAATTTAACAAAGCTGCAGTTTTATTAAGTCACAAAAATTATACAAATTACTTACAAACACTGTTTTAATAAGAATTAAGAGCATAATATGAGTCACGAATTATTGATTAGTATCAGTATTTTAAAATAGTAAATTTTCTAAATTACATTTACTATTCTAGACTTCCAGAAAAAAATCTACATATATTAGATCTGTTATAGAAGATAATAAAAGCTATGAAAATTACATTGCAGAACCTTTTTATTGCCATTCTAAGAAAGTTATCCATGAATTCACAGGGTATAAGTTTTCTATTATTACAAAATACTTTAGATATAATTTGTTAATATAATATGTGTAAAAAGGAAAATTCCACTACAATTTCAAAGTAGTATTTACTACAATAATTATAAGCATAAACATAAATTAAAAATACACAAAAACAACACTCAAAAGATTTAGGATAAATACACTTAAAGGCCAGAAATAAAGGTTAAAGTTTCCCAACCCAAAAAATCGACATATTACATAAACAATGGCAACCCATATGTTATTTAACAAAACTGAAGAGAGTAAAAAAGAGCAATACATCATAAATAACTTTGATTGGTAAGTCCAGTCTACATGTTCACAATCTTAACGTGATTGTAAGGTAATTTTACCTTCGACCGGGTTATTTAATCCGTATAACTCACAAAAAAGTGTATATATACCCCTAAGATTGTTATATGGTTTAAACCTACATATAATTCTTTACTTAGTAATACTGTAAAAATTTATATCATACTCTAAATATGTTTTCTCTCAAGCATTGAAGAAAAGAGAATTTACATGTGTTTTAGAAGTAAAATGAGTCCAAGATTTCATGCAGTTAAATTTTTTAGTGTTTGCAAATACTTTAATAATTGTAAATAATATCAATGTGACTAAGGTATATTTACAAAAATAATGAGAGAAAAACAAATTTACAATTGTACCACAAGTAATATTTGTAAAACAATTCATGTAGTTAAATATTTTTGTTATTTAAAAATACTCCACTAAATGCAATTATAAATGTGACTAATGAATATTTACGAAAATAATGAAAGAAAACCGAATTTATGTTTGTTTCACAAATTACATTTGTCTAAGAATTCATTCAGATAAAATATTTTTGTTATCTAAAAATACTTAAATAAATGTAAATAATATTAATTGTTTCAATAATATCAATAATATAATGCCTATTTACGAAAACAATTAAAGAAAAACGAATGTATATGTGTTCCACAAATATTATTTGACAAAGAATTCATGCCATTAAGCATAATTTTTATCTAAAAATAGTCAAATATATGGAATTATCAATTGTAACTAATGAATATCTACGAAAACAATTAAAGAAAAACGAATTTACTCTTGTTCCGTAAGTAACATTTCTCCAAGAATTCATGCAGAAAAGTAATTTTCTTATCTAAAAACACTTAAGTAAATGCAAATAATATCAATGCATTTAATGAATATTTACGAAAAGAATTTCTAAAATCGACTTTCTATTGCGAATTGTTCATTTTTTTTGCTTATTCTCAAAACATTTCTTAAAGCCCAGTGGAAAGAGTGATTACATAAAAAGGTATGTAAAAGGTCCCTTAACACCGAATAAAATAACGCAATAATCCATTAAGCAAAACGACTTTAAAAGAATTTCTGCATTTTTCATTCCTGGAACCCAAGTTGTCAAACCCGTCAGAGAGAAAAAAGTTTTTACACTTTCGGGAAAAAGTAACGAGAAGATTTCTTATCTTACATGACAGCAAAATTAATCTTATATATACCACACAAATTTATTTCTTTTTACTTTCATCACCATTTTTAATAAAGAGAAAATCAATATCTAAAGCGCAAAAATTGTGCCTCGGGATCTAAAAAGCGTCAAATTATTTGAAAGGAATGACATATGCTTGTCACTGAAAGATCTTCATTTCATTATCATCTTCACTTTCTTTTTATGACGACGAAACTTTCTGAATATAAAGTTTGAAACCTTTTTATAATAGGTTCTTCTACTAAAAGTGTAGAATATGTATATATCTACCTGTCTATCTGCCTATCAATCTGCCTTTATTTTTTTTCTACCTATCTATCTATCGAAGTATATGTAAATAATTGGTAAAAATACTTCTACACTGATAAAAATGGAATTATATGCAATATTTTTAATTAACACTTCTTACTAGGCAACACAGCACTAGAAAGAAATAATGTTGTGGAACGTAACTTGCTTAGTATCTATTATATACACTGTCTACCAATAATTATTTGGACACCTGTGATAAAAATGAATAAAAAAACTTTATTCAAAATCAATAGTTGGTAGAACCTCCAAGAGAGGCAATTACAGTTTGAACCCTCCGAGGCATACATTCCACAAGTCTTTGTAATACACCTAGTGGTATTTTCTTCCACTCGGCTTGGAGTAGACATACAAGTTCCTTCACCGATTTTGGACGGGTAGTGCACCCCTTAATTCGGCGATCCAACTCGTCCCAGAGGTTCTCGATAGGGTTCAGGTCTGGGCTCTGGGCAGGCCAGTCCATTCGATGAACTCCATTGGCACCATACCAAGCCTTGGTTAACCTCGAAACATGACAACTGGCATTGTCGTCCTGAAAGTAACAGGGGTCCAACCCGTAAAACTGCCACAACGTAGGAAGCACATTGTCATCCAAAATAGTGCAGTAGGCATCGGCGTTGAGCTTACCATGAATGGGGACCAAGGGTCCCAGTCCATACCAGGAGAAATACCCCCAGACCATAATTCCACCTCCACCGAACTTGACTGTTGGCACAATGCATTCTGGCAGGAGACGTTCTCCAGGCAGACGCCAGACCCAGACCCTGCCATCCGAACGGTAAAGGGTGAACCTTGATTCGTCGCTCCAAAGAACCCGTTTCCACTGATCTACGGTCCAATTTCGATGTGCTTTGCACCACATTAACCGAGCAGCGGTTGGACTTTGTGATCAAAGGCTTATGGGCAGCAGCACGACCATGAAAACCAAGCAGATGTGCTTCCTTACGGATGGTATTCATTGAAACAATACTCCCGGATGCCTGTTGAAACTCCTCGCGGATGAGGGCCATCGGTTGGGTGCGGTTCTTCCGAATTTCTCTGGACAGCACTCGTCGGTCTCTATCTCCCAGTTTCGTTGGTCTGCCAACTCGGGCACATTCCGACAATCACCGCTCACCTTCCACTTCTTAATCACATAGGCCACTGTCGATTTTGGGTACTTCAGATCGCTAGATATGTCCCTTAAGGATCGGCCACATTTGTGATACCCGATAATTATACCTTTCTCGAAATCAGAGAGCTCCGAACTGCGCGGCATCTTGCATGCGACTAATGCCGATGCTGTTTCCTACACGATGTATACCGGCGGAGGCCGTGACGTACCTCAGGACCGCAGATATCGTCATTTGCATAGGTGTCCAAATACTTATTTTTAGACATTGTATGTATCTATCTATTTGTCTATCTAAAAATATATCTCTATACATGTAACAGATAAATGTTTTACGCCAATCAGTTATGGAGATATGATTTATATTTTTTAAATTCCAGGGCTTACTTAACACAACCCTATACTGTAAAGTGTTTGCAATGTCTTGTTATTTTGCAAAATGTTTTGATGTCGTGGAAAGCAAATAGCTGTAAGTGTAGAATATATATGAATCTATCTATTTATCTATATATCTGCCAACATGTATATGTATGTAGTATCAAAATCCCTTACTTACATATTGTAATATTCATTCAATAAATTATATGCATAAATTATGTGGGTTTTTGCTTGGTAATTCTGATTTTTCCCTCTAGACATGCTATAGACGTAATTCAGCCTGTATTTATTTATTTATTTAGTGAGTGTCGTGCCAGTTGGAAGTAACCCGTGTTGAGCAAAATAGCAGTTCTGCAAGGGGGAAATGCGATGGAATGTACGGTATGGTAGGGTATTCTTCAAAAGGGCTTCTACTTATCCACTGTGACATTCCATCCCATTTCTCCCTCGGAGAATGAGTATTATGCTGTAATCACTCTGCTCAACACTCGTTACTTCCATCTCACATGACACTCGCCAAATAACTGATTTCACAGTCCTCGCTGCGCTACTACTAGCAATTACAGAGCCATCTTTTGTTCTGCCTACACACTATGCCTACAGAACTTCCACACGACACCTATACGTTTGTGATGCTTTCACATATCAACGAGAAAAAAAATAGTGGCCATGACTTATGCCAAACCATCGTATTAAAATGCAATTCCTTCTTTTATACTAGCATAATTTATCTGTATAATAATTTGTTATCCTTTTAAAAACTAGATTATTTATAAAGAAAAAGTACTATTGCAAAAAGAATTCATATACACGTCGTTTTTAATAGCTTTTCCAAAAGGATAGAGTTGCTTGCTCTTACATTTGTTCTCTGTGCACTACCTACATTATTATACTCTATAATGTATTTTGAACGATTTAAACCTATTTTTGCTGATATTATTATAAACTTTTTTCTGGCATCAAATTGGAAATTCATGTATCAAGCGTATTAGTTTTAAAGTGTTACAAAATATTTATTTGAAAAACTTTATTTGATGTTTATAAATTTTTTACAGATTTGAATATAAATATACACTTAAACCATATTAAAAGGTTTAAATTTTTAGAGCAGTATATGTGTGTAATTTTGGATGTTTTTTATTATACATTTTCCAATTTAAACTTTGAAAAATTCAGTAAAATATTAATAATTAAAGAAATATTTGAAAACCAACAAAGTGCACGTTTCCGTGAAAATGATATAAATAATGATAAATAAATGATATATAAATGATATAAAGAATGAAAATGTTAAATATACCTTGTGTTATCTCATATTTCAATTGATATTTGTGAATATATTTATTTAAAAGATATTGCAAAGTTTCGATTTTTAAAAATGTATTGCTATGTTTTAAAATTAATATTTTTATTTTAATGAAAGGAATTTAAAATATTTTTGTCACGTTTATATGACTCATACTTAAAATATTTATTTAATACTAATACCACAAAACATAGAAATTATTATTTTTTTTTTGAAGAATTTAAATATGTGTTTATTAAATAAATTGTTATTTAAATAAACTGTTATGTATATGACAATTCTGTGAAGTAATTTTTAACTCTTAATAGTTAATTCCTTTTTCCCAAATGAAAATGATAATAAAATTATTAGAATTTTTTTTATATATTCAAAATAGAATACGGCAAATGTTCGGAACAATTCTTTCCTTCAACTTCTTAGAATCTTAACATATGATAGATTGAATTTCCTTCATACAGAGTCAAAAGAAAATGGTAAAGAAGATAACTTTTGAAATATAGCGAAATATGTCTCAGTACAATGTTTTTGGAATTTATTTAGTTTTCCAATTTATGGAAGCTTAAGTTTTTAAGCTTTTTGCTCTGAGTAATCTTAAGTCGATTTACAGCTATGACTTTTTTCTCCCTTTAAAATCTTATCTCTTTGACACGTTAAAGTCTTTTGAAAAATTCCATTAGCTTTTCCTTTTCTTGTTAGATTGTTTCTTGAATTTTTATTCTTCGTTATTAATGTAGTATTAATTCTTTTTTTTCATAGAAAACTTGTCGAAAAGAAATCAAAGAATTATTATTACGTTATTAGTATATCAAACTTTGTTCTTTAAAAAGCAATTTTCAACACTTCCTCGTATCTAAAATTCAATTAGATAAAACTAATAAAAATGTCATTGGAGCTGAAACTTAAATTTGGTGGAGGAAAGGTGATAAGATCTTCATCTCATTAACTTGGACACATTATCATGATATTTTGCAAAGATTTATTCTCTGTACTGTTTTAAATTATGCTGATAACTGAATTTTTATAGGTATGCGGTCTTAGTTATGTGTTTTATACTCATAATGTATTCATGAAAAAGACTAATAAGAAATTAAGTATTTTTTGTTAGAGTTTAAATTATATTTCTTAGTATATCAAGAAAAGTAAATTTGTTAATATACAAGGGTATTTTTAGGATTAATTTATTCTTTGTGTCTACCAGTGACGATTTACAGAGAATATGAAATTTATTTCGAATTAAGTATTCTAATTTAAACGCTAAAACATTAAATGTAGAAGTAATTTTCAATCTTTAACATCTTATTGAAAAATTTTAAATCTCTAAAATGCTATAAAAGAATGCTTTTAATTATACTTTAGATTGATTGTCCGAATTCTTTTTCATTCTTAAAAACTTACAGCTTCAGTGTATTTTTTCTTCTATTGCACAAAAAGGGATTAGCTTCTATTTTTAAAAATCTTTATTGTAAGACATATTAAGTAACAAGGTTTATGAAAAACAAATTATACTTTAAACCTTCTTATTACTCTTTATCTAATATATGAAGTTTTTGTATATACATATAAATATATATATATATATATTATATACTTATATACATATATATATATATATATATATATATATATATATATATATATATATATATATATATTATATATATATTTAAAATTATTCACAGTTCCTTATATGAGGGATTAAATTAAACTATACATATAATTTTCATTCTTATATATTTACAGTCCAGTATCTTTGCTTTTTACAAGTATTCTATATTAGTTTACATTAATTACAAAAAGTAAACACTATATCCTAATAATAGGAGATCCATAATTATACACTGTGTGCTATACTATAATTTATATACTATATCATATTGTATTTAGAATATACATATATAAATTATACGATACCATAATGTATTTGTTATATATACGTATCAGATCCAGTGAAAGAATACATAGGTACAATACGATTTGCGTGAGCATAATATTTATGTGAAATAAAATTTTATAAAAATCTTTTTTAATTAAGTGTTGTATTCATTTTAAATAGATTTTTAAATAGATTTTGTTTTTCGATATGCGTTATACTATTTTGCAAAGATTTATTCTCTGTAGTGTTTTAAATTATGCTGATAACTGAATTTTTATAGGTGTGTGGTCTCAGTTATGTGTTTTTTACTCATAATGTATTCATGGAAAAAACTAATAAAAAAATTAAGCATTTTCTGTTACAGTTAAAATTATCTTTCAAAGTATATCAAGAAAATTAAATGTATTCATATAGAAGGGTATTTTTAGAATTAATTTAGCCTTTATATCTACCATTGACGATTTACAGAGGATATTTATTTTGAATTATGTATTCTAATTTATAAAGAGATAAATTGAGAAGGAATTTAAAATATTTAACATCTTTTTAAGTAATTTTAAATCTGTAACATGCTATTGAAGGATTCGTTTATTTATAATTTAGACTGTTCAAATTATTTTTCATTCTTAAAAGCTTCCAGTGTCAGTCTCTTTCTTGTTCTATTGTACCAAAAGGGATTATCTTCTAATTAAAAAAAATCTTTAATATAAATCGTAGGTTAAGTAACAAGTTTTGTGAAAAACAAATTATACTTGAAACCTACTTATTACTCGTTATCTAACATATGAAGTTTGTGTGTGTGTGTATATATATATATATATATATATATATATATATATATATATATATATATATATATATATATATACACATACATATACATACTTATATGTTGTGTATGTATGCATATATATTATACTTAAAATTATTCACAGTTCATTATATGAGGGCTTTTTTTAAACTATATATGTAATGTCATTTTTATATATTTCCAGTCTAGTGTCTTTGCTTTTTTCAAGTATTCTAGATATGTCTAACATAGTTTATATTAGTTTAAAAAAGTACAAACTTTATCCTAACAATATTAGACCCTAAATTATGCACCATGTGCTATACTAGAACTTATATATAATATCATATTGTATTTTGGATATACATTATATGACATCATACTGTATTCGTTATATACACGTAGCAAATCGAATCATTGAATGCATAGTTACAATACGATTACATATTATGTATGTGTAATAAAATTTTATTAAAATCTTTTTTAAATGTTGTGTATTGTATCCCTTTTAAATAGATTTTGTTTGAAAGTAAGATACTTAGATAAGCATTAAACTATTTTAAAGTAAAGTTTTCCAATTTTTCTTCAATTTTAGAGATTAGTAGTATTGAGTAGCAAGAAACCTCTTTCAGGATTTTGTGCTACATAAACACCATGGACTTATTAGGACTTAACTCATCATGAAAATATATTTAAAGTTAAATTTATAATACCATATATGTTAAGAAGGAGTGAGCTATAAAAGACAGAAAAAGGAAGATTAATACTTTGAGAACTGTATGCAATTAAAGTGAAATAATAGGTTACCAGGTTAAATTCTTTGTTTCTAATTTTTCATGAGAGAAAACTAATGCGTTCATTTGCTACTTTTTAAGTTCAGAAGGAAAAAGTTAATTTTTTAAATTACACAATTAAAGTTAATTGGATATATTACAGGGGAAAATACACAGAAGTGTTAAAAATTATTAAGTTTTCCACGATGAAAAACTTTATTTTTACACGGCTTTTTCATTCAGAATTTTGTACTCTGAACAAATGACATCTCTTTGACGCTGTATTTAAATAGCTTCAAATATTCTTCAAGGGTTAAACACCCTCAAAGACTTTTAGAACTAGTAGGAATTAAGAACTGTAAAACATTCAGGCATGTTTTCTTATCAGTGCAGTTTTTTGTTAATGCTCTCACTCTCTCTTTGTAGCAAATCATTAGTTTGCACAAAGAAATTTATACTTAAAATAAATTTATTTAAATGCTTAAAATGAATATAAAATATTAACTAAGTGAGGCAATATTATATTCCTATAAATAAAGCTGCTTTTAAAAATTTTATAAGTAGAACAATCTTTATTTGATTAAATGAAACTAGGATGTTTCGTAATATTAAATTCTGTCATATAATTATTCATTCTTATATATTTACAGTTTTCTTCTTAAGTATTCGATATTCTATATTAGTTTTACATAATTATAAAAAGTCTATATCCAATAATAATTTATTTCACTTTCATATATAATTATACTTTATTATATTTATATTAGTCATTATAAATTATGATACCATACGTATTTGTTATAAATACTATATCATGAAAGTATACATAGGTACAATACGATTTGCGTGAGCATATATTTATGTGAAATAAAATTTATTCGTATCATCTCGATTATATGGCAGGAATATCTTAAAAAAACTAATAAGTCTTCATTCAGAATTATTCTATATGATAATCATTACAGCTGTCTCATATTAAACAATTCAAGTATTTTTTCATTCATTTCTTCCCAAATATATATATTACTTTCTCACGTTTTTACAGAGAGCACATTATACTGATAAGCTCTAAGAGGCATACTATATGATTTGAATGACTATATTTGTGTTCGCTTTATTACGAATAAAATTAGTAATCTTAAAGAGAAATATGATAAATATTCGTAAAAGAAAGCGAAGTACCTTACTTACCAAATCAAATTATTGAATAACACTAAACTTATTTAAATAGTAACTTCTGTATAAAAAGATACTACAAATATATATTGTTACAATTTATGAAGCGTAACGTTCGTGGATTGAGTAGACTTTGAATTAAGACAGCAAAAATAACAGCACTTTATTCGTAATGCAGGGAAAACACGAATACAGCAGCCAACACCGCGAGAACTGGCTAGCACAGGCGATAGTTCACTAAAACTCTTAGCGCCAAACAACGTAGGTCTTTACCTCTACAAATTTCTCAGCTAACTGAACCTCGATCAGGATCGGACCCCGGTATTTATATCCTCGGGAGAAACTGGAATATTCTAGAAAGTACTAGGTACAAACGGTCGCCAAGAAAGTCACCAAGTCGCCAAATTTGGCGCCAAAAATTAGTCGCCAAAAACATCGCCTACGAGCCAATATCTCGCCAAATACATGATTTACCCATTATAATACACAGTATACGGCAAAAATACATGCCAACTTGCGAAATTCGTAACAATTTTATTGCTTTATGCATGCTATACTTATGGAGTTAAATTTATTGTACAAAGTAAAGTTGTATCTAACCGAAGATTGTTTTTGTGCAATCTACACTTATTTATTTCAATAGCTTCTAAACCCAAATGAACACGAACTATACAACATGTTACAGATCAAAGATAATAAAAAGACAATAGAATAAAAAAAAAGACTGCGAGATTTAACTCCATTAATTATTGAGTGAAATATTGTTGTACATGACTTTTCATAATTATTAGAATATATGATAAAAAGTTTAATACAGATTTTATACATTAAGCTAGTCTGAAATATTATTGCTATTAAATCAATTTTCCTAACTGTGATTTCAATTTTATAAAGAATGCTACAATTTTTATAATTTGAAGCTGTGACGTTTTACAATGTATCTTATTTGAAGGAACATAATAACACAAAACTTTTTATCATAGGTTAATTTCTGTTATTCTTTAAAATGCATAGCTGTAAAAATATCAATAAATGTCTGCCATTTAAAGCTCTTACAAAATTTCAATATGTAAAGAAGACTAATTTTTTGAAAATCTATTCTAAGCAATGTCTCAAAATTTTCTAATTTTTACAAAACTTCTAGGCGCAAATGACGTCTTATACTTCTTTATTGGGAATATATTATTTATCATGCTGCTTTTTGAGTCCTGAGAGGGTAAGTGCAAAAATTTATCCTTAGTTCAGGAATAAAATAAATACTAATAATTTTTAAAGTTGTTTGGAATATATTAGTAACAGTGAAGGTTAAGTTTACACAGTCGATGATCATTTTAATATTTTCATCGACACATGGTTAATGGAATTTTAAAACTAATTGCTTAATTGTAACGTTCAATTTCTATATAACATGCATTTCATTATATTTAAGATAAAATCTATATAAATCTGACGTAAGAGATACTACAAACTATCGATTACAATAAAAACATTATGTATAAATACATATATGATATATAATGCCGATTAAGTTAAAATCAAAAGGTACACTAAAATCTTGAAATATATCCTAATATTTGACTGAGGAAATTGCTAAGTTTTGGATTTACCAAACCCGTTAACTGCTTTACTCGTATATATTCGTATTTTCACATTTTAAGCTTTAACAGCCTCATAATGCGCATGCATATACATCTTATACTTTAAATTCTATATAAGGTAATTTACTTAAATCACAAGCATAAAATGACTAAGAAATATATTACAGGAAGACGGATGTATGCGACCAATACAGTTAAAGCATTTACTGCGCAGAACGTATATAAACGCCAGTGGTTGTTAAGGGGTTAAGGTATAATCTGAAAATAAAAGATTACATGTCTTTAAAGGAAATAAAGTTAGCTGTATGAGAAATACAGTTATTTCTGAAAACTCAAGTAGATGTACCTGCCGACATATTTTAGGACTAATTAGTAACACATAATAGTTATAACTGATAATTGATTGCAATCTACTTTCTATTAAACTGAAATATTTTGATTAGATATAAAAAAATTGCAAATTATTTTGGGTTGTCTTGAAAATGGAACTCTTGAGATTAATAGATTAAAACTGCACTGTTCTGCTAAAAGAAATCTCGTACTACTATGACACTGAAAAAATTGTAACATTCATTTTTCCGAAGAAAGAAATAAATTATTAAAATATATTTCATCCGATGTTATTTATAAGGCACTTTTCTTCTTAATGTTTAATCAATGTTAACCAAATTTGTGAATATTTTACTTTTTAAGACATAATGCTACTTTCAGAAAAGTCTCAAATAGAAATTTTTAGACCCAATTTAAATGGAATTAAAGAAAGGAGGTAAGACAATGTTCAGTACAAGACAATATTCAAT
>CM063511.1:105711740-105721740 GCA_032207245.1 Pardosa pseudoannulata
ATCTATTCAAAATTACTTCTGACAATTTTTTTATACACTTAGGTAAATATTGTAAGCAGAGAGAGGACCTAATCTCGATTTCAAAATGTAATGCAAAATGGGTACCTTTGTGGGTCTAAAATGTTGGGCCCGGAACACTTCTGGTTGAAGGGTATCAATAGCTGATCAGGAGAGGGGGTCTTTTTTATCATCCGTTGATCTGTTACAGACATCGTCAGGGGCTTTCTCCTGAGTCTTTGGGGTGCGGCCTTACTACTTTGTGCAGGAATACTTTCTGGCTGACTTGGCTGGACTATCGAGCACCTTCTTTTTGGGACCTCCGAACCAAACTCCTCTGGGACCGACATCCTAATCCCTCTAATCCCTGATTTCCAATCGGCATAGTTGCCAGAATTTCATTGGTCTGACCAAACCCCGCCCTGAGACCACCAACGTGAACACCCTTATCCCTTCTAATTGGGCCCTGTCTCTTAGGGACTCATAAATACTCCACAAAGGTACATTCTTATTTAATGTCAAGTACGGAGACGGGATTCTTATCTGGGACTGGAATCAGAACCCCGCCCGAGACCACCGCACAAGACTACAATATCCGTTAAATAGAAATTTATGATCCCTGGTCCTCTATCTACAAAGATGTGATGAGGTCAGATTTAGATCCCGAACATTTTACTTCTTGAATGTATGAAAGAGTTATATATCAGATCTAAATCGCCTCATCACATGAAGGTAAGATAAGATTTACAGTAGAATGACATTTGTTATTTGAGATACATATTATTAAATATGGTTATTTTTATAAAATAAAAGAGGTGTTTTGAAATTAATACTAGTACATTTATACAGAAACCTTATTAATATTAATCGATATTATTTTGGGGTTATTTTATATTTATAGCAAAACACAATAAGTTTTTCCAACTTTATGTACTGTACTTAAACTCATGTAAAATCCATTTTAGTTAGATTTTTTACCTCCTGTGCAGCTATTATACATGCTTCGTGGATTTGAACTGGCTGGGTTTTGGTGGTGATTTATAAAACTTTAAGAGGTTTTATCTAATAGAAACAATAGCATGGCGTTAGATCAGGACTATAAGGGGAACGTAATATGATACCTTTATACAGTTAAGCAAATTTTACAGGACGTAACCAGAAATATGTAGCTTTGCTTCACTATAATGTCTGGTTGCAGATTAGAGATGATGCTACACAAGTTTAAATATTGTTACCAATTTATTAAGCGTAGCGTTCATGAATTGAGTAGACTTTGAATTAAGACATCAGAAACAACAGTACTTTATTTGTAATGCAGGAAAAACACGAATACAGCAGCCAACACCGCGAGAACTGGCTAGCACAGGCGATAGTTCACTAAAACTCTTAGCGCCAAACAACGTAGGTCTTTACCTATACAAATTTCTCAGCTAACTGAATCGATCAGGATCGGTTCCCGGTATTTATATCCTCGGGAGAAACTGAAATATTCTAGAAAGTACTAGGTACAAACGGTCGTCAAGAAAGTCAACAAGTCGCCAAATTTGGCGATAAATCGCCAAACTTGGCGCCAAAAATTAGTCGCCAAAAACATCGCCAACGAACCAATATCTCGCCAAATACATGATTTACCCATTATAATACACAGTATACGGCAAAAATACTTGCCAACTTGCGAAATTCGTAACAATATAGTCACATGACACTCTGGCATATTATCCTGTACACAAGTAATTATTCTACTCCAAATAAATTAATTTTGTAGTGAAAATGTAATGTCTTATTAATAATTAAACAGACTACACATATTACATTTTATGTCTTCTAAAATTTTTAATAAAAATAATTTAAATATTCTACCTAGAAAAACTTTGAAATATACATTAAAACTGGATACTTGATTTTTTAATATATATTATTAAATTTATAAAAATATGGGAAAGATGGTAAAAGCCTATTTATTAATTTAAATAAAAAATTGAAATTGAATTATGTAACTGTTTTTTCCTTCTAAGGTTTTTCATTTTTAAATATTATTAGAGATGAATAAGGACATGTTATCTTAAAAGTATTTACTATATAAATTTTTTATTTATATATTTTAAGAATTTTGAACCAACAAATTATATGATGAAACTTAAAAATTGTATTATATATATATAAATATATATATATATATATAATATATATATTTATATATATATATATATATATATATATATATATATATATATATATATATATATATATATATAAATATATATATAATATATTATATATAATATATATATTATATATATATATAATATATATATATATATATAATATATATACATATATATATATTTATATATAATATATATATATATATATATATATATATATATATATATTATATATATATATATATATATATATATATATATATATATATATATATATATATATATATATATATATGTATATATATATATATTATTATTATTATTATTATTATTATTAAATTTATAAAAATAAGGCGAAGATGGTAAAGGCCTACTTATTACTTTAAACAAAAAAATTAAAAGTTAAAATATGTAACCATTCTTTTTCCTTCTAAGGTTTGTACTTTTTAAATATTTTAGATATGAATAGAGACATGTTATATTAAAAGTATTTACTATATAAATCTTTTACTTATATATTTTAAGAATTTTGAAGCAACAAATTATATGATAAGATATAAAAATACTTCAATATCCACAAAGAGGGGAAAAAACGTATTATATTATTAAAGTAGATTTTGAAAGTTCGTATATTAAATATTTTCTTCCACTATAAAACTTGTTCCACATTCTGCTGTAAATCCTTACTTAATACCAAAGTCTATAGTGTTATGAAACATCTCTCTCCCCATTATCATATCATCATGCATTATATTTCTCGGGAAATAAAATATTTTGAAAGAAATAATGAAGTTTAGCCTGCATGCATATGGAAATTAGAAAAAGGATTTGACTTGCAAAATATTGTGTAGAATAAATAATTTCCTTTAGCCTTAAAGAAAAGTCTGTGCCAGAAACTTTTGTTATTGAGCCTCTATTAAGCTGAAAGAAGAAAAAATTATCCTAATATTTAATAGGTATTAAATATTTTTTATTAAAAATAGAGTTTAAAACACTGGAAGTTTTCTTAAGAAAACTATTATGATTTTCAAAAAGTGACAAAAATTCTAACAAGTGTATATGTCTTTTTTTAGTTTCATTTATTTTATTAAAAGATTTTTATTGCATAACTCATTTACAATGATTATTCTTTTATATTCTTTAATATTCTTTTTAAAAATTGTAAGGATTGTTGAATATTAGCGCTATAACATATATTTTAACGACAAATTTATAGTTCCGAATTTGTAGTGTTAAAAAACGATTAAAAATTTGTATATTTTTATATGGTAACGTCGACATATGAAAAATATATTTATAGCGCTCAGAGGTAAACAAGAGGTATTAGGAGAAGAAATAGCTACAACTGAATAATTGTTCTCAGTTCGATATTTAGATTGTGATTAGTACGAATTATTAGCAGCTTGGTGTTAATTTAAGATAATATTGTGGTACAAAAAACCCGAAGTGTCTTGTGTTTTCCCTTTTTTAAATTAGTTATTATGGTTAATTTACTGAATTTATTTGTGTTGGGGTAACTAAAGCAAAAAAAAAAAAAAAAAAAAAAAAAAAACTACATCTCTGGTTTTAAAACTAAAAGAAAATAGCCAAAGAAGATAGCTAGGAGAGATAATTTTAACAACCAATTTATAGTTACGAAATTGCAGTGTAAAGAAAAAAAGATTAAAATTAGTATATTTTCATATGGCAGCTTAGAAATATGAAAACTATATTTATAGATCATAGAATTAAACAAGAGGAATTATGGGAAGAATTGGATACAACCAAATAAGTGTCCTCACTTCGATTTTTAGATTGTCTTTGGTACGAATTATTAGTATATTGGCGTTAATTAAGGATAATATTTTAGTACTAAAAAGCCCAAATGTCTTGTATCTTCCCTTTTTTAAAAAAATAATTATTATGGTTAATTTACTAACCTTTATTTGTGTTTGGATGTCGGAAGCGAAAAAACTACATCACTGGTTTCAAAACTAAGAGTAGCCAAAGATGATAGCTCGAAGCCTCACGGAAAGGATATCGTTGTAATACATTAATAAAGGGAAATTTTTACAGCAATTTTAAATGGTATACATGTACTAAAATTATTTATGGGAGCATAGAATTGGTTATTGATATTATATAAACAGTTTTACTTGGTGTTTGAATTGGATGATTTTTGATGTAACTTTATCATTTCAGATATTTTCCATATATAGTGTTTGCGCTTAATTCACATGAATTACATTTATCAAGTAAAATATTGCTAAAATCCACCCTAGCTTTCTAACCTGAAATGTAGGCTGCATATTGACGTTTGTTCATAAATCTAATGTTAAATCTCAGCATGTCATATTGAATCAGTTTCTTAAGTATAATTTTTTCAATGTATTTATATTGATATCTAGGTAAAATATACATTTTTCTTTGTTTAATTAATTTCCTTATTTTTGGATCTCCATCCGGTTAATACTTGACATAATTTTTAAAAAACAAAAGGTTTTCTTACTTGTTTCTTTAAGTTTCTTTAGTAAGTTTATCAAGTAAAATATTGCTAAAATCCACCCTAGCTCTCTAACTTGAAGGGCAGACTACATATTGACGTTTGTTCATAAATCTAATGTTAAATCTCAGCATGTCATATTGAATCAGTTTCTTAAGTATACATTTTTCAATGCATTTATATTGATATCCAGGTAAAATATACACTTTTCTTTGTTTAATTTCCTTATTTTTGGTTCTTCATCCAGTTAATACTTGACATAAATTTTAAAAACCAAAAAGGTTTTCTTACTTGTAAGTTTCTAGACAAGAGAGGTGAAATATATTTGTTGGTGAAATTCATCACGTTCAGAAAGAGCATGATGAGCAAAATATTTATTCCTAACAATGTTTTTCAATAGTTTTTAAAACAAACATTTTAGATTTCTATAAATATCCGAAACACTACACGTGCATTTCTAACCACCATATACGTTAGAAATTTCTCTATAGCTTATTTTGCATAATATAACACTAAAATTAGTTGCACTTAGTATATTTTAAAGAAGAACTATTTATTCTTAATTTTCAATTAAATAAATTACACAATTTGTTCACAAAATAATGGGAAATAATTTTTTCCTTAAAGAAAAAACCAAAATAGTAGAGACTGTAGTTGTTGTTGACAGATGCCACTTGGTTAAACCAAGCACGATTGAGCCGGATGCTACTTCAAATTAAGGCAAACGGGGCGCTCCTTTCGTTTATAGCGGGCACCACTAGGGTGAAAGTGCGACTTATGCTCAAGTGGGCCCTCGTAATTTTGAAACAGGGACCAAGCAGAAAACCCAAAGACTTGTCCTGTCACCTCCAGAGATATTGATTGAGAACATGGATGACATTGTGACCACGAACATATTTTACGTGCCCCAGTTACATTTAGCTAACAGTTTCTAAGGTTAAGAACCTCAACCTGTCAGTTACGAAACCGTTGCCTTTGCCGACTGAGCTACCTCGGCTCTCAGTGGAGACTATTAGTGTAAGTTATGGGGGTTGTCAGCTACAGAGTTTGGAGTAAGTTAGTTTAGCCTTTGCAGCTCACGTATAAATAGTGAAGCAAACATCAGTTTCAAATGTCGTATTACTTTCCAAAATGCAATAAACTGTGAAAATGTGATACACCAGAAAAGTTTGTATAAATCTAAAGAAATCGATTGATGTTGTTACGATGTTACAAAAAACCTACAAATATAATTGTTTTTCGTATTTTCAAGTTCTTCGGTAGCACAAACTCTTCAAAATCAAAGGTACAACAACACGCTGGATGTCAAGCAGAGTTTAAGCATTGATACTATGTGGCTCAAAGCATTTGTGTCCTCAAAACAGGCATAAAGTGCAGATTTCTGCAAGGCCTGCGCTGCAAATGTTGTTGTTCAATCAAATCGCGAGCGTCTGACAGGAGCTCACAAACAAGTACGTTTTACAAAACGACAATGTGCTAGTTTACACATTTTTCAAAGTGACTCAGTTAATGGAAAATCGCATAACTGTACCCCAACCACAAAACGAAGCCGATTCGTTACTGCTAGGCTGTTTCATATTTTCAGTTTACATTCCGGTCAAAAATTCATCTCTGTAACAATCTCAAGAACTTACAGTTAACACGTTCTGAACAGTTTAAGGTTTGCAGGTGAACCAAAGAATGCCAGACTAGTAGACAACAGAGTATATTTTTAGAATATAAAAAGTCTAAAAAATTATTTTCAAATAAAATAATCTAATAAAAGATTTTTATAGAATCACCGGAAGACCCGTTATGACACATATTTTGTACTGAAAAACTTTTATTTTGATTTTTGCTACTTATTTTCAATCTTTATTTCCAGGGAATGCTTACAAGAAAATCTAAAGTTCTACTTCAAATAAAAAATATAACCTATTTATAACAATGACCAAATTATATGGAAAAATAATTCACATGAAACATTTTATATAATGCTCCTTTTGAAACAATAAATAATTAATAACATTTAAAACAATTATAACTTTACCTTGAAATTATAAAAAATTTCCACATGCATAAATTGCTAGTAGTTTATAGATTTTTCAAGCATATTTGAAAAAATAATCTTTATCCTTTATTATATAGGTAGTCCATTTAGTATATGCAAGTACTTTTGTCCCTTATAGTAAATATGTGTGTAAAATTTTCTGTACCGAATAAATAGTTAAACAGCAAAATCCACATAACAATAAAATTTAGTGTATAGCCAATGTTCATGACCAATTTTTCAAATCAATTTTTAAAAAGTATAATCTTAGAAATAATTAAATAATAATAAATTAATTAATAAAACCGGGTGGTATAATTATGTTATAAATAGGTTCTAACACATACTATTCTATACACTGATTTCTTTGTAGTCATTTTCAAACATGCATTTTTATTACCAGTCTTCTACACTGCATGTATTTATATGTAATAAAATTTCCTAAATTCAGTAAATTACGATACTATATATTCCTCCGAAACTCAACATTTCCTCCGTTGAAAAACAACCATAAAGTAAAAACATATAATTCAAAAAACTTTTCAACTGTAATAAAGTCCAGAGTAAAAGACTAAAACAAACCTGCTGTAGAGAATATCTAAAATATTACCTAACGTGACAGTTTTATCAAAAACGGCGAAAAGTAAATTTTTAAATCCTATTTAAGAAGAAAGAAATATAGAATCTTTAAAAAACAGATACAATTGAATCGGACGTTTGTAAGAGGGGATTCAATTTCCTGGAGGTAGAAAGAACTTTTTTTTTTCTTGATTTTGTTTTCAGTTAATATTTCATGAAAACTCCCAGTACACCTTTTTAAGGCTCGCTATTCGCTGAGTGTAAATGGATTTCTTACAGTTTTTCCACAAATTTAAAATTATTTTAGCAAGTGAGTTATAAATTTTTCATATGCATTAAAATGTATGATATCCCAATTTTAAGAGTTAATAAATATATAAGAATAAGGAGTATTTTTGAAATTTATTTGATAGTATTTAAAGAAATAAAAACAATATATAAACTAGAAATTCGCCGAGATACTTTTTTAATCTTTAGGACGTGTATATTTTTGCTTAGTTTTATATTGCACTCCAACATGTTTGAGCTTAAAATGCCTGTTGAGTTTAATAAAGTATGTTCAACATTTGTTTATGTTTTAGTTCTGGTTTGGATCTCTACCGCTTACTGTTCTGCTACAGGTGTGTTTATGAGACCAGAACCTATTGCTTAAAGATTATTCCAAATGGGTACTGACATCCATTTCACTATTTGAACCTCAAACTATGGTACCAAAGAGCAGCTTTCTATCATTTGGCCATCGTTCGCCCAGATACTTTTTCACCCAGACACTCAAATCCACCCAAATATTTTTTCACCAAGATACTTTTTTAATCTTTAGTGGGTGTATGTGTTTGTTTAGTTTTATATTGATCTTCTACATGTTTGAGCTTATAATGCATGTTGAGTTTAATAAAGTATGTTCAACATTTGTTTACGCTTTAGGTCTGGTTTTGAACTCTACGACTTACTGTTCTGCTACAGGTGTGCTTATGGGACCGGAACCTATTGATTAAATCTGATTCCAAACAGATACTGACATCCATTCCATCAGCAGCATTCGAAACCGCAAAATCTGGTACCAAAGAGCAACTTTTTACCATTTGACCATCGTTCGCTCAGATACTTTTTCACCAAGATACTTTTTTATCTTTAGTGTGTGTGTGTGTGTTTGTTTAGTTTTATATTTCTCTTCTATATGTTTGAGCTTATAATGCCTGTTGAGTTTAATAAAGTATGTTCAACATTTGTTTACGCTTTAGGTCTGGTTTAGACCTCTACGGCCTAATGTTCTGCTACAGGTGTGCTTATGAGACCAGAATCTATTGTTTAAAGCTGATTCCAAACAGGATACTGACATCTTTTCCAACAGTGGTATTCGAAACCGAAAACTCTGGTACCAAAGAGCACCTTTCTAACATTTGGCCATCGTTCACCCAGATATTTTTTAATCTTTAGTGGATGTAGGTTTTTGTTTAGTTTTATATATGTTTGAGCTTGAGTTTAATAAAGTATGTTCAACATTTGTTTACTCTTTAGGTCTGGTTTGGATCTCTACGGTCTACTGTTCTGCTACAGGTGTGCTTATGAGACCAGAACCTATTGCTTAAAACTGATTTCGAATGGATACTGACATCCATTCCACCAGCGGTATTCGAAACCGCAAACTCCAGCTTCAAATAGCAACATTCTAAAATTTGGCCATCATTCTCCCAGATACTTTTTTATCCAGATACTCAAATTTATCCAGATACTTTTTTAATCTTTAGTGGGTGAATGTGTTTGTTTAATTTTATATTGCTCTTCTACATGTTTGAGCTTATAATGCCTGTTGAGTTTAATAAAGTATGTTCAACATTTGTTTACGCTTTAGGTCTGGTTTGGATATCTACAGCCTACTGTTCTGCTACAGGTCGCTTATGAGACCAGAACCTATTGTTTAAATTTAATTTCGAACGGATACTGACATCCATTCCATCAGCGGTATTCGAAACCGCAAACTCTAACATCAAAGACCAGCTTTCTACCATTTGGCCATCATTCCCCCAGATACTTCTAATGTTTAGTGGATGTATGTTTTCGTTTAGTTCCATATTGCTCTACTACATGTTTGAGCTTATAATGCCTGTTGAGTTTAATAAAGTATGTTCAACATTTGTTTACGCTTTAGGTCTGGTTTGGATATCTACAGCCTACTGTTCTGCTACAGGTCGCTTATGAGACCAGAACCTATTGTTTAAAGCTGATTCCAAACGGATACTGACGTCCATTCCACCAGAGGTATTCGAAACCGCAAACTCTGGTACCAAAGAGCAACTTTCTACCATCTGGCCATCGTTCGCCCAGATACTCAAATTCACCCAGATACTTTTCATCCAGCTACTTTTTTAATCTTTAGGGGTGTATGTGTTTGTTTAGTTCCATATTGCTCTACTACTCGTTTGAGCTTATACTGCCTGTTGAGTTTAATAAAGTATGTTCAACATTTGTTTACGCTTTAGGTCTGGTTTGGGTCTTAATGGCTGACTGTATTGCCACAGGACAGCTTATAAGACAAGAACCTATTGCGTAAAGCTCATTCAGAATGGATACTGACATCCATTCCATCAGCAGTATTCGAGACCGCAAAATCTGGCATCAAAGAGCAGTTTTCTACCAATTGGCCATCGTTCTGCTGTAAATGGGTTAGACACTATATTATCTTGTAACGGAAGTAAACATTTTGATAACTTTGATAGTGATACAGCCGTCATCTCTTAAGTGATCAAC
>CM063511.1:105731740-105734240 GCA_032207245.1 Pardosa pseudoannulata
TCATCAACAGTTTATTTGAATATATATTTTAGTATAGGCTTTACTCTTTTTCATTAAACAATTATAGTAAAGAGTCGGAGCATCCGTGTAGAGGAATGGAGCTTTATATAGATTGTCAGGACTAGCAGTAAAGGTAGTTAAGCCAAGTAGAATGAAGGTAGACAAAAACAGTCTGATTTGGAGTTCCAGACTTTTTTTTTATTATTATTCTATCTTAAGTAATTTCACATTAATATAGTACAAATAACATAGTTCTCTTCCACCCTGATCTTAAAGTGGGTAACGAAGATTATTTTGTTGAGCTATTAAAAAATATCGTGAAGATTATTTTGCAGATGAAATAGATAACTTCAGGAACGTGGCAGTATCGAAGCCAAAAATCGAGTTGGGCACCAGCGGAAAACATTTGGGGAAAAAGCGCAAGCGCAAGGTTCTTACAATTTTCTTCTCTCTGTCTCTCAAAACTACAAAAACTTCTAGACTGCCTTCACGCCAAAAGCGCCGAAACACAGACAGCAAGGGGGTTGCCAGGCGCCAAGAAAACCCCACGCTCTCAAGCAGATATAGGGTTCCCTCGGCTATGACCAATGAAAAGCTTAGATAAGGAGAACGGAGGACAAAAAGTCCAATCTCTAATGACGATGCGGTGCGAAGTTTGGCAAAACACCACAACGTGGCACTTTTTAAAAGAGCGGGTGTCACCTTAAACCGAAAATTTATGTTCACGCTAACTGTCAGAATACAGCGGACGGGCGAAAATTATGATCGAAAGGTTTAAGGACTGCGGATGCAGGTGGCCAGAATTAGACTCTCGGTCCGAAACTTAATCCTAGATCGAGGGCGGCTCTGTTTGAAGAGATAGGCTTGTAACGGCTTGATTCAGCGGTTTGTCGACATCAAAGAATTTTTCTTTGATCGGTGCACTTCGCTTGTGTGGATACAAAGGGATTGTTTTCCCCGGCACAACGATGTCTACACTGTTGTGGTTTATAGTAGAGGAACAATATACCAGACAGTCCGGCACCTTCACTGACAGCCAGAAAAATGACCATCGGAACGACAAAGGATTTTCCACGACTTGGATCTAGCCCCTAAGAATGGCAGGGACCAGTGGGTTTGAGGCCGATGATTGTTTAAACCAGACCTATCCAGTTGTTCGAAGGTGAGGTCATCGCTAGATGATTCAATTATGAAATTGTGGGTGAGGCCCCTCTATTAGAGGCCCCTCCCCTAGAAAGAGCATGAGAAAATTTATTTTTTAGAGAAGTTAGTTTGCTAGCAACCAGCTAATTCAGAGGTCGCCTTGACCAGTCTCTCTATCGGAGAGTTTTTTGCTGTAATCCCACCTTGGGATCTTCGCTTTAACCCTTTAACGGACAGTGGTTTCAGAGCGAAACCACATGTTAAATTATTTCTCTGCTTTTGAAAGTCATATGATAGATTTTTTAGGTTTTCTATATTTATGACATTTCCTACTCACAGCAGTAAAAGGTATACAGGAGCCCCATATTTCATTTGAAATATACGTGGTTAAACTTACTGTACCTGGAAAAGTCAGTAATATAATTTTTTTACTTATATCCCCAAATAAAAAATATTTATCTAAACACTTATAAATTATTTGTTTGGTTTGGAGCGCTACGGTCTACTGTTTTGTAACACGAAGGCTAATTAGACCGAGAGATACAGCTTAAAACCAATTCCGAACTTCTACGAATATCTACAGATTTGAACCCGCGAATTCCGGTACCTAAAAGCAGTGCTCTAACCTGTGGACAGCTATCGGCTGTAATTTGTTTCGATTTTTCTTTATTATAACCTTTTTTATGATAATCATTGATTCCTCAGCATAATTAAACCTTATAAAAGTAATTTCGCTCCGTACAAAGGTTTCCCACTTTAAACACCCTCAAATCCTAACCCACCTCCCCAAGAAATGTTAAAAAATATGCATTTATATTTATAAAGTTCATAGATACGATTTTTGAATTAATTTCATTAAATCCCAAAGAAGTTATATGAGTAACCATTAAAGGGTTAATGAGTAGAACGTATAGGCCAACTCGGAGGTCGCCTCGATCAGTCTCTCCATCGGAGAGTTTTATTTAGCGAAATCCCATCTTGGGATATATCTCTTGCTGAGATTGAAACGATACCCTGTGCATTGGGTTTCCTTTTCTAATATAATAATCTTCAGGATTGTTTGCATATTTTCCTTCGGAACTCTAACTGTGCTTTGATATTCTACCATTACTTCAGAGAACTTTAGCGAGAGCTATTGAATTGTTTCTTCCGTCGGATGACCAATATTTCGGCAGAGTCTGATCTTATTTATTGCACGTCTCTACTCAGGCTTACATGTATCTAATCCCCTAACTGTGATCAGAAATTGTTTTTTTGTGTTTTTGTGAAATGATGTATATACCAGAGGTATAAATAAATTCATTAATCAAGTCACACCTGATTCTTCCTTATGTCACCTAAAACAGGGACCGGAAAC
>CM063511.1:105744240-105746740 GCA_032207245.1 Pardosa pseudoannulata
CGACGGTAGCTTTGCAGCCGCCTGGTGACTCTGGAATTCAGCGGAATTTTATCCGTCGTCTCGAACTAGGGGTCAATGCTACCCAGTGAACTTTTGCACAGACAGCAGTTTTTTCTACCATTTGGATTGGATTTTCGTTGTGAATATGAATAGCATGGTGAACAGGAGCATTATTGATAATGAAATTCTGATTTCATTAATACAAGAAAAACCTGTTTTATGGGATAAAACTCTGGAAATATTTAAGGACAAAAACGCTACTCTTAAAGCTTTGCATGAAGTTTACCTTGGATTTCAATACGATTTCGATCAGTTGAAAGAAAAAGGGAGAAATGAATTTGGTAACTAGATTTTCTCACATTCTTCCAGTGGCAGAATAATTTTTAAGAGTCTGCAACGGAATTTGGGTCTCGTAAAAATAGTCAGCAGAATAGTGCGAGATTATAAAAATTGTAGCATTTAAGCTTATTAAGCTTATTATTTAAGCTTTTCATAACTGTTACCTATAGAATTAAGGATTGTAAATATTTTTAGAATTTAAACATAAACAGTATAAAAACGAATTGTAAATTTTTAGCGAAAGAAAAATCGATATAAATATATTTTGATTAGTTAAGTATTTGAAATATCAATATTTTTCTGACATTTCCAGCCAAAATGCCGGAATTTTGATACCCGGGACAAATGTAGGGGTTGTCCGCCCCTATAGAGCTGGCCCTGCTCTGTAGCAGCACAAGTTTCACACTGCGTAAGACTACGACGGAATTTCCCCACCCTGTGCGTAAATGTTGATTTCGTTGATAGAGGACGGTAAATTCTTCGCTCGGTAAAAATCCCCTGTGTGAGCAATAAGCCTTAGCATTAATTCTTCCTGCGTCGTTTTGATCTCGGCGCGATAACTGAGTATGCAGGTTTTTTGTTATTTGGTCTTATGGTGTTATAAGGCATAGAAGGTCAAAAGTTTAAAACAGAATCTCATGACGTCAAGATTAACCTTTTGACAGTTTCATTTTTTTCCAGAATTCGGTCAAAAAATATTACATTTTTTTATTGCATTTTTTTGTTCATTTTACATTTTTAAGTAAAGATATGTTATTAAAATTAACATTTCTAATATTTGTAAGCATTTATTACAACTGTTTCTCTTTCTATGAAAGCATCATAGAATTGAAGTTTACCTTTAGTCTCATGGATATCCAAGTTAATTTTTCGAATTCCAGTGAAAGCAAATCTAGGAGGCGGATCCGAAGGATTATCACAATTAATTTTAAAACATTGTCTGACTTGACTGATTATATCTGCACTAATATCCGAGTGACTACTATCCGGATCATTTAGTAAATTTTTCTACTATTATTTACAGATTATTCAGTTTCTGATTCCAAGTCATAGTTCGAATCAAAAGAAATTAGGTCCATACGCTCTGAATTATCCATTATTCAAAACTAAAAATATATTATTTAACTCTTACATCAATAAAATTATCAGGCGGTTAGTAAAATATAACCTATACACTGAGAGATAACATTTTGTCTTCTGATACAAAACATACGAAAAAAACCGCTCTTTTGAAACACTCAGAGTAGAAAATACAATAAACTGCAAACTGTCATTTACTGGATAACTATCTATAAGAATAATTTGTTACTAAAATTGGAAAAAATACGGCCGAAACAGTGCAAGCGAAATAGAAATCAGATTGCCCGTACGAAGTACGGGCAAATCAGTAAAGGCCCGAAAGCTGTGCTTGTACGGCGTACGGGCAAAACAGAGAAGGGGTTAATCTCTCTTACATCAATGTTAGTTTATTAACTCATAGCTATACCTTTTCACAATTTAATTTATGCTTTATAGTTTTTACAGCAGATATGTAACCCAAAATATTACTTTATAACTCGATTATGGTAGGTTTATTAGGTTTATTTGTTTTTATTTTCAAAAAGTGGTTTTTTTTTATGATTTAGAATCACAATTTTTTCTAACTTCTATTAAATTTGACCCTATTTAGCATTCCGAAAACAAATATATGAACATTATATTGTACAATACATGTTTATTTAGTAGTGTATTTTACAACACTATGCAAAGGTCAAATACAGCCACGTGCAAATGCATCTAATAACAGACAATTTTTATTTCTCATGATATGTTTCTTGTTGAGAAGTATGAAAAATAATGTGTATCTTATATGTAATAGAATTATTAAGCGTGCGACAGCAACTAAAGACATAGTTTTGACTTTAAAAACTAGATAGAAATATCATCTATTTTATCGTTGGCATTTACATGAATAGAATGGTCATGAATGATTCATAGACCACTAAAATAATATTCAATTCCTTCCTCATCGGATGTAGTAATTTCCTGACAATAAGTTTTACATAAGTAAAGTAGGTAAAACGACATGTACCACTTGTTTTATTCTAACATTTATTTAATATTCACCATACATGTTTCTTTTCTTATCTTAAATCTTATTAAATAACGTTATCTTTCAGTC
>CM063511.1:105751740-105766740 GCA_032207245.1 Pardosa pseudoannulata
TTGGTAATATTTATAGCATTACATAATACAAGATACAATAAAGATGTTTCTGTCTGTCTTTCATGTTTAAAATAAAAAATAGTGAGACAGAAAAAATGATTTTTCAGTTGTATTTTGCCCAACTATAAATAATATTGAAATATATAATATTGAAACACTATAAAATATTTAAACGCATTATTATATTTTACAAAATTTAAGTGAATTCATAAATAAATTGGACAAGATAACACAATAAAGAAAAATTTGAAATTCAGACTTTAACACTATCAATCATTTAGGTATATTACATGATTCTACTATTTGGATTTTTTCTGTATCTGATGGGAAAAGTTGTAGAACAATCCTATTTCACACGCTTTTGATCCAATTGTAGCTCAAAACAGTAGGGTGAAATATTTGTAATTGAGAACCTAGGATTGTTCCAAAAATTGAAGAAGCAAAACACTAAAATATTACTAATGAAAACCATGCGTTAATTTATAAATAATAATTACTACACATTCTTTGTCAATAATAAATATAGTAATAATATAACTGTGGTAATATTTATGGCATTACATGATGCAAGTTACAATAAACATGTTTGTGTCTCTCATTTATTGTGAAAATAAAAATTAATGAGATAGAAAAGATAATTTTTGGTGTATTTTTCCCAACTACATACAGTTTTCCACTGCATTGTTAAAAAACAATAAAAGATTTAAATGCATTATTATATTTTACAACATTTAAGTGAATTAAAAAATAAATTAAGCACGATAACACTATTAAGAAAAATCTGAAATAAAGGCTATAACACTATCAATCATTTCGGTAAATTACATGATTTTACAATTTGGATTTATTCTATATGCGATGGGAAAAGTTTGAGTTGTAGAACAATCCTATTTCACACTCTTTTTATCCAACTGTAGCTCAAATGAGTAGCTTGAAATATTTGTAATTGAGGACCTAGGATTGTTCCGAATATTCCAGAGGCAAAACACTAAAATATTACTATTGAAAACCATGAGTAAATTTATAAATAATAATTACTACACTTCCTTTCTCACTATAGTAATAATTCAAATGTGGTAATATTTATGGCATTACATGATACAAGATACAATAAACATTTGTGTCTCTCTTTCATGGTTAAAATCCAAACTAATGAGATAGAGAAAATGATTTTTCAGCTGTAATTTGCCCAACTACATAAAATTTTCCGCTGCAATATTAAAATACTATACAAGATTTAAACGCATTATTATATTTTACAAAATTAAGGTGAAATAAAAAATAAATTGGACAAGATAACACTATTAAGAAAAATCTGAAATCCAGGCTTTAAATCTATCAATCATTTAGTTAAATTACATAGTAATACATGGTTAAAATAAAAATTAATGAGATAGTAAAAAAGATTTTTGTGTTTTATTTTGCCCAACTACATAAAATTTTCCGCTGCAATATTAAAACACTATAAAAAATTTAAACGCATTATTATATTTTACAAAATTTAAGTGAATTAAAAATTAATTGGATAAGATAACACTATTAAGAAAAATCCAAAATGCAGGCTTCGACTCTATCTATCATTTCGGTAAATTACATGGATTTACAATTTGGACTTTTTCTTTATCTGATGGGAAAATTCGAAGTTGTAGAACACTCTTTTTTTCCAATTGTAGATCAAAAGAGTAGCGTGAAATATTTGACATTGCGAACACAGGATTGTTAAAAAAATCTTACTATTGAAAAATATGCGTAGAGTTATAGATAATAATTATTACACATTCTTTGTGAATATACCGTTAATATACCTGTGGTAATATTTATGGTATTATATGATAAAAGATACAATAAACCCAGGATTGTTCCAAATATTCCAGAAACAAAACAATATTACTAATAAAAAACATGCGTAATTTTATAAATAATAATTACTCCTTAATATTTGCAACTATAGTAATAATAACTTAGGGCATTATATGATACAACGTACATGTTTTTTTCTTTCTTTCATGGTTAAAATAAAAATTAATTAGATAGAAAAAATGATTTTCCAGTTGTATTTTGCCCAACTACATAAAATTTTCCTCTGCAATATTAAAACACTATAAAAGATTTAAAAGCATTATTATATTTTACAAAATTTAAGTGAATTAAAAAATAAACTGGACAAGATAACACTGTTAAGAAAAATCTGAAATGCAGGGTTTAACTCTATCAATCATTTCCTTAAATTACATTCCTGCCTGCACATATTTTATACAACATTTATCAAAATAAGCATCCGAAGTATATTTTGTTACAACATTAATCTTACTTTTGTAAATGAAATTCTCTAGTGAACTGGCATATCGCGTAAATGTTTTTTCTTTCATTTTTTTTTGAAAAAAAAATGACATAAAAAGTTGAAAAAAGATGAGAAGTATCATTTGTCTGGTTTCGTGAAATGTATATAGTGCTTGAAAATCACATTTTTATGAGCATGTAAAAAAGTTAGAATGACTTTTCCATGAAAGGAAGAAAGCTTTCTTAAGATGTGTATCAAATTTTTCCGTATTTTACTTTGAAGTATTATATCACGAACTTTATGCATATGTACATGAATGTAATGTTTAAAGTTAGTTGATATTCTGATATGGAATGTCATTTTACATTTTATTATCAGTCTTTTATGCTTGGATGAAATTCATTGTAAAAGTAGACATACGAGTAAATGAACTATTTTTAAAAATGTAGAATTATATATTGTGGTAAGGCGACTTAGATTATCTAATTAATATAATTAATATAAATAAAACTGGTAGTTAAATACTTGGGATCTAAATCTGACCTCATCACATCCTTTTTAAAGGAGAGAGAACTTATAAAATTAATTGGATGGCGTGTGCGATATTCTCAGGCGGGGTTCTGATACCAGTCCCAGAGTGGAATCATGTCTCCGTTCATGATAATAAATAAGAATCTACCTTTGTGGAGTTATTTATGAGTTCCTAAGGGACTGTGCCCAATTTGAAGGGGTAAGGTTTTCCCCATGTTTCCGGATTAAAGGCGGGGAAAGACAGACCAATGAACATGTACAGCTCTGATAGTTGAAGCAAGAGAAATACGAAAGGACAGTTGAAAATAATATAAAAAAGAAAGGTTGTTGATGAACAGAGTTTGAGAGTTTGAGAGTTATATAGCAGAGTTCTATAGTTGAAATAAGGAGTTGGAGAGCAGAATTTGGGGACCAAGCCATAGCCTCACTGTAACAATAAGTTACATTCTATTCAGATCTTTTTACCCCTCACCGTGGGTCTTCGTATGGGACATGCCGGGGCAGGACCTGTTTGAAATGCAGAGAGATTTCGGACTTCTCGAAGCAAATTGAGGTGTTCGTTCTTTTGGGGGATTTTGGCCCCCTCCCTCCTGAAGTGGACCCCTGTTTTTTTCTTCTCAAGAGTTGTCTGATTTTTTTGATCGGACAAGTTTGTTACCAGAAGTAAAGAAGGTGAACGGCTGGCATCCGAGGCTTGTGGATAACCCTTTGGAAAAAATCGCCATTTTTTTAGGACCGACTCCTACTCGAGAGCAGTTTTCGATATCTACAAATGATAAGTTGATTCAACTATGTGTATTCCTTAGGTATTTATTTAACTTTATAAAATAATTTAATCAAGACCTGTTTTTCATCTGTTTCTTAATGAGTTTTAATTTCTTCTTTCTTAAACACTAGGCCAACGTAACATTATTTTTACACTCACAGAATCTCCTAATTATTTAGAAGGTCTCAGACCAGAGTTGGGACTGAAGTCAGCATTGTAATCCCACCAATAGAGAGTAGACGCAAAGATGTCTACATCTTTCCACCAACTCTAAGTCTGAAGACATCCCGACCAGAGCACCGCCCTTGCACAGCCTTACAGATGCATATCCCTTTACAGATCCAAACTTATTATAAATATTGGAATTCGGAATTAAATCCTCTCTCTCCCTTTTTTTACTTAAATGTTTAGTATTGGATTAAGTTTAAATTTTCTATAAAGTAGCACATAATAGAAAATTTGGAAATGCAACTTTTTTTTTGAAGTTTGAATGAATTTTCTGTATAACAATAAATTTTCTTATTTTTATTTAAAACTATAAATGTTGTTATGTGTATATTTAAGATAGTAATATTTGTTTCAGCAACTTTTAATTAGTTTATTAGTTTAAAAATATAGTCTGTAGTCTCTATAAACTTGTTATTCATTTTAAACTTAAATAGTATACACAATGCAAGACAAATAAATTTAGTCATAGACTAACCAAATATTAACCCTTATATTTGATATCAGATAAATACCTAAATTTAATGAGAGCTAAGTAACATATATCAATCCTCTATATAATAATAGCCTAAGCTATCTGTCCGTCTGCACTTGAATTTATGAAGCGGTTGAACCTGGAATGAATAGAGGCATCCATATTGGATTCTTGATGAGTTAGAGTTAGCAAAATTCTAAGCGAGTAAAGTTTATCTTCTCCTAAACTACCGATCTGATTATATAATAAATTAGCATAAATGTGCTTCGTATCACAGCGGAAAATAATGTCGTCTTTATAACATTCGATATCCACCCTTTTCCACCCTTTTTCGAGCTTTTAATGCCATTATTTCAAGTCCTTTTTTAATCGGTGAAGAGCAGGGGTTTAAGTTTATCGATTTATTACATTATAAGTAGATGAAAATAACATACATTTTTTCTAGCATTATGACTTCATTCTTTCAACCATGTAATCATTTCTTATTTTAAATTATTTAAATATTGTCTGTATTATTTTCTTACGTTTTTTCCCTGAATATAGATAATACGTAAATAATTTTCATTTATATTTAACTTAAATAATAGTTTAGGTACATCTGTGATTATTTTAAATTTAATCATCGATTATTTTTCTTACAAGATAATTATCAGCCAAAAAATAAACACTCCTTCCCTCTTTTCGAGTGTTTAATGCCGTTATATGAAGACACATTTTAAGAAAAGACTATTTAAATTATCAATTTTTCACATAATATTAAGTAAAAATAACATTTATTCTATCATTATGACGTTATTCCTTTAACGGTCTCATTTAAACATTTCGTACTTTAAAATACTTGACTATCGTCTGCATTATTTTCATAAGTTTTATCACTAATCTTAGATAATACGTAAACAATTTTCTTTTATATTTGGTTTAAATATTAGACTAGGTACATATGTGATAATTTAAAATTTAATCATCTATTTTTTTTTGTTGCAAGATTATTCTTAGTCAAAAAACAAACCATATTTATATGCCTCATAGAGTAATTTACAATTGTGGAAAATTAAAAATTTTAATTATCTCGTCATATGACTGAGTATATGCTAGTTTTCAATATCTTTTTAGTTGAACTAAGCTTAATTTATCACGATATAGTTATTTTTCATAAAGCAAAACAATAATACCGACATGCTTTAATTATTCAGCAACTATTGAATGAATTTATCTTTAGTACAATTAAAGAATCTCTTAAATTTTAAACACAAGAATGCTTTTTATTACTATTTTCCAACTTTCCATAACTTTTTTTTTAATTTCCCCCTAAAATTTCTGAATTTATTTTTTGGAAATCTGTTATATGTCTCTTTAATAAGCTAACCTTATAAACTTATAAAAATAATATAAAAATATTTTTGTAAAATAAATATTCATAACTTTTTGTTGCTGTTTTTATTTAAAACAGTTCTGATTTGCGCGCATGTGTACAAGAAATATTTCTCACAAAAATATTAAATTTTTAGGTTTTAATGAAGAAAATACTTCAAAATTTGAATCTTATTTTTTAAGAAATCAAAAGATAAATCTTATTTTATAATTTTTGAAACATGTTTATACCGGGTGGCCATAATTAAACTTACAATGCTCATAATGTTCTGTAACCCGATCTATTTGTGAGAATGACGCCACATTTTGTAGGAAGATTAAACAAGACAAGAGACAAAGGATTCCGCGAAAAAACAAATTAGTTCCATAATTCAACTCTAGGGGTATATTTGACGCTGTGTAATAGAAAATAGAGTGTTAACAAATGCAAACGTAACACATTGCATTATCAAACCCAAGCAGATGGCACTGTGCCAATGGATGTAAAGTGATATTTGAATAAAAAAATTCTTATGCTCAGCGTACGTAATATTACAGATCACGAGATTTTATCGGTGTTTATGTAGATTTGTCACTTTTCTAAAAGTGTTGCCACATTGCACTTGAACTAAATCAGAAAATGTGCAAAATAAAATGTAATTTTATTCCGTACTGATTTGCATTTGTTAACACTCTATTTTCTATAACACAGCGCCAAATATTCCCCTATCGGTCACTTTTGGAAATAATTTTTTTTTTTTTTTTTTTGCTGAATCTTTCGTCCCCCGTCTTGTTTAATTTTCTTACAAAATGTGGCATCATTCTCGCAAATAGATCGCACTACAGAACACTGTGACCGCTGTCATTTTCATTATGGCCACCCGGTATTTTACATTTTGACATATACTTTCCTCCCTAAAACAACAAAAAAATGACCCTCGTAGCAATAAGCTTAGGTAAATTACAAGAAAATATTATTATATTGAAATGCTGGAAATTTTGTGCAGTAGTATGAAACAGTTTTTGAGAAATCTTGCAACATTAAAAATTTGCATTCCGAGAAAAATAGACTTAATGTCCTCTGCTTAGCTGAAAATCACTAGAGAGTGTTTTATATTTTTAATCATAACTTTTTAACGAAATGTAATTTTTGTATTTATTTTATCAAAGACCTGAAGCATATAACATATATTTCTTTTCGAAAAATCAAATCTTGAAGTCTAAATTTGAATTTTGGAAGTTTAAATAATAGGAAAGATTTTTTTTTTTGCCATAATGAAATGTACTTAAAATTTTGGCGGTTCCAAAATAATAACTTAATTAATAATTTTAATAATAATTTATTGATATTCATAGTATTTCATTTTATATTTTTAGAACTTGGTTGAACACAATATTGATTTCGTTTTAAAATAACTTTTCGTGTAATAATTGACTTGATAAAAAGTACCTTTTAAAGTAAAATATTTGGACAGGCATAGAATGACAATTGATCAAATATATGTTTAAACAAATACATTATTATTTGTGCAGTTTGAAAAGTTTTTATACGTTTTTTGTTTTAAACATTAAATACTTTTTTAGATACAAATCAAATTATGGAAATAAAAAAGAAATGTGCAATTTATATTTAAAATGTAAAAGTATAATTAAAATGTATAATATTTTATTTATTTAACTATAATGAATAAAACTAATTGATATTTAATAATTGATATTTAACATATGTTATTTTATATTTTCAGTTTTTGCCTTTAAAAAGTAAAATTTACAATCTTCTCTTTGTGCTAAACTCATTTTGTGTTAAACTGGTTTGAGCTAGGAATTTGCGGTTATAAATATATGATAACAGATAAAATGTTTTTTGGACGTACCTTTAAAGTGGTACCTTTAAAGTATATTTCTTTTAAATGGATATCAGGAATTACATACAGAAGTTTAGAATTCTCAATAGTATTAGGCGCTCTCTATTATTTACAGACATTTATAAATTTGTATCAAGTAATAAATAAATCTGAATTCAGATAGTTATATTTCTAGATTTTATTTACTTGTATAATAGCTACATCTTAACCTACTAAAATAATGTACTATAAGTTTTATCTTTCAGTACAATCTTAAACACCTAGAGACTGTTTTAAGAATTGAATATAATGCTTGTTTACGAAGGGTATCGCAGTTATTTTAACTTAATGTCTGTGAGTATAAATTTTATTATACTTCCTCATGACATTAGTTCTATTTTACCTTAAATCTAATCTTACGATTATAGCCATGTTCAAGGGTGTTGTTTATCCCTTTTAGAATCTCCATACTGTTGTTCTTTGCATTACAAAATAGTGCTTTTCACTAACTATGCACTAGAGAAAACAAAATATTGATATACAATTAAATACTTCAAATTGAAGACTGCATTTAACTCTATAATAAAATTTATTATTCAATGAATATTAAGACATTAATGTATTATTAATTATTTATTATTTTATTATGGATTACTTATTATTTTGTATTATGAATTTCATTAAATACACAAATATTATATTGATGTAATAGAATTTATCGATTTATGCTAAAAATCTATAAACCTCTAGATACTATCTCAGTATTTCAGTAAACAAATTTTATCAGGTTGATAATTGTTATAGAGATACTTGTTCAAATTAATATTCATACATACACATATATATGATAATCTTATTTTTTGACATTAAGACATTAATGTATTATTAAATATTTATTATTTTATTATGGATTACTTATTATTTTGTATTATGAATTTTATTAAGTACACAGATATCATATTGATGTAATATAATTTATCGAGTTATAGTAAAGATATATAAACCTCCAGAAGCTATCTCAGTATTTCTGTAAACAAATTTTATGAGGTTGCTAATTGTAATAGTGATACTTGTTCAAATTAATATTCATACATACACACATATATGATATGCTTATTTTTTGACATGGAAAAAACAAGTCTTTGTCCCTTGTTTGGTTTGCGATGACTAGATTCGGTATTTTTAATTGCTGTCTCAGATCTTAAATGAATTAACAACATAACTTAACTTAAATATTTTTTTACAATGACCTTTAACGCTTTTGGAAAACTTACAGCTTCTTTGAGATTCTTGAAAATAATTTTTAAAAATATTGCATCAAAATGTCATAGAAAAACTTTCATTCACGTAATCTTAACCTAACCTTATTTAACGCCTTAACAGCAATAGTAACTTGAGAGTTATCTTTAATGGTTAATTGGGGTTACATAGACCACAGGAGAGATGCCGAAATATGCCCCTAGTATTGAAACGTTTGGTATCAAACAAACAATTACAACATTTTATTTTAGCGTAAAATACAAAACCAACGTAAGTTAGAAACAAACACATATAGAAAGTATGCAATCAGATATGTTCATTTATTGTAAAAACAGACTGAGCTAATTTTTCTTTTCGAATCCAACAAGTTCTCTCGAATTATAAATATTGTTTATTTGAAGTAACGGAAAATATATCTGAGTACTTCTCTGTTGAAATGCGTCAATCTTTATTTTTGTGCTCTATAACGAAACAAACGATTTACTTTCTCCTAAACATAGAGTGCATAGAGATATTTTTACTATAAATTGCAATTAATTATCTCAACCTCTTAGAAATAAAAGTGATTACTATTGTATGCTTTTCAAAAATTATTTTCATGCCTTCTGTTGCCTTCCCTTAATGACCAGTACAGGAAATGGTATATTAATAATATTTAGATGATTGAAAATATTATTAGACGACACATTAGTTGTTAAACAAGCTTCGCAATAAAAACTAAATACCGGTATGATTAAATTAAAACACTAAATTGTCTTCAAAGTAATATCTGAAGACCTATATTACACTTCTTTCTGTAAAGAAATACAAGTACATCCTAGTCTCTAGATGCGGCAATGTAAATATTAAAAACACCAATTATATGGGGATATGCTATTATTTATGTAAAGAAAACAACGATACGCAAGATTTTTGCTTATTTTTAATACTGTTAATAGTATCAATACAATAAATAACACACACACACACACACACACACACACACACACACACACACACACACACACACACACATATATATATATATATATATATATATATATATATATATATATATATATATATATATATATATATATATATATATATATACATACATTACAGTCACATTAATGTGACCACCTGTCAAAATCCAGAATCAGAATCCAGAACTATCTTTTGCAGATTGGACAGCTGCGAGACGTGCAGAAAGAGTGTCAGTTAGGTTTTTGAAAACTGTTCTGGCCAGACGCGGGTGAGTATTCATGGTGTGTATCTAGGTTGCCCCAGAGATTCTCAATTGGGTTCAATACTCCAGCTTGAAACCTTTCGGCAATTGTCGTAGAATGTTTACTTTAAGAAACTTAACGACATTTAGGCCAACGAGCAAATGTGCCATAGACCATAAAATGCGATTCATAGCAAAAATGCCACATGCACCCCTCAGTGGATGTCAAGTAGAGGGGCTAGCTTGCAAATTCCAGCTTTGTCACCAAAGTAGCATAGGTTCATTGACCATTACTTCGAAGGTCCACAAGAAGAAACTTTAGTTGAGCCGTCGTTGCAGAAACTCTCTTGGTAGCCCATTGGTTTATCTGCGCAGTCAGTTAAGAGGTCACATATCCGCAGCAGTCGTTCAAATCTGTGCTCTATGGCCTGTGGTTCACCAAATTTACCACTTTGCTGATTTTAGATAATGGGATTTTACCATGTAAGGTATACTTTAACCACAGGTGTCAAAGAAAAATGTGCAAAATTAATAATTTTGGAAATACCCCCCCCTCTTGAAAGAAAATTATCATGACCTCTTGGACATTTGATAAATCCAAATGCATACAATGCATTACATATATCCGTCAAATTTGCTGATGACACGTATCTTCTACGCTTAGTTATTTAACGTTGACTTCAAAAACAGACGATGGTCAGATTAATATTACTGTACTGTGTATATACTAGAAATTTATACGGTTTTGTTAGTATGGAATAATTCTAGTGGTACTATAAGTTTGAATATCAGTGGGATATATAAAATCAATTCTAGTGAAAAGTATCCTAATATTTATCCTAAATTAATTGTTTAAAATTTCTGGGAATGTGTGACATGAGATTCAGCATAACATATACATGTACTATAAACATTGGTGATAATTCCAGATGCATTGTGTTATTATAAAACATTCCTTGTTATTTAATGTAGTAGTTAATAATAATTATGAAAAATATATTTTTGGCTTCGATTCTCCTCAATTCTTCTACACTTTATCCACATTATAAAACATCAGAAAAACTTCATCAGGAATGAACCAGCCACAGTTTATTGCTGCTGGGGACTACAATTTCTACATGTAGTGCACAATGCATAGTTCACGGATATTCATTTTGTGTAATTTTATAACAAACGAACTATTATTAACATTACAAAAGTTGCAAGATAAATATCACGTACTTGCAGTGTATATATGCTACTTCAAACAAAAGCAAATAAAAACTAAGAAGGATAAAGAGTTCCAAAAAAGAATAATAAAAAAAATCTGAGAACCCGATGACAAAATGTTTCTTCCAGAGCAGTAAGCCAATACTGTTTTCGTTATTTATCTATTCTCCTCAGAATTCTCTGTTGAATACGAAACTGTGTCGAGACAAGTTAGAATGAATAACAATGAAGGCAACTCAGGGATTTTGTGATATATCAGCTGTCATCTACAGTTCTTGGATTGATCTCGGTGATATGATTCTTTGCTCCCTTTGATAGTCTTTTTTGTTTTTATTCATCTAGAGACTGAAGAAGTCCATCATTATTCTTGAAAAATTATTTAATTTGCACGGATAAGTTTTAACATTTTATTCAATCAAAGCGTATATATTTATATTTATTTACAGACATAGGTACACTGTTTTAACATATATACTTAAAAATGGAGATTTACGTTTTTCTATTCATACTTATTATTTTTATAAACACACACAAACACACACACACACACACACATATATATATATATATATATATATATATATATATATATATATATATGTGTGTGTGTGTGTGTGTGTGTGTGTGAGTGTGTGTGTGTGTGTGTGTGTAATCCTTAAGTTATAAAACGGCTAGACACATGATAGCCCTATAACTTTTACTTGTCCGGGCTACTGGGAAAGGAGAAGGCTAATCAGGTAGCAGTAATAACGAACGGTGCAGTCTGGCCACAATGAAGAGAACGGCACAAGTTTAATTAAAACTTTATTTTAGAGCTGTTAAAACGGACATCTTTACGAGTCAACGACAGACACAAGAAGAGGTCTCTCTTCAAACAAAGGTGCACCCAAGAGCAAAAACAGAAAGAATTTTCCCAATTACTCAGCGAATTTAAGTGTAAGATCAGGAAAAACACAGAGCCATTTGCCGGAGACAGCTGGAAAACGTGTTGAATAGAGAGAAAATTTACATCTTTCGGATAGAAAGCTTTGGGAAGAATTTTAAGGACATACCTTTGATTAAGACATTTAGAGGCTGGGAAAACGATTTTAAGAAATTAGAATGGGAGAGAGGAAGTTTTTAAGGAAATATTAATGTAAATAATTTTGATATATTACATATATATATATGTGTGTTTGTGCTTGATGCTATTACAGAAAATATCTAAAACACTAAAATAAACTTTCAGAAGACAAGACAATGTATATGTATATATATATATATATATATATATATATATATATATATATATATATATATATATATATATATATATATATATATATATATATATATATATATATATATATATATATATACTATCGGACACACATATGTATATGCACACACATATATTGTTTAGATCATGTGAAAAATCCCGTGACATACATTTTACACAATTTCGTGGATAAATATTTGTCTAAACATTGCTTAGTATCGTAGATATTTTGGGTTCAGTATAACTCGAATAACTAATTTATATTTTTTACATATATTTATAATATCCATTATTATGCTCTTTTTAAAAATTACATTTTAGATTACTTTTTATAGTGTTTTCAAGCTGATACTATATTAAAAATTAAGCAAAATTAAGATCCAATTTCAATAAATAAAAAATAGTAAAATACTGTTCAGTTTAAAAAAATGGCAAAATATTTTACTTTAATTATTAAAAAAATTCAAATTCTCTGTTTAAAATGTAATATTTCTAAATTTAATCTGCAAATTATAACTAATGTTGAAAAAAATTCATTTATTTATTATTCTTTTCTTAGGACTACTTCGATATGAGATTGTCTAAAGTGGTGCATAATTCAGGTTTAATACAATGTTTATTTGATTGCAAATAATACCAATATTTTATAAGACATAAATACTATAAGTGTGGTATAAAAACATTTGGTATTTAAAAAAATTAAAGGTATACTATCAAAGAAAAGTGATTTCAACATGGTATAAAAAACAATTATCCTGTAAAAAGTATATGGTCAAACAATAACACTCTTTATTTTTTCTTTTGAAATAGCGAAACCATCTTGTCAGAGCTTTAAAAGATGTTGAGCTTTGTAAAGTTATTGTTAAGTGCTAAGAAGTTTAATATCATATCGAGACATCATATAATTTTAAATCAATCTTCTCTTTCAGAGACTTTCAAAGTAAACAGGTATGACCATTAGTAGAACAAACAGTATCTTTCATCATCTGTTAGATTATATTTTTCAATATTTGAACTGTAAATTACTTATAGATAACTTCTTTGGCCATAAGATAAACATGTCGTCTGGCACTAGATGGGAAGTTACAAAATTGTTAATAATAATAAAAAAAAAAAAAAAAAGATTGTTAGTAATAATATATTTTGTATGGTATATATATATATATATATATATATATATATATTATATATATATATATATATATATATATATATATATATATATATATATATATATATATATATATATATATATATATATATATATATATATATATATATATATATATATATAAACTCAACAGTCCATTGAAACACAATGAACTGCTGTCGAGGAAGCCATTGCAACGTTTGCCTTTCAGTTTAAATGACAAATATTTAGATTTGCAATGGTGAAATTAGTTTTTCAAATGGATTGGCAATGAATTGAATGTTTTAGTCTGTAACACTACGATAGGCTATTTAGAGTTTGGATTTGGATTGGTTTGGTGTGCTACGTTCTACTTTTTTGAAACACGAGGGCTAATGAGACCGGGACCTACAACTTAAAACTGATTCCTAACGGCTACGAACATCCATGCCACTGTTGGATTCGAACCCACGAACTCCAGTACCGAAGGTCTGCACCCTAACCAATCGG
The DNA here is from genome assembly GCA_032207245.1 of Pardosa pseudoannulata. Lineage (NCBI taxonomy): Eukaryota > Metazoa > Arthropoda > Arachnida > Araneae > Lycosidae > Pardosa > Pardosa pseudoannulata. Next base: position 105,765,786 of record CM063511.1, read on the forward strand.
CCATCTTTAGGCATTTAGAGTTTGGAAACACCAAGTAAAGAAACGGCTCGAATCTTGTGATAATTTTGGTTCTGCATCTGGTTCTTGAGTTTGAAGTGTTATTAAGTTTACTGGATAAAATAAAAGAAAATTTTTATCTATTATAATCTATTTTTTTATTTTTTCTCTAAATGATTAATATAAAATTAAAATTTTATTCTAAACTTTTATACATGTTTAGTATATAAATATATTTCTATCGTATGATACTGAAATACTCGTGGAGCATTTTTTAATTAGTTTTAAGTTCACATATTGATAATAATATATTAAGTTAGTAACATAATAAAATAAGGTTATTTTACTTTAGCATATTGAAGTAAATGTTACTGTTTCTTATGCCCCATGTAGATGCCAAGGATATAAGCCATAGGTTACTCTATTTAAGATAAGGTTGTGTCTTTCGTTTTGCATGAAATGTACCGATAAGGTAAATAACTAAAATGAAAGATTTACTTTGCTGAAAGTGGGTTGTCTCAATTTAGAATCAGGGACTAAGTAGAAGACTTCCAGACCTGGTCTGTCTCCAAGAAGCAACATTTGAGACCTTTGAGAACTTTGTGGCCACGGATATATTTTAGACGCTCCAGTCACCCTTCATAAACACGGCGGATTTTAGGCCGATTCAATGCTCAAATCCTTACCCTTTCATTTACAAGACCGCTGCCTACGTCAACTGACTAACCATGGATCGCATAGCAATGTTAATTTATTAATATTATAAAGCTAACTTATCATTAAGTAAATTTATTGAAAACAACAATATTAATATTAAATGTCAAAGGTTACTGCACAGAATTATTTATTTAATGACATTTATTTTCCTTAAATACCACATTTTTTAGATTAACGTGTTTCACGTGAGTAAGTACCTTACACATGATGAAATGTTTAGCTAACTAGTACTGTTTATTCT
>CM063511.1:105771740-105784240 GCA_032207245.1 Pardosa pseudoannulata
ATAACACAAGCTTATATGTGCTATTTGCGTTTATACATTATTTGACATTATTATATTTATTAAAAAATTTGAATATACCTAACTGAAGGTTTTGTTTTTACTACATTGATATCTCTCACGAAGAGCTTTATTGTATAATTTTCTTTTTCTGTTTTGAATCTTTCATATTAGGAACTTAATTTTCATATTTCTTAATTACCATCTTTATTATAACGCCTCCCTTTTCTCTGCTGAGTTTGCAATAACACAATCCTATATGTGATATTTGTTGGTATACAATATTTGATATTATTATATTTGTTAGATGATAAATGTATCTAACTGAAGATATTGTTTTGAATATATTGGTTTATCTGACGAAGAACCTTATTTAATAATTTTCTGTTTCTAATTTGAATTTTTCACATTATGAACTTAATTGTAACACCTCCCTCTTATCTGCTGAATATGCAATAGCACAAACGTATTTGTGCTTTTTGCAGGTATACAATATTTGACATTATCATATTTGTTAGAAAATTAAAATTTATCTAACTGAAGATTTTGTTTTGAATATATTTATCTTTCTCACGAAGACTCTTATTTCATAATTTCCTTTTTCTAATTTGAATCTTACATTATGAACTTAATTGTAACACCTCCCACTTATCTGCTGAATATGCAATAGCACAAGCTTATTTGCGCTTTTTGCAGGTATAAAATATTTGACATTATTATATTTGTTAGAAAATTAAAATATATCTAACTGAAGATTTTGTTTTGAATATATTTATCTTTCTCACAAAGACCCTTATTTCATAATTTCCTTTTTCTAATTTTAGTTTTTTTTTATTATGAAATTAAATATAACACCTCCCTCTTCTCTGCTGAATCTGTAATAACACAAGCTTATATACGTTATTTGCCTTATACAATATTTAACATTATTATATTTGTTAGAAAATTAAAATATATCTAATTGAAAGTTTTATTTTTCATAATATGGATCTGTCTCACGAAGAACCTTCAGTCTTAATTTTCTAATTTGAATCTTTCACATTATGAACTTAATTGTAACATCTTCCTCTTCTCTGCTGAATTTGCTATAAAACGAGCTTATGTGTGTTATTTGCCTGTATACAATAATTAACATTATTATATTTGTTAGACAATTAAAATATATCTAACTAAAAATATTATTTTGAACATATTCCTTCATCTCAAGAAGAACCTTATTCTATAATATTCTGTTTTTATTTTTAATCCTTTATATTATGCACTTAATTGTACCACCTGCATCTGCTCTACTAAATTTTTAATAACACAAGCTTATATGTGGTATTTGCCGGTATATACTATTTGACATTATTATATTTGCTATAAAAATAAAATATAACTAACTGAAGGTTTTGTTTTGGATAATATGGCTGTGTTTCACTAAAAACCTTACTTTGTAATTTCTAATTTTAATCTTCATATTATGCACTTAATTGTAACAATTTCCTCTTTTCTGCTGAATTTTCAATAACACAAGCTTATATGGGCTACTTGCATGCATACAATACTTAACAGTATTATATTTATTAAAAAATTAAAATGTATATAACTGAAGGTTTTGTTTTGATTGCATCGCTATCTCTCACGAAGAACCTTATTTCTTAATTTTCTGTTGTTAGATTTCATCTTTCACATTATTAATTTAATTGTATGTGCCATATTTGGCTTAATTTTACTTGTTAGAGAATTAAAATATATCTGATAGTTTTATATTTTTAATAATATGTATCGCTTTCAAGAAGAAACTTATTTAATAATTTTCTATTTCTAATTTTAATCTTTCACATTATAGACATAATTGTAACACCTTCCTTTTTCCTGCTGAATTTACAATGACACATTATATTGTTAGTTGCATATATACGATATTTGACTTTATGATATTTCTTACATAGTTAAAATATATCTAACGGAAAGATTTGCCTCTTATTATATGGATTTATCTCATGAAAAACCTTATTTCAAAATTTTCTGTTTCTAATATTAATCTTTCACATTATGAACATAACTGAGACACCTTCCTTTTTCCTGCTGAATTTACAATGACGCATTATATGTGTTAGTTGTTAATATACGATATTTGACTTTATTATATTTGTTAGATAATTAAAGTATACCTAACGGAATGTTTTGTTTATCATAATATAAATTTATTTCGCCAAGAAAATTACTTCATAACTTTCTGTTTCTAATTTTAATCTTACACATTATAAACTTAATTGTAACACCTCCCTCTTCTCTACTGAATTTAAAATAACACAAGCTTATATGTCATATTTGAGTGTATACAGTATTTGACATTATTCTATTTATTAGAAAATTAAAGTATATCTAACTGAAAGCTTTGTTTTGACTATATTGACCTCTCTGATACAGAACCTTACTTCATTATTTTCTGTTTTTAGATTTCATCTTTCATGTTATGAACTTAATTGTATATACGATATTCAGCTTAATTTTACTTCTTAGAGAATTAAAATATATCTGATAGTTTTTTTAGTTTATAGATATCTCTCAAGAAGGAACTTATTTCATAATTTTCTGTTCCTAATTTTAATCCTTCACACTATGAAAGTAATTGTGACACCTTCCTTTTTCCTGCTGAATTTACATTGACACGTTAAATGTGTTAGTTGCATATATACGATATTTGACTTTATTATATTTTTAGGTAATTAAAATATATCTAACAGAATGTTTTGTTTCTCGTAATATGGATTTATCTCATGATGAACCTTACTTCCTAATTTTTTACTTCTAATTTTAATCTTTCACGTTATAAACTTAATTGTAACACCTTCCTTTTCTGTTTTGGATTTGCAATAACAAAAGCTTATAAGTGCTATCTGTGTGTATACAACATTTCACATTATTATATTTGTTAGAAAATTAAAATATATCTAACTGAAAGTTTTATTTTGAAAGCATTCATATCCCTCACGAAGAACCTTATTTCATAATTTTCTTTTTTTAGATTTCATCTTTCACGTTATGAAATTAATTGTATGTACGGTATTTGGCTTAATTTTACTTGTTAGAGAATTAAAATATACCTAACGGATAGTTTTATTCTTTTATAATACTGATACTTCAAGATGAAACTTATTTCATAGTTTTCTGTTTCTAATTTGAAATTCCACATTAGGAACATAATTGTGACACCTTCCTTTCTCCTGCTGAATCTACATTGACAAAGTATATGTTTTAGTTGTGTATATATGATATTTGACTTTATTATATATGTTAGATAATCAAAATATACCTAACGGAAAGTTTTGTTTCACATAATGTGGATTTATCTAAAGAAGAACCTTACTTCATAATTTTTGTTTCTAATTTTAATCTTTCGGTTATGAACTTAATTGTAATACCTCAATCATCTCTACAGAATTTTCAATAACACAAGATTATATGTCTGTTTGTAGATATGCAATATTTGAGAATATTATATTTGTTAAAATATTAACATGTATCTAACTGAAGGTTTTGTTTTGTAAATATTGATCTCTCTGAAGAACCTTATTTCATAATTTTCTATTTTTAGATTTCATTTTTAATTTTATGAACTTATTTGTATATACAATATTTGGCTTAATTTTACTAATAATTTTATTTTTTATAAAGTCGATATCTCTCAAGAAGAATCTTATTTCATAATTTTCAGTTTCTAATTTGATTCTTTCACATTATGAACATAGCTGTGACATCTTCCTTTTTCCTGCTAATTTATATTTACACATTATATACGTTAGTTCTGTATATACGATATTTGACTTTATTATATTTGTTAGATAATTAAAATATATCTAAAGGAATGTTTTGTTTCTCATAATATAGATTTATTTCACCATAAACCTTACTTCATAATTTTCTGTTTCTAATATTAATCTTTCACGATATGAACTGAAATGCGACACCTTCATTTATGCTGCTAATTTACATTTACACGAATTTATATATGTTATTTGCGTATATACAATATTTTCCTTAGTATATTTGCATATTTATGCATATTTATACCTAAAGAATATCAATATATTAGAATGAAAGTATTATTTCAGATTTGTAACGATCTTCACTTACTTACAGAACGTTCAGTTTCGTTCATTACCTTATCAATATATTTGTATTGAAATGTTTGCATTTGGAGAATCATAATTAATTTTCCCTATATATATGCATTTACATTAGAAGTGATTGTCATTAAAGACGTTCTAAGTTAATTTCAGTAGAAAAGTAAAGCAGGAAATCAATTTAATGAACATTACCATCAATCTTAATACTATCTAAACGAATTCCCGGGATCATTAAGTACTGAAAAATATTCCTAAGAGGTGAAGAATTACCATATATAAGTCTGATGCGAAAAATAACATTTAACTAAGTGCATTAATTAATGACGCAGCATTTGTGAATATTTCAAAGAATGGGGATTCGCATGCTTTTCTTCAAGCAGCTATTAAAAGAGGAATTAGGGTTCCAGGTTGTGCGAATATTTATTATTTTATCATTAAATAGAACATATAATATGTCTAGAATATCAAATTACTTTCACTTCTTCTCCTTTATTATGCGAGAAAACCTAATATAAATAGTGGAGAAGAGTCAAGCGTTATTCAATATGTGCAGATCCTCATTAATTTCAACACAATAGATAGTTCTTGGAAATTGCTTCTTTCAGGTGAGGATAAAATAATGTTCCAGAAGTGTGAATATTTTTAATACTAAGATTTTAATCCTGCTTACGTTGTTTTATAACATAACTTTTAAACTCCAGCTTATTTTAAAATAAGACAACTTATTTACCTTATTATATAAACAGTCATTTATTGCAACTCTTACAAAATCTTTCCAGAAATTAATTTGAATTAAATGTTCATAAAAGAAATTATTGAATGAGACACCAGATACATATATATATATATATATATATATATATATATATATGTGTGTGTGTGTGTGTGTGTGTGTGTGTGTGTGTGTGTGTGTGTGAGGGGAAAATGGGTTGAAAATAGGGGTTAAGAATTAAGTGAGTTATAATTAAATATAGTTAGAACTCATTAACTGTAACTTAATAGGAGAAAGACACACCCTCGAGCGGAACTATACAGAGCAAAGAAGCTTACCTGGAAGTAGACATATGAATTTGCTTAGGTAGCAACGCCATAAAAGACAGTTTTGAGCTGGAATTCGGGCTGATAACATCCTGCACGCTTGTCGGGGCAAAATGAGAACAAAGGATATTTGAATGACATAAACAAGGACAGAAGGATTACAATAAAGAAGTTTTTATAGGTGAAATGAAACGTGTCGTCCATACATTAACCACTCGTCCGTGTCATATATATATATATATATATATATATATATATATATATATATATATATATATATATATGCTTGCTCAATTAAGATATTAGGGTGGGGTAAAATAGGTAGGAAAGAAGTGATTTATCATTCATTGCTCTTTTTCACTTAAAAAACTCTAAACAAACAGTTTTTGCATGTATTTATTCAATAGGTTCATTGTCATTATTGTTAAATTACTTTTAAGCATTTTCTTAAATTGCAAATTCATAATTTTTTATTTCTTTTAGTATACTTATTTTACCCTAGAGGTGGGGTAAAATGAGTAATAGATGCGGTAAAATGGGTAATGATTAAAAAAAATTCTATAAACTTTGAAAAATTTAATTAATATTTTATTTGTCGCTACAAACACATTTATATATGGTATAAATACAATTTTTATTGGAAAAGTGTGAAGAAACTGTGATTAAGTTGAGTTACGTTCTGTTTCATCAGAAAAAGTTATCATGTCTGGTCTTAGTTTGTACTCACTTTCTTTTTTTTTATTTTTTACAACTGCAGTTGTAAAAATGTGGTAAGAATGGTCTTTTATTAATCCTTATATTTTGAAGAAATGACAAAATTTGAAGTAGTTGAACTGAGACTTTGAGTTAAGTGACTCCATAGTACCTGTTGTTGAGATCTGTGCAACACTGTTTGCTGTTATATCTTCATCTTTTTCAGTTAACGCTTTTTTGTGTTTAACAGCCTTTTTACTTTACAGTATCTAATAGCTGTTTCAGCAGGTTATGGAATGTCGCTTTGGACACTTTTTGATAACAACTCTCCGTATACCACACCTTCATGATTATTCTCAAGGCACACTTCATAGAGTCAAATACTTTGACATCTAAATGTTGTAGGACATGTCTTGAATTTAAAGGGAGGCAGTAAATAATGATTCTATTGTCCATTGCTTGTTTTCCTGTCTTATAAGACAAGTCACCATCGAATATCAAAAGAATAGATTTTTCCAAATGCTCAACTTATTTGAGAAAATTTCCATCCAAAGTTCAAACATTAGATCATGTATTCTTCCGGACTCTGTGGAGCCATATAATGGTACAGGTGGTGCACCCTTATTCCAAGTAACATATAAATTTAGACTTTTGTACACAGTGAAAGGTGGAAGAAAATTTCCAGTCGCAGATGTACAAAACAACCGTGTAAACACATGTATCTTTATGCTTACAAACTGAATTTTATTATTATTGTATTGATTTACTCTATACTACAGCAAATAAATTTAGAAAAATTCTATTTAGTATTATTTACGCTAAAATTAAATAACTGGTTTAAATCATTACACACCTAAAAAATTTGTAACTTATTATTATAATAAATTTCTAAGCTTAACCAATACCCATTTTCCCCCATCATACAAAAATAACCATTAACCATAAAATATTTAAAGTATTTCTTCCCTGTTGTTCAGCAAGTTTTGTTAAGAAACCCTTGACGTTGATTATTAATAAAATATTTACAATAAAACAAATAAAATATTACTTTTTGAAAGTTTTTCAGACCTAAGTAAAGAAGAATGTATTCGTAACGTGCAAACAACACAATCTACTTTAACTGCTGAAAATATAAAACTTCTTATGGAAAATAAATGTTGACAAGAAATGTCTAAATATATATTTTACAAAGCTAAATTATAATTTTTAAAATTATGATGTGTCTTTTAAGTAATTATAAAAAATACCCATTTAACACTACCAGACACTATTTAATTGTCTAGTCATCCATAATTACAACTGAAATTTAAATTCTTCATAGAATCATTTGTATTTTTAAGTCATATAATACTAAAGTAGACAAAAAATTAAGAGCAAAGCAAAGTTTATTTGAGTTTTCTAACATTGAATTATTATTTTCATATCCTTTTAACAATCCTAGCTACCATATAAAATCATGTTTCTGTCTACAACATAAATTTCAAAGAGATATTGTTTAATATTGCAAAAGTTTTATTGGATAGTAAATAACGATCATAGTGTATACTTCTTTATCTGTTATTCTAAATACTCTGAAAGCAGCAAGATATATCTCTTATAGAAATTGTATAGTTCAGAAATACAAAATAGTGATGCATTCAATCTCAGTGTCTGATCGATGAATATTTAGAGTGGCGTCTTTTGTCAAGTAATTATTCAAAATTACCTATTATTTTAATGAATACTTGTAAATATCAGTATTAAAATGAACAATAATTAAGTTCTGAATGACTATTATTCGATGTGTGGAAAGTATACGGAAACCAACAAATGAACAGAAGAGTATCTTTTACAAGAGGCTGTTGTGATATTCTGATGCTACTCCAAACTCAAAACACTTGCAGAATTCATCTGTTTTGTTTAAATATATAAAAGTGCTAGTGGAGTAACTGTAATTTTATACAATATAAATTAAGTATTGAATGATTTTGTGACAAGATGCTTATTTATTTATAAAATAGTAGACCAAAGTATATGAGTTTTGTCTTTAATATCGCTTAATTATTTATGTTTTCGTTTAATAACAGACAAATGAACAGTACGAATACTATAATGGTATTTTATAATTATGTACGTATAAGTATATGGTGTAATGACTTGAGGAATTTCTCATAGTATGGTATTTACAATTTATAAATGTCTTCTTAATAACACACTGAAATCAACTGTTAAAAAAGTCCCTTAATGCACAGTGTTTGTGATAACGGTTGGACAAAGAAAATGAATGTTTTAATATAAAAAAAGAATTTAGCACGTTTTCTTTCCAAAAAAATCAAAATAATCAAAATTTTTATTGCAATTTTGGATTTTCACATCATTGAAGAAAATAGTGGAAAATTATACTTACATACATACATACATACATACACACACACACACAGACATATTATATTTACATATTATATTACATACATATTATATTTCAATAAGTAAGTGTTATAGCTAACAATCCCATGGTAAAGATAAATATCAATAAAACGATTATTTTTTTTCTTTAACATTGTTATTTTCAATTCTTGATTGTAATCGAGTGTGAAAAATTATAGAAACATAAAGTACAAACCGTTCGAGTTATCTCGAGTGTGCATAGATTTTCCAGTTTAACGCGCTCGAGTTAACTCGATCGTAAACTTTAAAGGGTTAAAATTCAGTAGTTCAACATCAGTCTTGTCAGGACAGCAACTGCCCATTGTTAAATTATTTGCCTTCATCTGATAGTATAACTAGCATTTATATAATTAGCATTTCTATAACTAGAAATTAATACATAAATATTCTTTATAAAATAATTATTTTTAAGGCTATTTCCTTAACCAATATTTATCAATTTTTAATATAGCAAGTATACTTCAAATTAACTTGTTTGAATAGAAAAGATTCAAAGTGTTATTTGATAAGTATTTTTTTTATCCAGTTATCCACAATCTTATAGAACATTATACACTCATGTCCATAAATTAAGGATAATTCAGAATCACACAGAAATTGAGCTCTAAAATAAAAATTTCACCTGTAGAATTATCACACACATCTTGAATAAGAATATACAAATTGCAGGAAACCGCCAGATGGCTCGGATAGTACGACACAATGACGAGAGTGTATGAAAGGGGTATATAAGGAAGATAGCAAAGAAGTAAATTTGTTCACAAGCGCTTTAAAAGACTTTCAGAGCAATAACCGCATAGTTATGGCACAAAGGAAGCATTTGGATGATTTTTTACGTGATAGAATTATCGAACGACTGGAATGTGGACGTACCCAGCTGGAAGTATCCGAGGAACTTGAAATCGCCCAGAGTGTCATCTCCAGGCTTTGCCAATGATTCAAACATGATATTAATGTGAGTAGATGTTACAGCACAGGTCGCCCCCGAGATACTACGCCGAATGATGACCGGTATTTGGCAGTTACTGCCAAAAGAAACAGACGGAGCACAGCATCAGACCTGTGTCGTCAGCTCTCTTCACCTACCGGTACGACAGTTTCAAGGCAGACCGTGTACAGACGGTTAGGGAATATTGGTCTATATGCTCGTAGGCCTGTCAGATGTGTTCCCCTTACCGCAACTCACTGTAGCCTGCAATTATGCTGGGCTAGAGAGCATGCATTGTGGACACATCAACAGTGGTCTTGTGTGATGTTTTCCGACGAGTCCCTTTTCAGTTTACATTCTGATTCTCGCCGGACTTTCATATGGAGAGCTTTAGGTACCTGTTACCACCAAGAGAACACCATTGAACGACACCGTTACGGTGGTGCAGGATGGCTCGTTTGGGGAGGAATTATTCTTGGTTCCAGAACTGACCTGCATGTTCAGAGTGTAACGATGACAGGCCACATCTATCGGGATGTCATTCTGGAACAACATGTACGTTTGTTTCGGGGCGCCATGGGTCCTGAATTTCTGTATATGGATGAAATGCCCGACATCACCGTGCAAACATTGTAGACGAATGCCTTCAATCGGAGGATATCATCCGTATGGATTGGTCAGCATACTCACCGGACTTGAATTCAATAGAGCATGTGTGGGACATGATTGGCCGACGGATTTCAGCCCGTCATCCCCCTCCCAACTGTCTATCGGAACTTCGAAGGGCATTGCTTGATGAGTGGTGTAATTTTCCCCAAGATCAGATTGATAATCTGATACTCGGCATGCGTAGGCGTTGTATCGCTTGTATTGAATCGTCCGGGAGACATACTCCGTATTAACCATCATACTAACCATTTTATACTGTTTTCTGTAAATAGGTTCTTTTTTGAAATTTGCTCCAGGGAGTAAAAATCGCAATTTTTATTAATTATGTCAAACATATAGCATCTTTTTTGCTCTTTACCTTTTGTTTAATAAATAGACTTTACAAATAAGTCAAATTTGTTTTGATTTTGTCTCTTTCATTGCCAGAACTTCATTATCCTTAATTTATGGACATGAGTGTAAAACAAATAGCATAATTTACAAAATGTATTAAAAGAAAAGCATTTTATGCACCTAAAAGCTTTTACAATGTACAGAATATATTAAACTTTAAATATGATTTGAAAGGAAATGATTTTCTTTAAAGACGAAAATACAGTAGGAACCAAAATATCTAATCATAAAGGTCAATTCTTACTTAAAACATTTAATTTGTTTCTGAAAGTATATATTATCAGTTTATTTTATTCACCTCTTTCTTTTATTCAAATTCTGCCGTTTTGATGTTATTTTCTAGAACTTACACTTGAAGTTCTAACATGATTTTAAAAAATCAAAAGGACAAAAACTGTATAAAAAGTATTCATATGGTAATCCGTCACGTGTTCGATTATTTTACTTTAATGTAGATTTTTCGGATGAAATAATCTTCACATTTCCGGGTTACAATTATAAATAACGAATTGTTTTTCTTTTACGTTTTAAAAACCATGTTTTGGAATTTTTCTTCATACATAATTCTTTTAAACGTAGTTTTTTACAACTGGTGCAATCTGATAAAGACGGAATATCATTAAAGAGTTTTAGTTTAAGATAAAATTATGAGAGTAATAATCGTGCCAGTTTAAAAGAATGATACCATATTTTCAACTTTACTAGCTGCATTGATCATGTCAACGAATGTTCAGAGAACATTTGAAAATACACATGCGTCTAATAATTTATTAAAATTCAATTTTTTCAATAATTGAGTATAAAAATAAATGAAATAGATCTTTAAATGTTTTTATTGTAATTTAATTTTTTTCTTTATTCTGTATAATATAAAAATAATTAATATATATATATATATATATATATATATGTATATATATATATATATATGTATATATATTATATATATATATATATATATATATATATATATATATATATATATATATATATATATATATATATATATATATATATATATATATATATAAATTTTCCCTTACGTATTTTTAATAAAAAAAGCGTATGTAAAACATACTTTATATGTTTTCTCTTTTTTCAAAATTATATACCTACCCAGGGAAAAAAAAAGTTTTGTATATCTCAAGATTAATTTCAACTATTCCAAGTAATATTTTGAAACATTATGTGAAGTAGTGAATACGGTTTTACTTTATGCATTAAAAAACAAAATATGTGGTTTTCGAAAAAAAAAAAAATCCATTTCTTGCAGCTGACGCAGAAATACCTTTTTATTTTATAGAATAATGAATATTCCTTGAAACTTTATAACACCTTTGTGCTTACCTCGTTGCTGCATATTAAGTTGAGTTCTGAATCTTTTTTTCCTTTTAAAAGTAAATTTAAATTCTTTCTTTCACGCATGAACTTTTCATTTTGAATATAAATAACTTATTTCCTTATTCATTTTGTCTCAATAGAAATTGCTTTATCAGCATCTTGTCTTTGATACTGCTGTAGTGAAACTGCTATCGTATTTCAAATCACTTTATGCATGACTTGTTTGATACTTAATAGAGTCTGGTTACTTTTACAGTTTTCATCCAAAAGTTTTATCTAGCCAAAGTTATGCTGAATTAAATGTTTTGTGTAAAGTGTCCTTCTTGGTGTTTGATTAGACATATAAATTAAGTTAAATATACTTATAATTAAAAATAAATTTTACTCAAAATTTAAACTTTTGGTACTCAAACAGAACAGTACATTTAAGTTTCTCACAATACTGTGTAGTAAAATTAAAAGAAATGTGTAAAAGTAAATTACAGAAAAATGAGATTACTGATTGAAAGATCAATATGATATATTTTATATGTATACTAGCATATAGCCGGTCATATGACGGAATCGGTAAATTTTTTAATTTTACAGAATTATAAAGTACCTTAACAGGTGGGCTACTACTATTAAATTCACATGATTTTCAGGTAGTTCTAACCTTCGAAAGGCGCCTGTATAAATTTGATAGTTCTCGGAATACTAGTTTGTGAAATATAGTATTTTGAGTGAAGCAACTTTTGTTAGTTTAAATACAATGGATAAGAAATAATTTCGTGTGTTAATAAAGCATTGCTTTTGAGAGAATAATATCCTGTTGAAAACGAGATTTGGCTTGATAACATTATTGGGACTCTGTATCAGGAAAATCGACAATCTAGAAGTGGTTTGGTTAGTTTAAACGA
>CM063511.1:105789240-105804240 GCA_032207245.1 Pardosa pseudoannulata
TATATCATCAAACATGTAAATTAAGTGAATACAATTTTTTAAACATAAAAAATCTTTAGGTTCTAAAAAATTTAATTTAATTTATCACGCAGTATTTAATGAGATATCATCTAATTTAATAGAATTTCGATACCTAATTAAGGTTTATAATTAGGATGTATGCTTACTGCATGATTGTAACTTTGTTTACAATTGTGAAAACAAAAAATAACACGTAACGTATATTTAAAGCAATCGTAAACTTAAGCAAACGTAATCTCTAACCTGAAATACAATATTATAGTTGATCTCGTATATAAAAACAGATAGATAATACAAAATGGATTGCAGAGTTTAAACTATTGGTTAAGGTACAATAAATGTTTGTTTGTATTGAAATACTTAAATTTAGGTTTAAATTTCAATTTGAAGCTAATAAATACAGATTCTCTTCTGTAGAATATTAATAGAGGATAAGTAAATAAAATAAAAATATCATAAAAATATCAAAAGCACTTATCTGCTTCTGAAATGAATAAAATTTAGATTCATTTTTATTTATATTTCTATATCGAACTGATGATTTCTACAATACCTAAATGATATTAGAATGAAAAGCATTCCATGCTCTTTCATGGATTAAACTAATATTTGTATAGTGTATGTTTCTAAGAAATATAGAAATGCTTTTAAGAAGTAAATCTGGAGTAAATGTGAATATTCATTTTATTATTTTTAGCTTTCTGCACTTAAATTGCTTATAACCCACCTCAGTTTCTCTTCATCTGATATATTTTGTTTTCAAGGCACGTATTGAAATTTAAAATTCCTAGAATATTAACAGAATAAGGATATTTATATATTTTCAGTCTCCAATAAATGTGTTTACTTAAACAATTTTAAATTTGCCATAAACTTACTAACTTGAAAATGCATTTTATTAGCAGAGCATAAATTTTAAGTCAATGCATTCTATTTAAAATTTCTAAAATGTATATAGAAGTTATTAATTTCTTTTTATGTTTGATCCGGGTAAAGGTTTATATTTAAAACACTCAAAATATGCCTAAATGGATATTCAAGAATATGAGAAATAAAATAATATGGAGCTGGAATAATCTTAAAAGATACTTAGAAATTGAAATAAAAAGAGCAACAAAATATTAAAAAAATTTATAAAACTCTTTATGAAATACTAGTAAACTTTAAATTCATATTTATTTCTATTAACTAATAAATTCTATGATTCGTAAATAAAATTGTTAATGGAGAAAAGGTTCACACCATTTTATGTTTTAAAGTAAAATATCAGGCCCATATATTTTGTTCGTAAATACAGGAATATCAATGCTTTTATAAGACATACCTAGTGTAACAGTGAAAATGCATTTTATTGCTTTAGAAATTAAACAGAAACAGTCTAATTTCGTTTCCAAGTATTAAAATTCTTTTAATATTTAAAAAAGAAGTATTCTAATTTTTGTTTCAAACATTTGCATTTTGTACAAAAATTTCTTATAAGCTATCTCAGTAGCACATTTCTGGTATGATTCTGATTTAAGAAAATGTATACAATTTCAAATTCTAAACACATCTGTAAAACTGAAACAAACCATTTTTTCAGTGTCTATTAATGCTTTAATCTTAAACATTTTTAAACTTTCCTAAAACTGACTTACAGTCTTATAAGGAATAAAATAAGAAGTACTTCCTATATTCTTACGTAATAGTTTGAAAGATACAAAGAAAATTAATTAAAATATATAAATTAACTGCGAAAATCTATTTTATCAATTTCGAAAATAAAGAAAAAAATTCTAATTTTGGTATCAAGCATTATATGCTTCCGAAATTAAAAAAAAAAAAATAAAGTAAATAATTTTTGATTCAAGAACTTTCATTTTGTACTTAAAATTTCTTATAAGCTATCCCAGTAGAACATTTTTGGTATGGTTCGATGTTAAGGCAATATACATAATTTAAAATTTTTAAATTTTAGATAAAACTAAAGTTTTTAATTTTTTACATCACCAAAAACACTTTATTCTTACACATTTTTAAAATTTCCTAAAACTGACATACAACAGTCTATGGGATAAAATAAGAGATACTTCATATATTCTTGAGTTAATATTTTTCAAAGATCCAAAGATAATGATCTAAAAATTACAAAGTAACTGCGAAAATGTATTTTATCAATTTCGAAATTAAACAAAAAACTTCTAATTAAGGTGCTTTCAAAATTTCATTTATTTTTCAAAGTATACTAATTTTTGATTTAAGCATTTACATTTAGCATTTAAATTTCTTATAAGATATTACATTATCATGTTTCTGGTATGATTCGAATTTAGGGCTATATATATAATTTAAAATACTTAAAACATCTATAAATATAAAATTATCCATTTTTACGTCTCTAATAAAGCTTTATTCTTAGACATTTTTAAAATTCCAAAAACTGACTTTCAAAACTGACTTTCGAAATTAAGAAATACTTCATATATTCTTGCGTAGTAATTTCTATGTGTCAAAAAAATGATCTAAAAAGTGCAAAAATATATTTTATGTATTTCGAAATTAAACAAAAAAATCTAATTTTGGTTTCAAGTATTACCATGCTTTCGAAATTTAAAAAAATCTAATATTGGATTCCATAATTTACATTTTGTAATGAAATTGATTATAAGCTATCTCAGTAGCACATTTCTTGTATAATTCGTTTTGAAGTCAATATATACAATTTCAAATTCTTAAAATATCTATGAAACTAAAATTTTCCCTTTTTTTAAATCTCCAATAAAACTCTATTCTTAAACATTCAAAATTTAATAAAACTGACTTACAACATTTTGAATTATAAAATAAAAAATATTTCAGATATTCTTGCTTAATAATTTTGAAAAATCCAAAGAAAACGATCTAAAAAGTACAAAATAACTGCGAAAATATACTTTACCGATTTTGATATTAAACAAAAAATATTCTATTTTTGTTTTCAAGTATTAACATGCATTCAAA
Source organism: Pardosa pseudoannulata (assembly GCA_032207245.1). Taxonomy (NCBI): domain Eukaryota; kingdom Metazoa; phylum Arthropoda; class Arachnida; order Araneae; family Lycosidae; genus Pardosa; species Pardosa pseudoannulata. The sequence continues at coordinate 105,792,241 of CM063511.1, forward strand.
ATTTAAAAAAAATATTATAAATTTTGATTCAAGGATTTATATTTTTCAATTCTTTTTTATAAACTATCTCAGTACGCACATTTCTGGTAAGATTCGGAGTTAGGGAAATATATGCAATTTTAAATTCTTAAAACGTCTATAAAAGTAAAATTATCCATTCTTTACGTCTCCAATAAAGCTTTATTCCGAGACATTTTTAAAATTTCCAAAAACTGATTTTCAATATTATGAGGAAAAAAATAAGAAATACTTCATATATTCTCGCATAATAATTTTGATGTGTCAAAAGGAAATGATCTAAAGAGTATAAAATAACTGGAAAAAATTATTTTATTTATTTCGAAATTAAACAAAAAATAAAATTTTGGTTTCAGGTAATATCATGCTTTCGAAATTAAAAAAAAATCTAATTTTGGTTTCAAGAATTTTCATTTTGTAATAAAATTTATTAAAACTATCTCAGTAGCATATTTCTTGTATGACTCGGTTTGAAGGAATATGTATAAGTTCAAATTCGTAAACCATTTATGAAACTAAAATTGTCCATTTTTTTACGTCTCCATTAAAGCTCTGTTCTTAAACATTTTCAAAATTTCCTAAAGCTGACTTACAACAATGTGACTTATAAAATAAGAAATACTTCATATATTCTTGAGTAATAATTTTGAAAATCCAAAGAAAACGATCTAAAAAGTACAAAATATCTGAGAAAAAATATTTTTACAATCTTGATATTAAACAAAAAAAAATTCTAATTATTTTTCAAAGATTAACATGCTTTCGAAATTAAAAAAATATTATTTTTTTTTTATTCAAGAATTTACATTTTGCAATTAATATTTATAATCTATCTCAGTAAGCACATTTCTGGTTTGATTCAGTTTTAAGACAATATATATGATTTCAAACTCTTAAAACATCTAAAAAACAAAACTTTCCATTTTTTACGACTCCAAAAATTCTTTATACTTACACATTTTAAAAATTTTCTAAAACTAATTAACAACATTATGAGGGACAAAATAAGAAATGCTTCATATTTTCTTGAGTGATAATTTTCATAGATCTACAGAAATTGAACTAATAAGTACAACCTAACTGCGAAAATGTATTTTATGAATTTTGAAATTAAACAAAAAAATATTCGAATTAAGATTTTAAGTAACAACATGGTTTCGAAATTAAAAAAAAAGTATTCTAATTTTTGATTCAAGCATTTATATTTTGTACTTAATTTTTTATAGTTATCTCAGTAGCATACATTTCTATTATGAGTCTGTTTTAAGACAATATATACAATTTCAAATTCTTAAAAAAACTATAAAACTAAAACATTTTCCCTTTTTCTACATCTCCAACAACGTTTTATTCTTAAACAATTTTAAAATTTCCTAAAACTACCCAATAAAATTATGAGAAGTAAATAAGAATTACTTTAAATACTTGCGTAATAATTTTGGAAAATCTAAAGAAAACGAACTAAAAAGTGCAAAGTAACTGCGAAAATGTATTTTATGTACTTCGAAATTAACCAAAAATAATCTAATTTTGATTTCAAATATTAGTATGCTTTAAAAATTAAAAAAAATTCTAATTTTTTATTCAAGAATTTACATTTTGTAATGAAATTTCTTATAAGCTATCCCAGTAACACATTACTTGTAGGATTCTGTTTGAAGGCAATATATACAATTTTAAATTCTTAAAACATCTATAAAATTAAAATTATCGATTTTTATGTGTCCAATAAAGCTCTATTCTTAAACATTTTCAGAATCTCCTAAAACTGACTTACAACATTATGAATTATATGTGAATTATTTCATATATTCTTGCGTAATAATTTTGAAAAGTTAAAAAAAAGTGATCTAAAGAGTATAAAATAATTGCGAAAATTTAGTTTATCAATTTTCATATTAAAAATTTTTAATTTTTTTTTCAAGTATTAATATGCTTTCGAAATTTGAAAAAAATATAATTTTTAATTCAAGAATTTACATTTTGCAATTAATTTTTTATAAGCTATCTCAGTAAGCACATTTCTGGCATGATTCGGTTAAAAGGCAATATGTACAATTTCAAATTTTTAAAACATCTATAAAACTAAAATTATCCATTTTTAACGTCTCCATATAGCTTTATTCTAAAACATTTTCAAAAATTTTTAAAACTGACTTACAGCCTTATGAGGAATAAAATAAGAAATACTTCATATATTCTTACGTAATAATTTCGAAAGATCCAAATAAAATGAACTAAAAAGTACATCAATATATCAAAGTATCTTATACATCTGCTTTTGGTATAAGAATTCATTTTTGTTTCATTTAAAGAAAAGTTTACTATTGTAAACTGGATACATTCTACCAGAACTAAACAAAATAAATGGATAAAGTTTAAAAAGATATTTTTTCTCGTGGAGATATTCATTTCTTCCTGCATCTTTTGATGTGAAAGGATAAAAAAGTATCATGACCGGAGGAAGGGTAGTAATTTTCAAAAGTGATGAATGGGAGAAAATTCTAGAGACCGGCATAATACATCTTCCCACGCCATCTTTCTGTATATCTGACTCCTTTTTAGCAATAAAGATGAGAAAACGGAGAAATTAATATTCTCTGGGCATAATTACGTGTCATACGAATGCGGTATTATGTTTCACATGCACGTGGTCGTAGAATGTATTTATTAAAACATAAAAAAAATTCCGGTTTTGATGGAAAGAAAAACTGAATATTTCATCTGAAAAAGTTTTATGTTTTTTCTTGATACTTCAGATGTTTTTGAACGTTTATTGTGGTTATTCGGTTTAGATTTATTCATTTTTATTTTTTGATGTGTACATCTAGGATTTAGACAATTTATGAATAGTTTTTGATTTTCTAAGGTATGTATATTACTTTAAGTGCTGTTATTTCTTCCTTAAAAAGTACATCGTAATAAAATAAAACTTAATATTAATTCACAGTATAAATTCATGTTATTATTAATATTTTTTAGGAAAAATTATTAGTGGTTATTATTTAATGATGTAATATGAATTGTTTTGTATCTATTAATATTTGATTTTTAAAAAATTAAATGTATTTTTATTTTTTGATGAGTACATCTAGGAATTAGACAATTAATGAATAGTTTTGGATTTTCTAATGATGTATATTACTTTGATTGGTGTTTTCTTTTCCTGAAAAGATACTGCACAGTAAAATAAAACTTAATATTAATTCACAGTATAAATCTATCTTTTATTAATATTTTTTAATAAAAATTATTAGTAGTTATTTAATGATATAATATGAAATGTTTTGTATTTATAAACATTTGATTTTTAGAAAATTAAATGTTTTTTTATTTTTTGATGAGTACATCTAGGATTTAGACAATTTATGAATAGTTTTTGATTTTCTAAGGTATGTATAATACTTCAAGTGCAGTTACTTCTTCCTTAAAAGGTACATCGTAATAAAATAAAACTTAATATTAATTCACAGTATAAATTCATGTTATTATTAATATTTTTTAGGAAAAATTATTAGTTGTTATTATTTAAGGATGTAATATGAAATGTTTTGTATCTATAAATATTTGATTTTTAGAAAATTAAATGTATTTTTATTTTTTGTTGAGTACATCTAGGATTTAGACAATTTATGAATAGTTTTTGATTTTCTAAGGTTTGCATATTACTTTAATTTGTGTTCTCTTTTGCTTAAAAGATACTTCGTAATAAAATAAAACTTAATATTAAAACACAGTATAAATTCATGTTTTTTTTAATATTTTTTTAGGAAAAAAAATTAGTGGTTATTATTTAATGATGTAATATGAATTCTTTTGTACCTTTTAATTCTTTATTATTAAAAATTTAAATGCATTTTTATTTTTTTTATTTGTATGTCGAGGATTTAGACAATCTAAGAATAGTTCTTGATTTTCTCAGGTATGTAAATTGCTTTAATTAATGTTCTCTTTTCCTTAAAATGTACTTCGTAATAAAATAAAACTTAATATTATCTCACAGTATAAATCCATGTTATTATTAATATTTTCTAGGAAAATTATTACTGGTTATTATTTAATATTATCATATGAATTATTTAGGATCTATTAGTTATTGATTACTAGAAATTTATATATATTTTTATTTTTTTGATATGTACACCTAGGATTTAGACAATTTCTGAATAGTTTTCAATACTTTAAGGTATATATATATATATTACTTTAATTGTTGTTCTCTTTTCCTTAAAAGGTACTTCGTAATAAAATAAAACTTCAAATTAATTCACAGTGTAAATCCATGTTATTATTAATATTTTTTATTAAAAATTATTAGTGGTTAATATTTAATGATATAATATGAATTATTTTGGACCTATTAGTTCATGATTATTAGAAATTTAAATGTATTTTTTTATATGTATATCTAGGATTTAGACAATTTATGAATATTTTTTTGCTTTTCTAATGTTTGTTTATTAATTTGAGTGTTGTTTTACTTTTCTTAAAAGGTACATCGTAATAAAATAAAACTTTAAATAATTCACAGTATAAATTCACAGTATAAATTCATGTTATTATTTTATTTTTAGGAACAATTATTAGTGGTTATTATTTAATGATATAACATGAAGGATTTTTGACCTATTATTTCATGACTATTAGAAACTTAAATATGTTTTTATTTATCTATGTGCACTTCTAGGATTTAGACAATTTATGTATAGTTTTTGATTTTCTAAGGTTTGTAAAGTACTTTGATTTTGTTGTTCTCTTTTCCTTAAAAGGTACTTCGTAATTAAATAAAACTTATTATTAATTCAAAGTATAAATTCCTGTACTATTAGTGGTTAATATTTAATGATATAATATGAATTATTTTGGACCTATTAGTTCATGATTATTTTGAAATTTAAATGTATTTTTTTATGTGTACATCTAGGATTTCGACAATTTATGAGTTTTTTTTGCTTTTCTAATGTTTGTTTATTACTTTGATTTTGTTATCTTTTCCTTAAAAGACACTTCGTAATAAAATAAAACTTTATATTAATTCAAGTATAAATTCATGTTATTATTAATATTTTTTAGGAAAATTATTAGTGGATATTATTTAATGATATAATATGGATTGTTTCTTACCTATTAGTTCTTGATTATTAGAAATTTAAATGTATTTTTTTAACATGCATATCTAGGATTTAGACAATTTATGAATATTTTTTTGCTTTTCTAATGTTTGTTTATTACTTTGATTGTTGTTCTATTTTTCTTAAAAGGTACATCGTAATAAAATAAACTTAATATTAATTCACAGTATAAATTCTTGTTATTTTTAATATTTTTAGGAACAATTATTAGTAGTTATTATTTAATGATACAACATGAATGGTTTTTGACATATTAGTTCTTGACTATTAGAAATTTAAATATATTTTTATTTTTTGATTTGTGCATCTACTATTTAGACAATTTATGTAAATTTTTTGATTTTCTAAGGTTTGTATAGTACTTTGATTGTTGTTCTCTTTTCCTTAAAACGTATTTCTTAATTGAGTAAAAATTAATATTAATTCAAATTATAAATTCATGTTCTTATTCATATTTTTTAGCAAAAATTATTAGTGGTTATTCTTTAATGATATATAATGAATTATTTTGGATCCATTAGTTCTTGATTAGAAATTTAAATATATTTTTATTTTTTTGATGTGTACATCTAGGATTTAGACAATTCCTGAATATTTTTTTGATTTTCTAAGGTATATATACTTTGATTGTTGTTCACTTTTCCTTAAATGGTATTTCGTAATAAAATAAAATAGTATTAATTCACAGTATAAATCCATGTTATTATTAATATTTTTATTAAAATATATTAGTGGTTAATATTTAATGATATAATATGAATTATTTTGGACCTATTAGTTCATGATTATTAGAAATTTAAATGTATTATTTTTTATGTGTACATCTAGGTTTTAGACAATTTATGACTATTTTTTTGCTTTTCTAATGTTTGTTTATTACTTTGATTGTTGTTCTCTTTTAATTAAAAGACATTTCGTAATAAAATAAAACTTAATATTAATTCACAGTATAAATTCATGTTATTATTAATATTTTTTAGGAAAACTATTAGTGGTTATTATTTAATGATATAATATGAATTGTTTCGGATCAATTAGTTCTTCATTATTACAAGTTTAAATGTATTTTTTTATATGTATATCTAGGATTTAGACAATTTATGAATATATTTTTTTTTTCTAATGTTTGATTAATTCTTTGATTGCTGTTCTATTTTTATTAAAAGGTACTTCGTAATAAAATAAAACTTAATATTAATTCACAGTATGAATTCATGCTATTATTACTACTTTTTTTACAAATAATTATTAGTGATTATTATTTAATGGTATAATATAAATGGTTTTTGACCTATTATTTCTTGACTATTAGAAATTTAAATATATTTTTATTTATTGATGTGTACATCTAGGATTTTAACAATTTATGTATAGTTTTGATTTTCTAAGGATTGTATAGTACTTTGATTGTTGTTCTCTTTTCCTTAAAAGGTATTTCTTAATTGAATAAAACTTAATATTAATTCAAAGTATAAATTCATGTCCTTATTCATATTTTTAGGAAACATTATTAGTGGTTATTATTTAATGATATAATATGAATTATTTAGGATCTATTAGTTATTGATTACTAGAAATTTAAATATATTTTTATTTTTTTTGATGTGTACATCTAGGATTTAGACAATTTCTGAAATTTTTTGATTTTCGAATGTTTATATACTTTGATAGTTGCTCACTTTTCCTTAAATGGAATTTCGTAATAAAATAAAACTTCAAATTAATTTACAGTATAAATCCATGTTATTATTAACATTTTGTATTAAAAATTATTAGTAGTTAATATTTAATGATATAATATGAATTATTTTGGACCTATTAGCTCTTGATTATTAGAAATTTAAATGTATTTTTTTAACATGCATATCTGGGATTTAGACAATTTATGAATTTTTTTTTTTTGCTTTTCTAATGTTTGTTTATTACTTTGATTGTTGTTCTATTTTTCTTAAAAGGTACATCGTAATAAAATAAACTTAATATTAATTCACAGTATAAATTCTTGTTATTATTAATATTTTTAGGAACAGTTATTAGTAGTTATTATTTAATGATACAACATGAATGGTTTCTGACATATTAGTTCTTGACTATTAGAAATTTAAATATATTTTTATTTTTTGATTTGTGCATCTAGGATTTAGACAATTTATGTATAGTTTTTGATTTTCTAAGGTTTGTATAGTACTTTGATTGTTGTTCTCTTTTCCTTAAAAGGTATTTCTTAGTTGAGTAAAATTTAATATTAATTCAAATTATAAATTCATGTTCTTATTCATATTTTTTACAAAAATTATTAGTGGTTATTGTTTAATTTTTTCTAAGGTATATATACTTTGTTTGTTGTTCACTTTTCCTTAAATGGTATTTCGTAATAAAATAAATCAGTATTAATTCACAGAATAAATCCATGTTATTATTAATATTTTTATTAAAAATTATTAGTGGTTAATATTTAATGATATAATATGAATTATTTTTGACCTATTAGTTCATGATTATTAGAAATTTAAATGTATTTTTATTTTTTGATGTATACATCTACGATTTAGAAGATTTATGAGTATTTTTTTTGCTTTTCTAATGTTTGTTTATTACTTTGATTGTTGTTCTCTTTTCCTTAACCCTCTAAGTGGTTCGCACGTACATTTCCACCTAACCGATGATGTCTTCAAAGCGGTTGTCAAGTACAATTTTTGACCTCCAAAAACGTTCCGAAAAGGGATGTAATGTATATTTCGGCCAGTGTTTGAGGTAGGAGGATCAGGTCGATTGTTTAGAAACTGCATCCCTCTTTGACTGACATTTATTGAGGGATGCACCCCTCAAACAGAACTAGTCCCTGTACAACTGATTCTGTACTATTCCCTGAGGCACAAAGACACTGATAGCTTTTCATGGCTTTGTAAATCTCTATTTCGAAGTATTTCGTTTGCGGTAAAAATATAAAGAATATTTTTATTTGCACTTTTAGAATCCATTATTTTTATGAGATGATCTTCGAGACTTGACGAGCTTTATGTGTATTAAAAATTAACATTCTATAATATCTATTTACATATCTATTTATAACCGGAAGTAAAGGGAAATAACGAGGGTGGGTTTCGCGTATTCCATTTTAGTTGGCAAATAGTGAAATAAAAAATCATAGAACGCTTTGGCCATTGATACAATAAACCTTTAGCGTATTTTTGGAGACTTTTTTTAATCGGTGTGTTCCACTCGGAGGGTTAATAGACACTTCGTAATAAAATAAAACTTAATATTAATTCACAGTATAAATTCATGTTATTATTTTATTTTTTAGGAACAATTATTAGTGGTTATTATTTAATAATATATCATGAATGATTTTTGAACTATTAGTTCTTGACTATTAGAAATGTAAATATATTTTTATTTATTGATGTGCACATCTAAGATTTAGACAATTTATGAAAATTTTTTGATTTCCTAAAGTTTGTATAATACTTTGATTTCTTTGTTCTCTTTTGCTTAAAAGGTACTTCGTAATTGAATAAAACTTAATATTAATTCAAAATATACATTCATGTTCTTATTCATATTTTTTTAAGAAAAAAATTTTACTGGTTGTTATTTATAGATATAATATGAATTATTTTGGATTTATTAGTTCTTGATTATTAGAAATTTAAATATATATATTTTTTTTTGTTGTGTACACCTAGGATTTAGACAATTTCTGAATAGTTTTCAATTATCTAAGGTATGTATATTACTGTAATTGCTGTTCTCTTTTCTTTAAAATGTACTTCGTAATAAAATAAAATTTAATATTAATTGACACTATAATTCTATGTTATTATTAATATTTATTTAGGAAGTACTATTAGAGGTTATTATAAATGGTATAACATGAATTTTTTATGATCTATTTTTCTTTATTACTAGAAATTTAAATGTCTGTTTTATTTTTTAATTTGCACATCTAGAATTTAGACAATTTATGAATAGTTTTTGATTTTCTGCTTGCATATTACTTTAACTGTTGTTGTCTTTTCCTTAAAAGGTACCTCGTAATAAAATAAAACTTAATATTAATTCACAGTATAAATACTTGTTATTATTAATATTTTTTAGGAAAAATTATTAGTGGTTATTTTTTAATGATATAACATGAATGGTTTTGTACCTATTAGTTCTTGACTATTAGAAATTTTAATGTATTTTTATTTTTTGATATGTACACCTAGGATTTAAACAATTTTCGAATAGTTTTTGATTTTCTAAGGTCTGTATAATACTTTAATTGCTGTTCTCTTTTCCTTAAAAGATACTTCGTAATAAAATAAAACTTAATATTAATTCACAGTAACAATCCATGTTATTATTAATATTTTTAGGAAAAAACTATTCGTTTTTAATATTTAATGATATAATATGAATTGTTTTCGTTCTATGAGTCCTTGGTTATTGGATATTTAAATGTATTAAACGCATTTTATAAGTAATCAACTGTTAAATCCTTAAAGGAAAATGATTTACTGGTAAATTTTGAAAGATGTTTTCAAAATCTTTACTATAAAAATAAAGAAATGAATTTGTAATTTAAAAAAGATTTAAACGAAATCCATAATATATTATGTATTTTAATTTGTATAACGTCTTTTCCAATACTTTGTAACGTCAGGAATTTTTAGTAGCATTCGCTTGAGGAATACCCGCTAAAATACATTTAACATATATTTACAATATATATGTTAGGAATTCACATGACCCAATGGAATTTCATAAAAACACTTACGGTTTGGGGTCAGGATTTGTGAGAAATACTGTTGCCAAAACTATAAATTAAATAACCTATATACTGGTAAATCTTCAGATATGCTTTCGAATTGCCCACTTATAAGAAGTATATATATATATATATATATATATATATATATATATATATATATATATATATATATATATATAATATATATATATATATATATATATATATATATATATATATATATATATATATATATATATATATATATATATCATGTTGTCGATTCAGATACTTATTCAGTGTCATTAATTATTACTTATCTTGATTTAATACCACTGATAAGGTACATATTATGTAGATATTCCTGAGGAGATACAATTTATCTTAAATGCTTACGATCAATTCAGAATAAAACTATTTTTTTCTCATTTCAATGTTTATTTCACGGCTATGTAAATTATTCCCAAATTGAATTTCCAAACAATACTTCACACATTTGACCAGAATTTCTGACCAATTGATATTTTATTTATTTTTTACAAATGTTTAGGAAGTTAACAGTAAAGCAAAATTATTTTTGGCATTTCAAAAAAATACTCCACACATTTGGCCACACCCTGAAACCGATTGCTTTTTTCACAAATGTTTAGGAAATAAGGAAATTAAATGTTAGGAGATGCATCTTTATTGAATTAAGAGATATACAATAAAGATTTGTACATCTTTATTTTTAACTGATGTATTTAGTATTTAATGTAAAAAGTTTCAAGCGATAAGCAATTGTTATTTCTTTATCACTATGTGCATGTTTATATTGTAGTTATATAGAATTCATCCTTTGCTTTAATATTTTCAAATCATCAACAAATCACTGTATAGCAATAGCGAATGAATATTTTCTTAAATGATAAATATTGATGCTTTGCAAAAAATACTATTTAGTATTTTATCCTTGGAATACAGTAATGCAAACTAAAATCTCTTGTATGAATTTACTACTTGATAAATAAATTGTTTCGTAAGAAAATACGAAAAAATTGGTATTAAAACTTTATTTATCTAATTACTAGGGAAGTTAACTAAAAAATAAAAATAAATGTACTTTTTTTTTGTAATTTTAGTTGCATGCCTGTCATTTTGGATAGAAAAAATAAGTTTCTAAAAATCCCAGTGATAGTCATTTGAAAAGCGTTTAGGGGCTACTGTTTATACAAATATCATACACTTACTATCACTGGTTACAGGCATATCTCTAAAAAGTTCTGTGGCATTTTTGTCAGTTAGGATATCAGTTTTAACCGATTTCTTTACACATTTTTTTGAAAAAAAAATTGCAAAAATTCATCACATTTTTTAATATTTTTATTAAATACAAAGAAATAAAACAAAACAAAATATGTAGGGTTTAGATTGATTTTTTAATTTTTTACAGGCGTAAAAGCCTTTAATATTAATATTATTTTACTATCCCGAGTTATCTCGGGCACATGGAAAATGTTAAATATTTGCCTTTGTATGATAGTTTTCGAAGCAAGGAACAACACAAAGTGATACCTGACATTCTGTGCAATAGTATCTGATCTCTTTTCTTATTGGCTTGAATCTGCACTCTGTTTTACGGGAGCACAGAGTACATTGTCTCATTGGATTTGATTTTTTTAGCAGCAGGAATAACATCTGGGAAATGCCTTGAGGTTAATCTGAGTAGTAAAGGACTAATACTAGGTCTTCCTGATGTGGCAGCAAACTATTGACTATCATTTTCTGTAATAAGTTTCCTAATCAGTGGAAAAAATGTAACCAGTTAAGCCAAAAGGACAGCGAAACCAACAAAACTTGGCGAACTACCTACCAAATATGAATATTTTCTTTAATTTCCTGCAGACTAAAACCGTGATAAAACAAATAGTAAGACAAGTTCTGATTCGCCCGAGTTTTCTCGGGATAATAATTAACTGCAATATATATGGACCCAAGATAACTCGGGATAATCAGGCAAGCGGTTAAAATATTTTAAAATAATTGAACACATTTTGTTGCATATTATTTAAATCTCCATAATTTCAATCTTTTTGTTGGCAGAATGTATAATTTAATATTTATTTTACATTA
>CM063511.1:105811740-105824240 GCA_032207245.1 Pardosa pseudoannulata
TCAAATAAGAAGTTTTAGTTTTGTTTTAGAGGAACAGTGTAACTTATTATAATTAGATGAAATTTCTGAAAAACATAATAAATCCCCTATATAATAATACCCTAAGTTATCTGTCCGTTTGTCCTCAAATTTATGAAGCGGTTGGACCTGGAATGGATAGAGGCAGCCATATTGAAGTCTTGATGAGTTTGGGTTAGCAAAATTCAAAGGGAGTAAAGTTTATCTTCTTTTACACTATTCATCCGATTCTAAAACAAATTTGTATAAATGTGTTTTATATCACAGCGAAAATTACTGTCGTCTTTAAAACGTTCGAAATCCAATCTTTTCCCGCTTTTCGAACGTTTAATGCCATTATTTCAAACTTTATTTTACCCGGCTAAGAGCAGGCTATTCATATATTATCAATCAATTTCATTCAATATATCTCATAACAAATAGATAAAAATAACATTGTTTTCTAGCATTATGACGTCATTCCTTTAACCATTTCTTATTTTAAATTATTGAAATATTGTCTGAATTATCTCCATACGTTTTATCACTGAACTTAGATATTACTTGAATAATTTTCATTTATATTTGGCTTAAATAATAGATTAGGTACATATGTGATAATTTTAAATTTAATCATCAATTATTTTTGGTTACAAGATAATTCTCAGACAGAAAACAAACCATTTTTTACCTGCCTCATAGGGTACTTTACAATTCTGAAAAATTAAAAATTCTATTGATCCCGTCATATGACGGGCTATATGCTAGTAGAAAATATTCATCTAAAAGTTTGTGACTTTAAGGAAAATACTTCTATGATTGCTATTCTGATTTTAATTCTACATTCAGAATAATGCTTAGATAAAACTATAACAATTTGAAGCACATTTATTACATAATGTGCTTATTTGTGTGAAATATGCATATAATTACTTAATTTAATATTAAAATAGCTGTAGTATGTGTTAAGTAATTAAAATTTGGAAAAAGATCCAGAATTTATGGTACTTAAAATTAAATATCTATTTCTAGTATAAATATAATATTAGTTCAAAGATTGAAACTAATAATTAGCTTAAATTTTTTATCAAAGTTTAGTTTATAAATTATATATTTCAAAATTATTTTGCGAGTAAGTATATATTTTTTTTTTCGTTTGGTGAACAATTGCCACATTTAAAAAATATATCCATTCATGTAACAGAAATAAGAGATTTTGCTATTTTTTGAAATTTTTAATGATCTAGGAAAATTCATATTCTAGACAAACAGAAGTTTTTATTTTTATAGTGAATACTATTAGGATCCAATAACCTATTTTATTAATACATTTAACACTTTTCAGTTTGAACTAAACTGTTTGTTTACGTTAATTAAATTTCATGTATTTAAGAAAGCTATAAACAATTTACTAATTCTTTCAGGTATTTTTAGCTCAGGATTATTTTTGTTTGACAGAGTCATGAAAATTTCAACAGCATTTCCATTAGGCTTTCTTTAAATTATACTCTTCCTAAAACGAGAGCAGGAAAATTTCAAGTTTTGAAATGTACAGAGACGTGTAATCTAAGAAAATTTCTTATTGTATTCAGAAATGTTTCTGAATAATTTCTTAACTATTAAACGTTCTTTCAATTTTTAAATGAAAATTAAACTTAATAAATGTCAAAGAAAATATACATGTTTTTTATTATGGTAAAAATTCATTAAATATAACTTCCATTAATAAAGTAAAATACTTGTTTCGTATGTGTTTATATTTATAAAAGTGAATATTAAATGTAATGATAATAGTATATCAATAATTCGTGGATATGAATTAATAGTAAAGAACGTTAAATCATTTTCTTAATACCAACATATATTAAATTATTGATTTGAATATGACATAACCTGCTGATTGTGCTAGCAACCTAATAGCAGTAATTAGAGTATATGAAAACAATAATTAATAGCAAAAATACGTTAATTAATTTTCTATGTACCAAAATATGTCAAATTCTTGATTTAAATATGAAATATTCTACTGATGGTGCTAGTAAACTAGTAGCTATATTTAGAGGATATCTAAACGCTGAATAATAGTAAAAATGCATTAAATCAAATATATCAATCATAAGTAAAAATAAATATTTTAGTGAAGAAAATATTTAATTTATAATTTAACTTATATTTTCCTCTAATAAGTTAATGAAAGAAAGATTTATTAAAGTGTAAATGAAGAAAAAATGATTAAGGCATTTACACAATTTTTTATCGTTTGTTTTTCAAAAACACCTAATTGATGAAAATTACCGAACTTCTTAAAATATCCACATCAGAAAATAAATGCCGTGCCCACATTAATAGATCTTTTTAAGCCTTATATTCATTTACAATTATTAAAACAATGAAACAAATAATTTGTAATCTTATTTTTTGTTAGAAAATATATTAAATATTTCTCTATGTAAGAATATGTGTCAAATTATTGATTTCAATATGTGAAACTTTACTGTTGGCGCTTGTAATATAATTTATTTTCTTCTAATAAACTAATGAAAGAAAGATTCAATCTTATTGTTTAATAAATAATCATGAAAAAAAAATGATTGTGTCATTTACACTATTTCTTATCTTTTTGTATTTCAAACACACCTAATTGATAAAAATTATCAAACTTCTTAAAATAACCACATCATAAAATAAATACTGATTCCACATTAATAGAATTTATAAGCCTTATATTCATTTACAAATACTAAAAGGATGAAACACAATAATTTGCATTTCTTTTTTTATTGGAAAATGTATTAAATCATTCTCTATATACCAAGATGTATCAAATTATTGATTTCAATACGACAAATTTTACTGTTGGTACTTGTAATATAGTTTAAGCAAAAATGATTATATACGTGAAGGAAAATGATAAATTCATAACTTTTATTTTCTTCTAATAAACAAAATAAAGAACGATTTAATCTAGTGGTTTAATGAAATATAAATGAAAAAAATGTCTGTTTCATTTACCCTATTTTTTATCTTTTGTTTCTTCAAAAACACCTGATTGATGAAAATTATCGAACTTCTTAATCCATGTCATAAAATAAATGCCGAATCCACATTAATAGATCATTTTAATCCGTATATTCATTTACAAGTATTAAAACGATGAAACACAATAATTTGAATCCTTTTGTTTATAGGAAATTGTATTAAATTATTCTCTATGTACCACCAGGTGTCAAATTATTGATTTCAATAAGAGAAAGTTTGGTGTCTTTAATATAGTTTAAGAAAAATAATTATTTACGTGAAGAAAAGTGATAAATTCATAACTTATCTTTTATTTTCCCCTAATAAACTAATGAAAGAAATATTTAGTTTAATAAAATGTGAATGAAGACAAAATGATTAAGGCATTTACACTATTTTTTTCTTTTGTTTTTACAAAACACCTAATTGATGAAAATTATCGTATTTCTTAATCCATGTCATAAAATAAATGCGGTGCCCACATTAATAGATCTTTTTAAGCCTTATATTCATTTACAAGTATTAAAACGATGAAACACAATAATTTGCAGTAATTTTCATTATTAGAAAACGTATATTAAACTATTCTCCATGTATCAACATGTGTCAAATTATTGATTTCAATATAACAAACTTTGTTGTACAGTTTAAGCAAAACTAATTATTTAAATAAAGGAAAATAATAATTTTTTAACTTAACTTTTCTTTTCCTCTAATAAACTAATGAAAGAAATATTTAATCTTGTAGTTTAATTAAGTATAAATGAAAAACATGACTGTTTCATTAGCCCTATTTTTTACCTTTGATTTCTTGAAAAACACCTAAATGATGAATATTATTAAACTTCTTAAAATATCCACATCATAAAATAAATGCCGAGCCCACATTAATAGATCTTTTTAAGTCTCTTATTCGTTTACAATTATTAAAACGATGGAATAAATAAGTTGTAATCTTATTTTTTATAGGAAAATATAATAAATATTTCTCTGTGTACCAACACGTGCCAAATTATTGATTTCAATATGCCAAACTATACTGTTGGCTCTTGTAATATAGTTTAACCAAAAATAATTATTTACGTGAAGGGAAATGATAAATTTATAACTTCTAATTTCTTCTAATAAATTAATGTAAGAAAGATTTAATCTTGTAGTTAAAATATTATAAATGAAAGAAAAAATATTAAGGCATTTACACTATTACTTATCTTTTGTTTTTATAAAACACCTAATTGATGAAAATTACTGAACTTCTTAAAATATCCACATCATAAAATAAATGACGCCCACATTAATAGACCTTTTTAAGCCTTATATTCATTTACAAGTATTAATACGATGAAATACAATAATTTGCAATCATTTTTTTTTTATTGGAAAATGTATTAAATTATTCTCTCTATATCAAGATTTGTGTGAAATTATTGATTTCAATATGACAAACTTTACTGTTGGCGCTTGTAATTTAGTTTAAGAAAAACTAATTATTTACGTGAAGGAAAATGATAGCTTCATAACTTATCTTTTATTTCTTCTACTAAACTAATAAAAGAAAGATTTAATCTTGTAGTTTATTAAAATGTAAATGATATAAAGAAACATGATTAATTCATTTACGCTATTTCTGATCTTTTGTTTTCTAAAAACATTTAAATGATGAAAATTACCGAACTCATAAAATATCCACATTATAAAATAAATGCCGAGCCCATATTAATAGTTTTTTAAGCCTTATATTCATTTGCAAGAATAGAATAATTTGTAATCCATTTTTGATTTGAAAATATAGATAAATTTTCTATATACCAACATGTGTCAAATTACTGATTTCAATATGACAAACTTTACTGGTAGTGTGTGTAATATATTTTAAGCAAAAACAATTATATACGTGAAGAAATATGAAAAATTCATAAATTTTATTTTCTTCTAATAAACTAATGAAAGAAATATTTAATATTGTAATTTAATAGAATGTAAATGAAATAAAATAATTGAGACATTTACACAATTTTTATCTTTTGATTTAAATAAAAACACCTAATTGATGAAAATCACCAAACTTTTTAAAAATTTTTGCATAATAAAATAAATGCCGAATCCACATTATTTTATATTAAGTCATATTCATTTACAAGTATTAAAATGATGAAACACAATAATTTGCAATCTTTTTTTATTAGAGAATGTATTAAATAATTATCTATATACCAACATGTGTTAAATTATTGATTTCAATATGGCAAAATTTAGTGTTGGTGCTTGTAATATGGTTTAAGCAAAAATAATTATTTAAATGAAGGAGAATGATAATTTCATAACTTAAAATTTATTTCTTCTAATAAAATAAGAAAGATTTAATCTTGTAGTTTTATAAAGGGTAAATGAAAAAAAATAATTAAGGCATTTACACTATTTCTTTATTATCTTTTGTTTTTATAAAACACCTAATTGATGAAAATTACCGAACTTCTTAAAATATCCACATCATAAAATAAATGCCATGCTCACATTAATAGATCTTTTTAAGCCTTATATTCATTTACAAGTATTAAAACGATGAAACAAATAACTTGCAATCCCTTTGTTTATTGGACATCGCAAAATCCTTGTTTGGAAGCTTGCCAGCTTTTTGTTTCTCGACAACCACATGTATATGCGTTTTTAGCAATATCAGGTTTATGAGAAGTGATATCTCATACTAATTAGTTTTCTTGATATTAACGTAAGATTTATGTTCTTTATTTTGTTTGTACATCCTTATGTTCATACAGGAATTCTTTTCTAAATGTGTAATACAGTTTAGTTTAATGTTTTTCTCTGTACCAGTAAAAAAAAAAAGAAAACTCTTTGTGTTTAGCATTTAGGTTAACTAAAAATGGTTTCAGAGATAGGGAACTTAAGCGAATTAGAATTTTTTCGCCTTAATATCGTTCATCTTTCTTTTTCGCATAATAATGAATATCCTCGAGTTTAAGCAAGTTTTATTCCGGTAGAATATAATGTTCTTAATTAAGTGCCTTTTGGCACTGTTTTTATGCATATTAACAGTAATAAATTTTATTTTAAGTTTTGTTTTTTTTAGTGGCAGCACAAACACGTTGGTGTTATATCTGGGAATGTATTTGAATTCTAATGTTTAAAAGAAATACTTTGCACTGATGAAGCTACTTAACATGAAGTAAATTTTTAAATAAAAATTGTGCTTTTTTTTATTAAGTTTATGAAAACGTAAAATATTATTTTTATATATATATATATATATATAAAAAAATATATTTTTATTTTTTAAAATATATATAATATATATATATAAAAATAATAAATTTTATTCTATATAAATTTTATTTATATATAATTTATATATATTAAATTTATACTATTATATATATAATATTATAAAAATAATATATATTTTATATATATATATATATACATATATATAATATACATATATATATATATATAATATATTTATATATTATATAATATATATATATATTTATATATATATATATATATATTTATATATATATATAATATATATATATATATATATATATATATAAATATATATATATATATATATATATATATAATATATATATATTTATATATATATATATATATATATATATATATATACATATATATATATATATATACATATATATATATATATATATATATATATATATATATATATATATATATATATATATATATATAATATATATATATATATATATATATAATATATATATATATATATATATATATATATATATATATATATATATATATATATATATATATATATATATATATATATATATATATATATATATATATATATATATATATATATATATATACATATATATATATATACATATATATATATATATATATATATATTATATATATATATATATATATATATATATATATATATATATATATATATATATATATAATATATATATATATTATATATATATATATATATATATATATATATATATATATATATGTGTATATATATATATATATATATATATGTATCGAAGTATTTATAAATACTAGCATATAGCCCGTCATATGAAGGGATCAGTAAATTTTTTCATTTTCCTTAATTTTAAAGTACCTTCAAGGCAGTTAAAAACACGGTTTGTTTTTTGGTTAAGGACTAAGTATTTTCGATGATTAAGTTCAAAATTATCACATACAATTATTATAATTTAATCGCCTGCTCTGAACCAGTGAAAATAGGGCTTGAATTAATGACATTAAATGCTCGAAAAGGGGGAAGGTGTGGATATTGTGTTATTGTTCGATGAAGAAGTTATAAATTATTTTAGAATGAGATCGTGTTTATGAGAAGATTTTAATCGCTTGAGATAACCATCAGATAATAGGATAAATTCTATATATAAATTAGGATAGAACAGATATTACTCGATTTTGAATATATGAAACATATTTTAAGTTATCCAAATAAGAAACTAAATTTTAATTGAAACAGTTTCCAAAATTGAGAAACAGATAATTTAGTTTTAAAGAATAATTTACTGAAAACATATTTTAAGTGATCAAGAATAAATATGAAGCCTCTATCCAAGGTCCAACCGATTTCATATAAACAGACAGACAGATAATTAGGCTTTATTAAATGAATATAATATTTTTTTCTAAAGAAATAATTATTATTATAAATATGTATATAATTATTCTATGAATGTGATTTTAAATAATTACTATACATATTTTTTAACCTCTTTGTGATTTTTTCTTTAATGAAGGTTTTAGTTTATGTCCTATGTAATTTGATTCAGTATCAATGAAAACAATCTCTGTTGAAACAATATTTTCATGTTTTAGAGTAAAATTACTTTGTAGAACATGTCTGGTTTCTAAATGAAATAAATTTGATGTTTTTAATAAACTTTAATGTAAGAGTACAGCGCCTCTGGTTTCTGACCTCAATGAAACAGATGTGATGTTTTTAATAAACTTTAATGTAAGAGTACTTCTCCTTTGGTTTCTGACCTCAATGAAATAAATGTGATATTCTTAATAAACTTTAATGTAAGAGTACATCTCCTCTGGTTTCTGACACCAATGAAATGAATTAAATAATTTTAATAAACTTTTATGTAATAGTACATCTCCTCTGGTTTCTGATCTCAATGAAATTAATGCGATGTTTTTAATAAACTTTAATGTATGAGTACATCTCCTCCGGTTACTGACACAAATGTAATAATTGAAATAATTTAATAAAATTTAACCTTTGACTTTTTTATCTATGACTATCAGTGTGTAACTTTAATAAACTTTAATGTATGAATATATCCTTGGAAATTTATTTGATGCTAATAATCTTATATTTAACATTTGATGAGTCTTACTGAGCCAATTCAAATAAAGTAAAAACTGTAGAGAAGTTTCTAATTTTATATACAGTTTAAACTCTTTTATATCAAATATTCAATTATAAAAAATAATCACAGTTCATTTTACGCTAGAGTATAGTACAGCGTCATGGGTCTGACTTCTGGTTTCTGAACATAAAGAAATAAATTAAATAATTTTAATAAACTCTATGACTATCTCCTTGGATTTTTATTTCAATCTAATATTATAAGTTTCAAATTTTGATTTATGTACCTTTAGAAAATAAAATAAAGCCTTCTTTTCTCTACAAAAAATCTGTATGTGTGTCTAATGTTTTAGACAGTACCTATACAGTTTAAATTCTTTTATACGACTTATTCATTTATACGAAATAATTATCGCTGCTTAGCTTTGATTATTCTGAGGTCAAATTAATAAAAATTCCATTTATACAAATATTATAATTATTTACATATATACTAAGTAATGCTTGATCCCCTACGTAAATTCCCACACGAAATTTTTTTTTTATTTATTGAAGGAGAGCAGTTATTTTTAACGATTAATTCTACCACACCAGAAAAAAAAATACTTTTTAGGGAAGATATGTATTTAAGGAACAAACTGTGGTAGATGTACTTCAAGGTTAAAAACCGAATGATTTTGTGCAATTTGGAAGGGAAATATTCTTTAAGGAGCTACTTCTTTTTGATCAGTGAATAACATTCATCAACTTTATATAGACTTTAAACTTTTTAACATTAAATATTCAGTTATAAAAAATAATCACTGTTCATTGTACTCTAGAGTAAAGGTAGGACATCCCAGGACTGACTTCTGGTTTCTGGCCATAAAGAAATAAATAAAACAATTTTAATAAAATCTAATATATGACTATCTCCTTGGATTCTTATTTCGAACTAATATTATAAATTTCAACGTTTGCTCAGTGTACCTTTAGCAAATAAAATAAAACCTTATTTTCTCTATAAAAATGTATAGCTTTTTAGACAGTAACTATACAGTTAAAATTGTTTTACACTAAATATTTATTTATACGAAATAATTGTCGATGTTTAGCTCTGATTACTCTGAGGTCAAAACTATAAAATTTTATTTCTACAAATATAATAATTATTTGCATCTATACTAAGTTCGATCCCCTACATTAATTTCCACACGAATATTTTATTTATTTATTGAAGGAGAGCAGTTATTTTTAACGATTAATTTTGCACCCCAAAAAATGTTATTTTTAGAGAATATATGTATTTAATGACCAAAATAGGGGAAAGGTACTTGAATGTTAAAAACCGAATGATTTAGCGCAATTTGGCAGGGAAATTTTCTTTCTCGAGTTACTTCTTTTTGATCAACAATAGCTAGATAAACACCTACTTATGTTTTAATGGTTGTTATCTAAGACTTAATGACGTCAAAAGTGCGGAAACTACAAACCATCATCTTCTCTAAAAAATATACAGATTTCGTCTTTCTGTTGTACTAATATTCATCGTCATTTTCAGCTATTTGTTTCACAGAAATTTTGGAAAATAGTTTGGAAAATAGTAAACAATTATCGTATCTCTAAACATACTACAACTGGTCAAATGGCCGATAATTTTTATTTAAAAAATGTTATGGGTAATGAATTAAAAATTCTTATTCTTTGCGTTTGTTATACTTAAAAATTGAAAATATTTTCATGTTAAGTAATTTTGTTAATTAATTTTGTTTATTCATTTACAATATCAAAATTTCAAACATTCTATCACGAAATATAAAGTCTGATCATTTGACAGGGTATGGAAGAAATATATATATATATATATATATATTACGTATTCGTATCTTTAGCTTTAAATAATATGTATGTATTAAATATTTCATGTATAATATATATATATTTTTATATATATATATATTATATTTTATATAAATATTTATATATATATATATATATATTTTTATAAATATATATAGATATACTTATATAAATATAATATTTATATATATATATATATATATATACATATATATATATTCATTTATAATATATATATACATATATATATTATATATATATACTCAAAATATATATATATATAAAATATATATATATATATATATATAGAAAAAAAAAAATATAAATTAATTGTATATATAAAAATATTTATATAAAAAAATTTAAAATTTTTTAAAAAAATTTTAAAATAAATATACTATTATTAATTTAAATTCAAAACATAAAATACATTTTATATTTTAAATTATATAAAAATTAAAAAATATAATTTATATAATTTAAAAAATATATTTTATAATATATACTATAATTAATATAAATTAAAATTTTTATATTTAATATTTTAAAAATTTAAAAAATTATATATATATAAATATATAAAACCTATATTATATATTATAATTAAAGTAATATATATATATATATTTATATAATATATAAATATATATATTATATATATATATATATATATATATATATATATAAGATATATATATATATATATATATATTATATATATATATATATATATATATATTTATATATATATATTTATATATACAGATAAATCGACATCGTTAGGAAATAAACAGACATAGATAGATATTAAAAAATTGTATGGTTTATATTGGCAGTGTAATATATTTATTAGTAAATTATATATAGAACACAGATCAGATTTAAATAAAATCTTTAATTTTATAGTAAGGAATATTATATAATTACGAAAGCTTTAGTTATTTTATCGAATTAATGTTGGTTACGCATTAAATTTATTAACTTTTATTAATTGAAATCTAGTCATTATTTTATAAGTATAAAGGCATTAGTTTTATGTTATTTAAATATAAAATGCTCTCTTAACCGTAAATAATTATTATAAGTGATTTTTCATGTATGGATATTTAAGTAGAATAAAATAAATATTTAAAATTATTCATTTTAATATATATGTTAATTTCTTATCATATTTATTTTTGAAATCAAAATTGTAATATGTTTCTTATTATATAAATAAGTAAATCTTAATGAAATAGACTATGCATTATTTATTTTATTTATATATATATATTTTTTATATATATAAATATATATATATATATATATATTTATATATATATATATATATATATATATATAATTTATATAAAATTATATATATTATATAGATATATATATATATATAAATTTTAAAAGGAAATTACCATTAAATTAAAACGTTTTAATGAATATTTAGTAAGGAATAAATTTTTGTAGGTCTGCTATCATACTATTAAAAATATATAATTTGTATACATTAAAATTCTATGTAACAAATGTTATTTCAAGTAAAGTAAAATATTATGTTTATTTAAATTTCAGTTTCTAGGAACTTCACGTTGAAATAAAGGTTAATTGAATATTTATCATATAAATAATAAAAGTAAAGCGTTACTGTATTTAAAATATAAAAATATTATATAAGTGTGGAAAGCTCAAGTTAGGTTTCATCGCAAAAATATTTCTGAAACAGGGGTCATATATATTTTACGACGTTGAAGCATTAATATTTATGTCAGAATTGAGAAATATTATTAAAAAAATTCTTTCATTTTCAAAATTTGAATAATAATCTCGGGTTTTCTTGTTTGTGAATAATTTGAAGAATGCTGCATTTCACATAAAATATGAATTGTGAATACGCAAGTTCTGTATAGGGAAAAACAACTATTTTATTTAGAATACTTCATATAGAGTTAAAATAAATATGATTCAATAAACGCATAACGTATCCACAATATATTAGATTAAAGTTTCAAAAATCTCTTTTCCAAGTGTTTTCCTAATTATGACTACATTTTTGTTTTGGATGATTTAATGCAACAAAAATAAGAATATGAGTTTCCTTTTTTTTCATCCATGAGTTATGATATATATTTACATTTTTTAAAATCATTTATTTTAGCTTATTCTAAACAAGTATGGTATGTCTACTCCCATCCGATATATTTCTTGTGCAATAAATTTTCCTTACAAGACTATATTTTTTCCATTTAAGAATATTTTGTAAATAAATAAT
>CM063511.1:105834240-105844240 GCA_032207245.1 Pardosa pseudoannulata
ATTATCAACGTAGATATTAAATAGTAACTAGTCATAAAATGTTTGCAGTTTTATGAAATTTTTATGGTTGGTTTTGAGTCTTGTAGATCACCAGTATGTATATCTGAAGATACTGCTCACATGATATCAATGGATGAACTGTATTTAAAAAGTGTAGAACTCACTTCCTTAAGCTTTTTATTGAATATGTATTTCGAGAACATCATTTAAATATTTCCAATACCACTGACTCTGTTTCTGAAAATAGAATTTGTTCTCTTATACAACAAATTTTTCTTTTGAGAACAAGCCTAATCTAGAATTTATTTCCGGTGCTGTTGCCTTAAGCCTAGATCATTTCGCAAAAAGTGAATTTTTCAATCGTCGAATATTTAAATGGCCTCTTTAGAACAAAGTGCAAACAACAAATTCCGCTTTTTGCTTTAGAACACACTTTCTGAGTGGACCGAGATGAAGAAAGCATACGAAAACTATGCCATGATAGAAATTGCTGTGTACGAGGGGCATAAGTTTTTTCGTGAAGGTTGCACAAACATCGAATATGATATTCAGGCTGGGCATACATCCTCTTCACCGTAGATGACAATGTAAAGAGCTTTCAAAAATTGTATGTGCGGACAGAAGAATAACCATTGACGCTATTGCCTCCGACCCCGGAATTTTACATGGATTTTTACTATGTCAGCAAAAAAAACTTGACATACCAATGGAGTACCAGTGCAATACCAGTGATCATTCCGATACCAGTGACTCTGTGTTCAAGAATAGAATTTGTTATCTATTATTAACAAAAGAAATTTTCTCTAGGGGACACTCATAATCTAGAATTTATTTCTGGTACTTTCGGTGTTAGCTGTAGATCATTTCTGAAATGAGAATTTTTCAACCGTCGAATATTCAAATGTCCTCTTTAGAACAACGTGGAAACAATAAATTTTGCTTTTAGCATTAGAAAACAAGTTCTGAGTAGCCCGAGATGTTGAAAGCATACTAGAACGATGGCATGAAAGAAATTGCTGTGTACTAGGGACATAAGCGTTTTCGTGAAGGTTACACAAACATCGAAGTTGCCATTCAGACTGGGCACCCATCCTCTTCCCCAGTGTATGAGCATGTAGAGCGCGTTCGAGAAATTGTACTTGAGGACAGACGAATAACCATTAATGCTATTGTCTGTGAGCACGGAATTATGCATGACAGTATTTACAGCATTCTCCATAATTCTCCACATTGCCAATAAAGAACTGTATCTGGAGATGCTTAAATGTCTCCTAGATACAATCAGAACAACAAGATGCAACCGAAACATACCTAAATACTGGGTTTCATTTACACGACATTGCTCCATTACTTTTCATTTTAAATGTGAAAAAGCACCTTAAATAAACAATGGAAATCCCTCAATTTTAAAACCCTCCTAATTCTCCCGACCTAGTGACAGCAAAATTTTACCTAATTCCACTGCTGAAAATGAAATTGAAGGACATTGTTTCATGGATTTAGATGAGGTGATTTACACGGTCATTTACACGACATTGCTCCACTACTTTTCATTTTGATTGTGAAAAAGCACCTTAAAGAAACAATGGAAAACCCTCCATTTTAAGACCCTCCTATTTCTCCCGACCTAGTGACAGTAAAATTTTACCTAATTCCACTGCTGAAAATGAAATTGAAGGACACTGTTTCATGGATTTAGATTAGGTGATTTACACGGTCATTTACACGACATTGCTCCACTACTTTTCATTTTGATTGTGAAAAAGGACCTTAAAGAAACAATGGAAATCCCTCCATTTTAAAACCCTCCTAATTCTCCCGACCTAGTGACAGTAAAATTTTACCTAATTCCACTGCTGAAAATGAAATTGAAGGACATTGTTTCATGGATTTAGATGAGGTGATTTACACGGTCATTTACACGACATTGCTCCACTACTTTTCATTTTGATTGTGAAAAAGCACCTTAAAGAAACAATGGAAAACCCTCCATTTTAAAACCCTCCTAATTCTCCAGGCCTAGTGACAGTAAAATTTTACCTAATTCCACTGCTGAAAATGAAATTGAAGTACACTGTTTCATGGATTTAGATGAGGTGATTGAAAATGTGATGAACCATCTGATGAACCTTTCAAAAATGGATTCCAGGAGTGATTTGAAGAGTTATACGGACACTGAAAGAAATGTGTTTTTGCAAGAAGCCAATACTGTGAAGGCGATTAAGTAAACTTATTGTCCTATTTTTAATAGTTTTTAATTGACCTATTCCGTAAACTTTTTGACACTGAGTCGTATTGTGCACACGGCACTTAGGATGATCGTAGACGACACCCGCTTTCAATGCCTTGGCAATATTGTCAATGAAAGTCCTAGCAATCCTCTTTTAAATGTGATAAAAAGGCATCAAGGCTGAATAGTATGGAATCTGGATATTTACGAACTGGAGACTCCAGTGATTACAGTATAAACGAAATTATACAAAACTTCTTGAGATAATCAGTATTTGTTTTGTATATTATTATTTTTGTTTTAAATAATAACTTTTAATCCACTACAAAAAATTTTCAACTTATATTATAATAAAGAAAACTATGTTGCACCCCTTTTCATAAGAAAAAAAAGAATCTCATCAATAAATAAGATTAAGTTTTCTTCTATATGTATATAGCTGTATTATCACATACATTTTAATTGATTTAAAATCTTTCATATACTTAAACATTTAGACTAGAAATATAAAATTAGCTTAAAATCTCATAAGAATATAATTTTCTAAAATAAAAGCATTTAATGTCTCTAAAATATCTTAATATTTACTTCCCTTTGCAAGAATCATTTCCTAATATATATATATATATATATATATATATATATATATATATATATATATATATATATATATATATATATATATATATATATATATATATATATATATATATATATATATATATATATATATATATATATATATATATATATATATATATATATATATATATATATATATATATATATATATATATATATATATATATATATATATATATATATATATATATATATATATATATATATATATATATATATATATATATATATATATATATATATATATATAATATATTTATATATATATATATATATATATATATATATATATATATATATATATATATATATATATATATATATACATATATATATATATATATATATATATATATATATATATATATATATATATATATATATATATATATATATATATATTATATATATATATATATATATATATATATATATATATATATATATATATATATATATATATATATATATATATATATATAATTAATTTAAAATATCAATATATTTTCTTGACTGTAAATTAATTAACTTCTAAATGAAGTATGTTTAATGTATTTAAAATATTTTAATTACAACTTCCTCATAATTATTTTCAAAAATAGGTAAGTTTATGTTGCCTAAAATATCTCAATTTTTTTCTTCTTTTACGGTAATTACTTTCTTAAATAAATTTGATTTCTTTATAATTATCTTAATTATTTATTCCTTCTACAATATGTATTTTCTAAAATAAATATGTGTAATGTGTAAATTTCACTTCGTTCTATGAAGCTGAAGAATTATCAGACGGTACAAAGTTTCAGGCTAAAGAAAATTTTTGTTTTTTTATATTAAAAAAATCTATTTTTACCTCCCCCTAATCCATTTTATCTAGTGTAACTGAGCGTATCTTGAACTTGCTAAAAACTTGCGTTATGTAGGTAGATATAAAACTGTGTAATGTTAAATATCGATATTGAAATGCTCCCATATGTTGTAGCCTCTAATTGTGCAGCTCCATTTGTATTTTATTCCACTCTCTACTATAATGAAATATCTTAATGTAACGTGTATTATTGTGGGTGGTCTCTCCAGTTAATAGTTTGTTAACTGGTACATTACACTGTCACAAATAATTTCTATATTAATAAAACAGAAGATATATGTTCATTTGCATGACACTGAATCAGTGTTTTTAAGTTCATTTAGACAAGTAAATTTCTAATTTTTGCTGAGAATAATAATTAGTTTTGTACCGCCATCAAAATGAGCTTGGGAGATAGCAGAAAATCTGTAGCATATTTTGATTTAATCAGGGTTCACCACAAGGAGGGATTATAATTTAAAATTCTAAGAGGGCATTTCAAGCTTTTTTGAATAATCAAATTAGTTTCCTAATAATTTTAGAATGTAGGTCTTTGCTTAAGACACTGAAACGAAGTATTTCTTTCCAGTTGTATTGTGCTGTATTCCACTCCATTTGTATTGTATTCTAGTCTCTACTATAATGTAATATCTTAATGTAACTTGTATTATTGCGGGCCTTCTCTCCAGTTAATAGTTTGTTAACTGGTACATTACACTGGCACAAATGATTTCTATATTATGAAACAGAAGAGATATGTTCATTTGCAAGACACTGAATCAGTGATTTTTAAGTTCGTTTAGACAAATAAATTTCTAATTTTTGCTGAGAATATTAATAAGTTTAATAAGTTTAATAACCTTTTTTAAATAATCAAAATAATTTCCTAATAATTTTAGAATGTAGGTCTTTGCTTAAGACACTGAAACGAAGTATTTCTTTCCAGTTGTATTGTGCTGTATTCCACTCCATTTGTATTGTATTCTAGTCTCTACTATAATGTAATATCTTAATGTAACTTGTATTATTGCGGGCCTTCTCTCCAGTTAATAGTTTGTTAACTGGTACATTACACTGGCACAAATGATTTCTATATTATGAAACAGAAGAGATATGTTCATTTGCAAGACACTGAATCAGTGATTTTTAAGTTCGTTTAGACAAATAAATTTCTAATTTTTGCTGAGAATATTAATAAGTTTAATAAGTTTAATAACCTTTTTTAAATAATCAAAATAATTTCCTAATAATTTTAGAATGTAGGCTTTTTCTGAAGACACTGGAACACAGAATTTCTGTCTAGTGGTTCCCTGCCCATTGCCGAATTTTGGACATTGAAAAGGCTGATACATTGGTTCAAAAATTAAGTCTTGATAGATCAAAGCATGGACCGTCCTCTTTCATTTCATACAACTAATTTTTTTTTATAATCTTACTCTTAAACTCTTAAACAAGATATGGTTCAACGTCCGATGAATAAGAGATGAAAGATTTGGGGGGAGGGGGGAAGAAAGCTATTCCTCCAAGAAAGACTGCATTGGCCGGTTTTAGGGGTTGACCGGAGAGGACTGTTTATAACAATATCTCTATAGAATTGAAGGGCAGGATTAACAGGACTGTGTTTAGTCGGACAACGGTCTCCCGATGACTTTTGAACATTTAAATAACTGTGCTGTATTTTCTCAGTTTCAGACATTGTTAAAAAATATTGGATAGCCCATGATCTAATAGGCACTAACTGCTCGGCATTTGTAAAATAAATAATTAGCTTTTACTGTTCTTTACTTTCTACTACGAAAAATAAGAAGTATTTAAATCTAAAAAAAATTGAATTAGGAAGTACAATTATGTAATGAAAAATATCAATTTATAAAAATTATTAAATCTATTAACTGCATTCGATATGCAGTTCTTAAGATTTAGTTATGATACCATTATATAGAAAAAAAATTAACTTTCAACATTTAAGAAAAGTAAAAATGATTATTCTAAATATTATCATAATAAATAAAAAATAAAAAGTAAAAAAGAAAATAAAAATAAAAATTCTATAATAAAAAATTCTATAATTTAATAGACGTACAAAAAATCATTTCGTGTGTACATCAAATTCTCCTTCAGGGCTTTGTTTTCTTTAAATAACAAATAGGATTGCAATGTGTTTTAGATCAAAGATTTTATTATTTTAAGTAAATATTATGATCCATAATTTAGGAAATGATTTCATTTATGAGGAAATATAAAAGAATTATTTTTTCCTTTATTAAATGAATTGTATTTGGATTAGAAGAAACTTTGTTACTGAATGTATATGTTATTCTTTATTTTATTAACCATAAAACTAAATAATTGCATCATTACATATTTAAACCAATTCCTCTATATACAAATGAAACAAATTGTATATTGTAAGTAGAAATAAGGAATTTCTATAAAAATAAAAATTTAATAAGATATTTCGCGTAATTGGTCTGTTGTTTATTGAAAATTGGTGTAGTGCCTTTAAATTGCTAAATTTTGACCTATATAATTTAATACAATATCTACTAAGAAAAAGGTATTTTTTTAAAAATAGTATATGTTAATTTTTAGTTAGGTATTAAAGTTTGTATATATTTAATACATTTTAGATAGTTGAGTTTTATTGATTATTCTTTTTTCAGTTATATGATGAAGTTTAACAGTGTAAATCTACAACACAGATTTTTTTTTTTAATTTCTCATTATAGGTTCTTATAATATAACATGCCTATATAATTTATAAGGAAAAATACTGAAACATGAACATTATATTTCTTCAAAATAAATGAATATTTAAACACATTTATAAATATATCCATAAATGAAAATTTTATTAATAAAATAACACGATATTTCATCATTTAATTTAAACAATGCATTGTTTTAAATACAGATTCAAAATGTTACAACCATAGAAATAAACATATATTAGTGAGCATGGTCAGATACCTGTAATTAATATTATTCTTTAAAACTTTGATGTCGTGTTTTTTAAATCTAAAAAAATTGTAGTGTCACCATGCAGATATAAGATGTAAATAAATTTAATTTTCATTAATATGTAATAAGTTTAAACTACAGTTTTGGACGTTATTTAATACTAAACTTAATTTTGTCTTGTTAAAAATTTAGCAAGATGTGTATAATTAGTATTTAATATTATATCAATATTATATCAATGTGAAGGTCATTTGGTTATTTGCAGAAAATTTTTATGGTAACACTGAAGTATGAATTACTTTCATTTTCGTACTATAATGCATCAAGCTATAAAACACAAATAAAATAAAATATACAAGTAATTCCGTAGAAATACAATAATATTTCTATTATAATCTATATAGTCAGTTCCTATTATAACAACTGAAACTAAAAGTCGATAAAATGTCAGCTAGCATAGTCATCTGGAATTGAAATACATGGGAATAGACTAAAAATGCAATGAATAAGTCATTGATAATTGCACTTTTCTAAAAATTTAGAAATCCTTAATTGAATTTCTTCCTAAACGTACTGTCTTCGTTGAGAAACATTTCTTGACCACTATATGGATGTCTATAATTTAGATAGTTGAATATTTTTAAATCGCTTCAGATGCTCCTCTATAGATATTTTCTTTACTTACCAGAAAAACACGATATCAACATCGATAACAAATTCATTTTTTAAAACAAAGTAAATTTTCATAATTGCTGAAAAGTGGATTTTCAAAAAAAAATATTTAAAGAAATTAGTAGCAACAATTAAGTAATTTTAGAAAATTTCTTTTATGAAACTTTATTGAGATAAGTTATAAAGTATTAAATTCATCTACGTATTGAATAAAGTTTAAATAACATATTTTGTGAAAGTATTTAAACACAATAACGTGGTTGTTAAGTAAATAATATGTTTTGTATATATATCTTATATTTTTTAATATAAATTATTTTAAATTATCCCAGTGCAATCATTAGAGACCTGTTGTGTAAAATTTATGCATAACCATGTCTAATGTTGAAATATTATAGGAATGAAATACTACACTTATGTTTATTTATAGAGTAGAATGCGTGACTAAATTCAATAAGGAAAAACATTACATTTATAAATATTGCACTGTACTGAATGGATTATATCTCTCAAAATTATATGTAATTAACTAACAGTTTTATCGTATTAGAATATCAGCTTTAGTATGAACATTAACTCGAGAACCTAAGAAAGAGTCTGCAACGAAGCTTCTAAACTTTATAAGTACTTCAAATATTGTCCATGTGTAACTTTACATTCTCTCAAGCTGAATGAAATGTAATGCAATTCGATGAAAACAGAAGTAATCGGCAAAATTAAAATGGTTTGGAATTCCAAAGGAAACTCTGTAAATGCGGTCTACATACTTCTCAGACTTATTCTGAACCATTTGGACAGGCCTAAAATAAAACTGAAGGTTTAGAACAATCCTCTCAGTGAGAAAACAGGCACGTGCAGGTATGGGAATATGACACACGCCAGAGTTGTAAGCTTGATAAATGATTGTTTAACACGAAAGAGTCACTAAAAATGTTTTCTGTCTTAAAGAAAAGACATAATTATTTGAACGTAAAGATTCTGCAGCAATAGAAAAATCTATACTTCTGAGACATGAGGGTTATATATATGGTGTTTATTTTGAAGTAATGTTTTGAGTTTCTCAGCAATTCTGATTTCAAATCGCCTGATTTAAGATAATATGTGCCTATAAAATTTATACACGAAGGGTATATTTCAAGAGATATTTAGTGTTTAATATATCAGAAGATAAAAGAAATTCCATTTCACTATCGTTTAATGAGGAAGTATGTTAAAGTATTAATACAATTTGGATATATTTTATACAAGAATTCCTTTTATTTTATTAGGCACAATTAAAATAAAATAATTATTACTATATTCAAATAAACACTAAATCAACCCTTGCATTAGAAAATAAGAAGTAAGACATTATATCTTAGATAAATTTACTTTTTTCTCATGCTTAAGTATTAACAATGCTTCATTTACTTTATATATATATATATATATATATATAATTTCTTTTCAACATATATCTTTACTAAAGCTTATTTATTTTGATCACTAATCAGAAGATTCATCTCAGCTTTTCATGTACGTCCATTTTATATAAAATGCTGAATCTATGTTTCAGTGGATACAATTTAAATATTTGCAAAAACTAAAGTCTTCCTTTTTCTACAACTTTGAGAAGACTTTTTTGTGTTGTAAGTAAATAACTTGATTTCCTGATGGAGAAAAAATTCTACATATTTATTTTTGCTTCTTGAATACTTATTTTATCAGATGATACATTTTCCCCAGGAGATTTTAGTATGGAAAACTGCTAAGGATGCTCATTTTTCTTTCATCTTGATATTTGCATGATGTTTTCGTATAAAAATGCACAGTTCTCATGGGAATTATATATATATATTTTGAGATTTATATATGTATATATATATATATATATATATATATATATATATATATATATATATATATATATATATATATATATATATATTATATATATATATATATATATATATATATATATTATATATATATATATATATATATATATATATATATATATATATATATATATATATATATATATATATATATATATATATATATATATATATATATATTATATATATATATACATATATTATATATACATATATATATATATATATATTTATATATATATATATATATATATATATATATATATATATATATATATATATATATATATATATATATATATATATATATATATATATATATATATATATATATATATATATATATATATATATATATATTATATATATATATATATATATATATATAATATATATATATATATATATATATATATATATATATATATATATATATATATATATATATATATATATATATATATATATATATATACATATATATATATATATATATATATATATATATATATATATATATATATATATATATATATATATGTATATATATGTATATATAATAAATATATAAATAAATATATAAATGTACATACTTATAATATAATTTTCAAAAGGATAAATAAAAAGTTAATTTTAAATCTAAATTGTTTTTTTAACCAAACTTACCGTTCTGTAGTTCTGCATCAACTGATGTAAAAACTAGTTTTTATTTGTCTAAAGTTTTCCAGAATCTATGTAATAGACAGGAACATTCGGCCTCGTTTTCCTGTATGT
>CM063511.1:105849240-105854240 GCA_032207245.1 Pardosa pseudoannulata
AAAATGTAAATGTTCTTTTTTATGTATCAATCATTTTTTTTATCCTTTGTAAAAAAACTACTATTCATGATTTTTCTCTGGGATAAACAAAAGTTAAAAATGCAATTGGGGTGCGCCTGCAGAGATTTTCTGCCAGGGAAGTTACTCTCTTCTTCTTTATAACAGAAAACTTGTGTCAAAGAAAGCAAAAAATGATTTAAGAGTTCCATTTAAAAGCTTGAAAGTTTTTCACGGCAGACAAAAATAAAACAATTCAAGTATTGCTGAAAAATGTTTAAAATCAAAAGAGTATTTTAAGTGCTTAATCAAACTTATGCTTTTTCCACATTTCAGCAAAACGCAACATAATTGTAATTTTAGTAATAGTTAAGTAGTAGAGTTATTGAGGAAGAGTTTTTATTTTTATAAATGGAATTGGGTTAACAACTTTCAGATTTTTATTGTGTAACATAATAAAAAAAGTCACTAAACATTTTCGTTAGTCTTTTGAGTTTTTGAAGATACTAAGATTTTTTTTTTGCATAAATATATTTGTATTACGGAACTTTAAGTCACCACTTAATTGCTTCGCTTTTCAGAACTACTTCATAACTTTTAGTTTAAGAGGTAGTCTTTAACTATATGCTTTTCATATTCTTTGTGATAGTATATAGTTTTTAAAAATTCGTTCAGAAATCATAACAGTAAGTCTGAGGTAATTTATGTGGAAACAAGACTCTTGACTTTAAAAAAAACGTAAAAGTTCGACTTTTAAAGAAGATATCTGTATTTGAATATAGTTTGTAAGTTACATTTTTGCTGCATGATTAATTCAGTATCGGCAATGACATTTTGTAAATTACACTTTTCAAAATACCTTCGTAATAAAATTGTTGTTTTTAAATATATATAATAGACACAAATATAGTGTCTTGTTTCATGTATAATCATAATATTTAACATCATAACATAATTTAAACATTCACATATAACAAAGTATTTATACAAAGTATTTTTTGATAAGAATAATCATTTGTATATAAGATTATATTAAATAGAATTTATCCGAACGATTGTTGGACTGTTCGGTCGTTTAACTTCGATACTGTAGTTTATGGCTACGAATTCTCTTATGGTAGTGATGTTTTACTGTTCGTTGCACCGTTATGGTACTTCGAACAGCTACGTTTTTCTCGTTAGCCCTCAATTTCTTCGCCTTTGAGGTACTTCGAACAGAAAGTTTTTCTCATTAATCCCCGTGATGCAAAAGAATAGACCCTTAGATCCTTATTATGTGTCAATGACCTTAGATCAATAATTATTATGGTTTTTTCATTAATACAATTAATAAATTAACAATTTACCAATTTAAAGAAAATATTAAAATAAATCGTTTTGATAACTAAATATTTTCGGTAATATTTCTGAAACCTTTATCCATAATTAAATGATTAAAAATATTTATTTCTCCATCCAAATATATATTTTTTCATTATATATTTTATGATGTATCATATTAAATAATGTAATTTTCAACTAAGTTCCACAGCTACTAGGAAAGAAACAAACTAGGTACATAGTTTTATAAATTCTTATATTTATAATGGTATCAAGAATATATTTTTAACATTTTGGAGTAAACTTCTAGGTGTCTTTTAGTAGCTTTGAATGAATGGAATATGGCTATAAGAAGAAAAAATTGAAAAAGGTTTGAGTTTAGAGGATATATTTTATACTACACAATTTTATTTATACTTTAAATAAGGTTTTCAAAATAATATTTGAAAAGAGTAAAAAAAAATATTCTTTTAAATTATTTTTATTCAAAAGTTTCAGAAAGCAACAATTGAATAAATCCTGTTTCAATTATCGATTTAAGAAATAAACCCAATTCGAACACTCAATATATGTAAAAATATATCTACATATATAGAGATGTGTGTGTTTGTGAAATTTTATGTAACTTATATATTTTCAATTTAGTTTTCTTACATCTCCTTAGAATACTAGAAATTACTATCAGTCACCAAAAGAATTCGCATACATTTTCTATGAAACTTAATGTTTACTGGATTTAAATTAGTTAATTACTTTTTTAGGGGTATTTAATAATATAATATGTTTTATTAGTGCGATATATGATGTTAATAAAACTTTTATATAAACCGGGGTACCTGGTTTTGCTGAAAAAACATTAAGGAAACAAGATAAAAGGTACATAGCAAAATCTGACCTACATTACAAAAAGTCCATAAAATAGGCGTAATTTAAGTTCTTTTCGTTTGCTATGGTACAAGAATACATTGTGTACTACAAGTCTCCCCGTGTATTCAATGAATTTCTAGAGACTGGTATTATTTTGACACTAAACGATCATACATTTTTCCATTTCTTCTAAAAGCCCTAAGAGAAGAAAGGTTAACTTAAGTGCAATCCCCATTTTGTCGATATGACTTTTTTTATGGTGCGTTGGTGTAAAACGTGAGGACCCATTTCAGGTAGATACATATGGTATATATCTCTCTGTTTCAGTTTAAAATATCAAAAAATACTTAATAACTAAAAAATATATACGGATGAAAGTTTGGTTAACTGTTTTGAAATATATATATATATACTTATATTCATATCAATATATCAGTGTGGATACCAAATATATTATAGTATATATATATACAATAGTACATATATATATATATATATATATATATATATATATATATATATATATATATATATATATATATATATATATATATATATATATATATATACATATATATATTATATATATAATATACATATATATATGTATATGTATATATATATATATATATATATATATATATATATATATATATATATATATATATATATATATTATTTTCTTTTAAATGATGCGTTATTAGAAAACATATATATATATATATATTTTTACTATATACATATATATATATATATAACTGACTATATAATATATATATATATATTATATATATATATATACATAATATATACATATATAATACAATATATACCATTTTGTCATACAAATGCTTCTTTTATGGTGCGTTAATAATTACTATCCCACAGCACCCATATATATATATATGGAGAATATTATATATCTCTCATATATATATATATATATCCAAACATATATATATATATAAATATATATATATATATATATATATATATATATATATATATATATATATATAATATATATATATATATATATATATATATATATATATATATATATATATATATATATATATATATATATATATAATATATATATATATATATATATATATATATATATATATATATATATATATATATATATATATAATATATATATAAGAGAGAGAGAGAGATAAGGTATTTCATATATCTAAGAAAATAAGTTTAACAAATCAATTACAGTATGCTTTATCTCTGTAGGATTACATTAAAATTAAGATTTTACTCCCAAATCGATCAAACAACAGATAATAATGCACTCATAATTTGCGTATTATCCATTGTTTGAAGTCCTAACGGAGATATATTTATCATAGTTAAATCTTAAAGAATCCTGAAATTAATTTTCAGGTTTTAAACTTGTTATATGCATCTTAAAGCAATTAAAATATTTTTGAAATCTCTTACGGAAAGACTTTGTTAAGAGGAGATTTCAAGAGTATTATGCCGATATAAATTATTAAGAACACACCATGTAAGTAACTGGGCTTAAATCACAATAATTACTCAATGTATACCTTACATATCTTCTATAAGTTCTGTAATAGAAATACTTTAAAGTTCCTTAGAGTCGTAAATAATTGGCATTTAATGAATTATTATGTTAATGCACACAATTTGTGAGTTGTCTCTTTTATTTGGATTCATTAAGACAATGTAATTTATTTATTACTTTCCTTTGTATTGTAGTTAAATTATAAGAGTCTAATCCCTAATTTCATATTGTTATTGCTTACAGTCCGATGTAAGCATTTAAAGAGTAAGTCGACTGTCACAGTTAGTTTTCTTTTCATCCGCATTCTTGTTCTAAAGTGCAAATTTATTAAAGATGAGTTACGGTTTTGAATTATACCATATGCAAAAGGGTCGATTTTACTCAGACATAATAGAAATGTTAAAAAAGTGCTGCTAAAGTACCTAAAAAGTTATGTAATATTCGAAATCCAATTTTACACTACAATATAGAGCAAATACAAAATTATAATAATTTTTTATATTTTAAGATATTTTTTTTGCATTGAATTCATTAAATACATAAAAAACTATTTTCAATTAATATTTTAACATATTGTGTGCGGTACATTTTGCAGCGGAATCGTACCGAGAGGGGACCTTTTGAGCGTAAATTTAGTTATTCAGTTAAATTTCAATAGATTAAAAATTATTTAATTTTTAACCTTTGTGCGGTATTTTATAGTGAAAACATTTTCGCTATTTATAGTGCACACATATTATAATATAGAAAATATATAAATAGACGAATAAACCATATATATATATATATATAAAATATATATATTATATATATATATATATATATATATATATATATATATATATATATATATATATATATATATATATATATATATATATATATATATATATATATATATATATATATATATAAATAGAAATAGAAATATATACATAATATATAAATATGTATACATATAATATCATTTTCGCAAGGAAAAATAAAAAGTTAATTTTAAATCTAAATTAATTTTTTAATCAACCTTCCCGTACTGTGGTTCCACATCGACTGATGTAAAATCTAGTTTTTATTTTTCTAAATTTTTCCAGAATCTATGTAGTAGACAAGAACATTCGGCTTCGTTTTCATGTATGTACCGTTATTTTTGTACTCACAAACAAGCCATGTTTTTACACTAACATGTATTAGGACCTGACCCGCTCTTAAATATCAATCGTCAGAAAACGTATTAGTACTTCCGTGCTCAAGTATCAATCGACAGACAACGTAA
>CM063511.1:105859240-105864240 GCA_032207245.1 Pardosa pseudoannulata
ATCACTATATTTATATAAGGATATTAGCGCTATATTTGTGGTTGGGTTTACAATATAGAGGTATAATCTTACAAAATCATAAAAAAGAATGATACACATTTATTGAAAATATTCTAGGTGTATCTCTTTAATGTATGTTTATGTGGGATGTATTTTAGTCTTTAGATCACAACTTAATTTTTATTGTGATCATTCGCTGACAACTTTGTCGGAAAATCAATAATAAATATAATAATAATATAATAAATATAAATTAATAATAAATATAAATATATATTTTTATGGTACAGAATAAAAGATTAATTCTTCTAACGTAAATGGAATATTTTTTTAAATAAATGAAATATTTTTTATCTTTTACTCAACGATGTTTACTTAACGTAAATTTTCGATAAATTTAAAAAATGTGTACATACATTAATTTACTCAACGTAAATTGTCGATAAATTTCCAAAATGTATGACATACATTGATTCATATGCTTAGTTATATATCATATTTCAATAGAAAATAAATATTGAATTTAAATATCAACGTGTTAACCATTTGAATATACTGAATATACACTGCACACACAAATATATATATATATATATATATATATATATATATATATATATATATATATATATATATATATATATATATATATATATATATATATATATATATATATATATATATATATATACATACATACATACATACATGCCAAACAGCAGTTTTGTTAAAAATCGATGCTTTACATTATTCCCTTTGTTCTCAAGAATGATGATTTTTCATGAAGAAATTATTACATCAAATTTTCTCTTTTGCGTCTAAACTATTTAATCTATACAAACTAGAATTGCGCTGTAAAAGAGCAAATCAAGAATGCAAAGAAATCTGAAACATTCGAAAACGTTTTTCTTTCTTCCGGATTCAAACTCAAGATCAATATAACCATTTTCTTACTCTATTATTCATGACATTAATTCTGGTTTTGAAACCAAAACACTGAGATTATTGGCATTTCATTGCTGCTCAAACATATATTTTTATGTTAAATCTGAAATTCGAAGAATCTCACCACGCATCTACTTTAGTAACATTTTTGCAAAGAGAATATAAAGCAAATTCAAAGCAAGATTTAGTTTTAGAGAAATGGTATGATAATCATCTTAGTCTTTCGTTATATAAAGAAACGTTCATTCTTATAAATGTAGAAAGTACGCCTTGAAATGAAATAAAATATTTATGAATTAACATCTTTCTTTATAACTGTAGAATATATATACATCTGTGATACTGATTTAATACATTTGGAGTTAAATAAACTAATTTCCATGTATGAAAAATTTTATTTAAAAAAGGATTAAAGTCATAACCTTCTTGAACACTAAAACACTATTTTCGTTATTTAATATACAGTAATAGTATATTAAAACAAAATAATATTTATGATATACCAATATATTACTATAAAATAATTTTTTTCTGTATACTCATAAATACATTAATTTGAATGTAGGATTTCTTTTCTGAAAATGTATCCTAATGTTATCATTTTTTAAAAGTGACGTGGAGTTTTAAAATTTCATAGGTAAAACGAATAAAACCATTAAAATAGCAGCCAGTCTAATGTATACAGAATATGCATTCATGTTATAAATAATACATATATGCATTCTAACTCTCTAGATTTACATATTCTCATGTTAATAAATAAGTAAAATTTAATAAGTGAAATTATTTCACAAAAATTATTTATAATCATATCATTTTTAGTTTAAAATTTAATTTTTTATAATTCCATTGAGAAAAAAAAAGTTTTAGTTGCAATTTAAAACGAAATAAATATTAATAAAATAGAAAAAGTATCTAATATCTTTAGAAAAAAAAATCATATATATATATATATAAACGTTAACAAAGATATAATTTGGATAATAACTAGGCAGTTGAATTTCATGATTTTTTAAAGTTAAAATGAATTTTGTTGAATTCAAATAAAAATAATACTTAAAACAAAATAACTACACGACATATAACACATTTAAAGTTGCAGAATATATCTCATGAGATAAAAGTTTTGTATATAATTAACATAAGAATAAATGACATAAATAAATGAAAAAAATGATTTTTTATATGTGTTTATGTTAATTATATATCAGTAACTAATGATAAAATTATTATTTAAATACATATATAAAGGGTATTTTAAAGAAAACAGCTTATATTGAATAACAAACTATCTTATATCTTAGGAATGCATTTAAAATAAGAAAAGATTTTATATATATATTAAATTAATTATAAGAGTTTAACAACGAGTAGTTTTTATTTTAATACTCTATTTTTTGTTCTATGACTGTAATAAGAAAGAAGACAGTTTTAAATATTTAGTTGGAAATATATATTGATAGATAAGAGTTGCATTTCCATCTAAAGGCGTTCTCTATACTTTGTAACAAAATATGCTTTAATAGACGTACTAGTTATTTTCCTTTGTTAGCAATAAAAATAAATAAAAAGTGTTATATCACACAGTATATGATAAAATGTTCATATCTATATGAAATGTCCTTATCCTTTAAGAACCTTTATACCGTAGGTAACCTGACAAAAACTAATCAGGTAAGAGGCTGACTTTCCGTATGAGAATGCTCAGTTTTAAATACGAATGTCTTCATAACTGTTCGTAGCCATTTAAAAATACCTTTAGACCATAGATATCTCTCTAATTAGCTTTAATGCTGCAGAATGATGACAGAACATATGAATCCAAATCATACTAAATATAAATGATTAAAATTTAAATCTAAGCAAAAGAAAAGTATAATATTGTATGGAACATACAGAATTTTTGATATTTCGAAATTCATTTCGTATTCAGCTCTTAGTGTTTATGAAGAAAAAGTGATTTCTGGATTGAAATGTTTTGTAACTTCAGCAAATGTACTAAGTAGAAAACTAAATGCAGATTTAAAGACAACCCTTTGTAACAAATTTCTTACACAGACTCAATTTTTATAAGTCAATGATCGTATTTGAAATAGCTCCTTCTACTTTTTAATATATATATATATATATATATATATATATATATATACATATATATATATATATATACATATATACATACATATATACATATATATGTACATACATATATACATATACATATATACATATATATATATACATATACATATATATATATATATATACATATGCATATATATATACATATACATATACATATACATACATATTATATATACATATATATACATATACATATATATATATATATATATATATATATATGTATATAAATACTGTATATATATATGTATAATATATATATATATACACATACATATATACCATATATATAACATAACATATATATATATATATATATATATATATATATATAATATATATATATATATATATATATACTATATATATATATATATATATATATATATATATATATATATATATATATATATATATATATATATATATATATATATATATATATATATATATATATATATATATATATATATATATATATATATATATATATATATATATATATTATATATATATATATATATACAACGCAAGTAAATAAAAAAGGAAGATTACAATAAAACAAGACTCGTGGATATTCAGGTGAAATTATAATTACAATCCGTGTCATTTGTAATTTGGTTTATCTTTTACAATTAGCATGCTTTATTCAAAACAAGCACACACAAAAAAAACATACATCAGTCTGTTTTTTTTTGCCTTTTAGTATACAATACCTTCTAGGGAAAGTAAGACTATACATATATATGAACATATATATCTGTAATATTTCAAAATTATTTAACTCTAACATTACTTTAAAAACCTCCTCTCTCCTATCCTAATTCCTTTAAATCTTTTTCCCAACCTCTAAATAGTTTAATAAAAGGAGTATTTTCCAATTAACATTCCTTTCTGTCCTCAAAAATGTAAACTTTCTGTCTATTCAGCACATTTCCCAGGTGTCACCGGCTTTCGCGTTTTGCTGATACTGCATTTAATTCGCTTATTAAGTTATCTTTTACAGTTTAAAAATTATTTCTGTCATCATTCTTGGGTGCACCTCTGTTCAATCAGAGTGAACTCTGTGACTTTCCATTGTCTGTTGTTCAGTAGCTAAGATGTGCGTAGTAGCAGATTTGGATTAAGGTTTGTATTACACCTGCCGTTTTCTTCAATGTCGGCCTCACTGCATTTTTATTACAGCTAGCTGTTGAGGTTTCTCCTTGTCAATGAGTTTTATAAAAAATCGATTACACATATGTATATATATATATATATATATATATATATATATATATATGTATATATATATATATATTGTTTATATATATATATATATATATATATATATATATATATATATATATATACGTGTGTGTGTGTGTGTGTTTGTATTATTCTCCCGAAAAGGCAATGTGTACTAACCTTTATTTCTTACAAATTGGTACCTCGCAACTATATAGTGAAAATTCAATTTACTATTAAGTTTCAATTATATAATCCTTCAAGAATTCATAATTATAAAATACCTTTTATCAACAGCTTATACGTATATAAATTATTTAAATAATATATTATCTAATTAACACACAATAGTAAAATGTAAAGTATTTAATAATAAATTTATAAATTATGATATGTTTCTTGGATTCCAATTCAACTTATAATATAAAAATCTTTAGAGAAGTATAGCCAGGATTTATCTTTTATATTTAGAGTTTTCTAGTATTTTATTAAAAGAAAAGTTTTTTCTCGCTTTGATACTATTCGATTTCATTACATTTTAAATCAAGAAAACTCAAGAAAAAAACTGTATGTAGTACATAAACTTTTTTTTTCGTGGGAAATTTCCGAAGCTTCAAAGAAAGAAGAGAAATAAAATTTCAAACATTATCTAATTTATTCAATGGTGCGTGAAATTAGAATCC
>CM063511.1:105871740-105916740 GCA_032207245.1 Pardosa pseudoannulata
AGGCACAAATAT
This sequence comes from Pardosa pseudoannulata, assembly GCA_032207245.1. Lineage (NCBI taxonomy): Eukaryota > Metazoa > Arthropoda > Arachnida > Araneae > Lycosidae > Pardosa > Pardosa pseudoannulata. Next base: position 105,871,753 of record CM063511.1, read on the forward strand.
AAAATTTGTGTACATAAAACTTGCTTAATATACAGCCACAGATTTTCTTTATTTATAGTCATTGATATATAATAAACCTTAATTCGATGTAAAACACACGTCATGTTGAAAAAAAAACGAACAATATTGTAGTAGAGGCATTGGTTTGACACACGACATAAAGAATAAAGACAGAAAACATGATTATTTAAATTTCTTTGTGAGAAGTACATCAATAGCACAAGTTCAATTGATATTTTAGCATGTTATTTATCACGAGAGTTTACACTGTTTGCTTTCCACATATATTAAACTTTAAGTTACACCCCAACAATATGTCTTGAGTTATTCTCAATTCTTTTGCTTAAAGACTCTTACTCCTCAAAAACAAAAAAAAATTTCCTCCAATCTCTGGCCGAATAACATCATATATCTCCCAAGAAACTAGTAAGCGGGTTGCCGTTTTATAAGGCATACCTTTCCTGGTTATTAGGGATCAGTCAGATTTAGCTGATTTAATAGTTTCATGAAAGCCAATACCATTGCTCCGATATAGAAAATAGGGATAAACTGTTCATTTGGAACGAGAGGACATACTAAATATCCTATAAAAATGAAAGTTTTTGGTTTATGATTTGATTTTACATGACAAAAGAATGTATGTATGTGTATAAAATGCCAGAACCAAATGAAATATTTTTCTAGTATCCTGATATTTCTGGAATTATTCTGAATTTTAATGTGTTGTTGTTACATATTCTCCTTCGACAAGCCCAGGATGTGAGCTATAGTTTACTTAAATTAAGGCAAGGAGTGGGCCTTTCTTTTCTATCAAGAGAACCGCTAGGTTTAAAGAACGACTTTACTCTTTGGGTCAAGGGTGTAAGTGACCAAATTTGGTAATTTATCAGCAAGGACCAAGCAGGAGAACCCCTGGTTTACTCTCACCCCATGAGGTACCATTTGAGAACTTGTAGAACGTTTTGACCACTTTCTGATTTTTTATTTGTTGTTGTTATCACATATTCCCCTTGGGCAAGCTAAGGACGTGAGATATAGACTACTTAAATTAAGGCACGGAGTGGGCCTTTCTTTTCTATGAAGAGCACGGCTAGGTTAAAAGAATAACTGTGCTCTATGGGTCAAGGGTGGTAATTTGTAAGAAAGGAAAAAGCAGAAGAACCCCTGGCTTGTCCTGTCATCCTAAAAGGTATCATTTGAGAACTTGGAGAACATTGTAACCACGTTCTGATTTTTTATTTGTTGTTGCTATTATATATTCCTCTTGGATAAGCCAAGAACATGAGCTATAGACTACTCAAATTAAGGCACGGAGTGGCTCTTTCGTTTCTATAATGAGCGCTGCTAGGTTGAAAGAACAACTTTGCTCTATGGCTCAAGGGTGGTAATTTATAAGCAAGAACCTCTGGCTTGCCCTGTCACTCTAAGATGTACCATTTGAGAAATTGAAGAACATTATGGCCACGGAAATATTTTACGTGTCCCAGTCATTCTTAAGGAACTCATCAGATCATAGGCCGGGTTGACTGCCGAAACCAAAACCTTTCATTTACGAGATCACTTTACGTCGCTTTTGCCAACTGAGCAACCGCAGATCTGATTTTTAACTTTACAGGTAAATATAAAAATTTTTTTTAAATCTGAGAAATATAAACTTTTTAAATATAAAAATCAATAATTTTATAATGGAATAACAAGCTCAAATATTGTTTTTATAGCTTTTAAAACAAAAATATAATACATAAAACAATTGGAATTTATAAAGATATCGTTACACATACATTAATTTTTATTCTACTAGAGGAAGTCCCTAGTACAGTAATGTAATTCATTCGTATTAGAGAATCTCATAAAATGCGAATTTTATGATAGTTGAATTGCCTTTCCACATGAAAAACAATTATAAAAAATAGGCGTCTATTATGATAAACATAGCATATAAGCAATTTACTTAAATTGAGATTTGAGCGTGCGATAAGTCACGATATGTTGCACTGTTGGAACTGCTAAAAAATTAAAATGTATGTCACATAACCAACAAAATGACTTGAGGTTTTCCCAATTCTTTTGCATAGAGTTTTTTTATTATATAAAGCGAGACATTTTCCTTCAATCTCTCACCGATTAACGTCATATATCTCCCAAGAGACTACTAAGCATGGTTTGCGTTTTATAAGGCATTTCTTTCCTCATTATTTGGGATCAGTCAGATTTGGGTGATTTATTACTTACAGGAAATCCAATACCACTGCTCTGATTTGGGAAAATAAGGATAAAGCAGTTTATTTCACACAAGAGAACACGCTGAGGAACCAGACGAAATTAATTATTTCAGATAAGGTATGTATTTTAGAAGTCAAAAGATTGTAGAAGTATTAAAGATTAGCAGCTTATATAAAGTTTCTGTTTTATTTTTTTCTAAAATATTATATTTTGTAATTCTATGACTCAAAATAATATTTGACAAAGCTGAACTTTCTAAAACATAAAAAATATCAAATCATGTAACAAATAATCAAATAACAAAAATCAAATAATTAATCATGCTTTTTTTACTGTACACACACACACACATACACACACACACACACACACACACACACACACACACACACACACACACACACACACAACACACACACACATATATATATATATATATATATATATATATATATATATATATATATATATAAATGTGTGTGTTTTATAATAGCATACAACAGATGATATTTAAAAATCAATAAAAATTTCATGTAATACATAAACTATAAGCAATATAATTATTAAAACTATAAAGGAATAGTACAAATATGTAAAGCAAAATTTACTGCATATTGAGAAATTAATATTTATTCTGTATATTTAATGAGTAATTTGGTCAATTCAAAGGATATAATCAGCATCTAATACTTGTACACTTTGAAATTTTTAGGAAACATCTTGTTTATAAATTATACTGGAGCGGGAAACATCCAACATTTTCGAACATTTGTTTTCTGGCAGTTTCAATTTCCTATAGAAAAATTCTACAAAAACCATGCTTGTATAGTGACTCGCATAACTTCAACTAATTTCAAGATTGATGCTGATTATTCCAGATGCATCCTACAATGTTCTGGAATAATCAGCGATTATTCATGCTGATTATTCCAGATGCATCCTACAATGTTTGAATTCGTATTTCAGAATTTATAAAAGAATGTGTCTGTTTCGGAAGATTTTGAGTTTTCCTCTGCTAGTTACAAAATATTAAACTGAATTTCTATCAGCCTTTCCTGAATTTGTAAAATGATCCTTTTGTTTCAATATCCTAGCTTGTAAAGACAGCATTTTTGTTGTTCGATGCATCTACGAACATTGCCATCTAGCTATTATAATTTATATTTTAAAACAGAAATTCCGAACAAATTCTGCTACAGAAGTGTATACTATGAACTTCATATTGACAATTTAGTTTATATAGACGATTATTGATTATTGACATATTAGTTTACAGGATATTTGTACCAGATACCTATAAGATATAATGCATAGTTGTTATAAATGGAACTATTGAATTTGGAACTTGAAATTAATTGACTGACTCTGGTATCTCTGACCGCCAGTATTGACAGGTTATAATTTATATTTTTAAACAGAAATTCCTAACAAATAGTGTGTCAGATGTGTATACTAACAACTTCAAATTGACAATTTAGGTTATGTAGATGATTATTGACATATTGGTTACCGGACAGTAGTACCAGATAACTATAAGATATAATGCATATTAGTTATTGTGGAGCTATTGTATTTGGAACTTGAAATTGATTGGCAGACTGGCATTGCTGTGAACAGTGAGTATTGGAGACAATTATAAACATAAGGAAATGCATAAAAAATGTTTGGGTATTCTTCTTTATTCTCAATATACATCTATTCTGTCAGTTTTGATAGAAATAAGATTCAAAATGACATATAACTGCAGTCAGCCGACTATCGATGTTTGAATCCTACTTCTGAACAGTACGTGTGTTCCCAAGTCGTAATGGCCTTTTCATATTACTTTCTGTATGAATTAATACTTACACTGAACACATATCAACATTGACTCAAGCAAAATATTAGACACTTTGATAAAGTAGTTTAATATTTTAACATTTCAATCTTGTGTATGAGATAAAATTTGCTTGTTAAATATACTGTCTTTCCAACAGTAAATACTATAGATCATTACATAAAGAGCAGCTGAAAAAGTGGCAGCAAAGTATACAGTTTTCGAAGCTTAAGTACGTCTTCCTCAATGACAGAAAGCAAAAACTATTTTTTCTCTTTTCGCTCTTACAAAAAAACCAATTAAACTATGAAGCAGCCTTTTTTTCTATTTAAATTTTGTTTACGGTGGTGTCACTTGGTTTCGTGTTCATTTTTATATATTTTATTTTATATATTAGAAAAAACGATGGAGATTAAATAATAGAATAGTTTAAATTTAATATTAATAAATTAATAAGATTGGAATTAAAAGAAGCCTTTTTTACATGAAAGGTCTTCTATAAAAGAATATGAAACTTTGTTTAAGCCTTCACACATTAGTTGTAGGCATAGTATGTGAATACATAGTAATGTCATATAAGAAGACAGGTCCTGAGCAATATCAAAAATATATATATATTTTTGTCTAGCAGTCAAGCGTCTTATAACAAAAAATTTCTTAGAAACTGAAGGTATATTGAGTAATTTATTATTTATTCCTCTATATTACTACTTTACAACATATAAAAAATTGCATTAAAATGGAAGAAAGCCTTGTTCTAGATACTGGTAAAATTAATTTCTTTCGTGATAATAAATTTACACAAAAATCCTTCAAATGTAGCAATTCATTCGAATTTTAAGAATTTTTACTTACAATCTTAAACTGCTAGTTGTGCTTTTGTGTAAAAAAGTTTTATAGAATAACAATACGATTTTGTTTAAATTTTTCTAAATTATTCTACTTACTTTTTTCTTGAATTTTTATAAAGGGACTGAAATAAATGATTGATGATTAGAGAGATGCAATTAAAAGTAGAACCTATTTTTATTGATAACATTATTTTTTTATGCATTTTAAAAAATACATTTATCTTAACTGCGTTGAAATCTCATTACTCGATATACAGAAATACTTCTGTATTAGTAAATTTAAAAAATATTCAAAACAAATTAATGTTGCTGTAAAATTAAAGTGATCATTCATCATTTCCTTAGTATTTTAATGACTTTACAAAGCACAGAATCTCCTTTTTCACGTGGTATTTTTACAAACGGATAACGTTGTTACGCATTTACAAAAAATACTCTTAAAAAATCAGAAAACAGAAAAGAAAATCAATCCTTTTAAGACTTGTACTGAATTTTTTTTATCCGAAGAAACAAGATTCTGTCTTAAGTGGAACTAATTCTAAAGACTGCAATTTCGTGGAAGTCACGGATCATTGAACTAAATAGTTTACTCTGTTTAATGTGATGTTAGATGCTAGTAAAATAAATGAATCGATAAATGCTCCCAAAAAAGAAAGTCTTTAAAAATCTTTAATCCTTTAAAAAGGAAATAACACTTTCTATCGACTAATTATATTAAACATGAAATTAATAACAAGTACACAACTATAAAATGTACGTGATCTATAAGCTTTGAAAATGTATATTTTCATTCCAACCAATTGGTTTAAGAACATTACAAATTCTTACTGCATAATAAACTGTTATACACGTCGTATCTTATATAATTAAACAGTAATTTGTAATTAAGTGAAAATAGAAACTTTCTTGCAAAAAAAAATAAAAATAACATCATTGTAACAGCCTATATTTGATACTTTATGCAAATAAAAAATTCTGATTTATTTAAAATTAAATTAAGGATATAACTTTAATAAAATAATTAGTTTTGTTAAAGGGAAAACTGCATTGCAAAAAGCATATTATATGAACTCTAAGTTAATAATATCCACCAACAAACTAAATATTTCTTTTATTTAAAAATTCTAAGATTATTTATCAATAAACCGCAAGCATATATGTGAGGAGGCGATTTAGATCAGTAGTATAATTGATTAATTCATACGAGAAGTAAATGCTTGGGATCTAAATTCTGACCTCATCACATCATTTGTAAAAGACAGAATCCCATAAATTATATTCAACTGATATTTTCGTCGTGTGCGGTATTCTCGGACAGGGTTCTCATCCCAGACCCAGATTAGAATCGCGTCTCCGTACATAACACTAAATAAGAGTGTACCATTGTGGAATTATTAATGAGTTCCTAAGGGACAGTGCATAATTTTAAAGTGATATTCTTCACGTTGACGGTTTCAAGGTGGGGTTAAGGAGACCAGTCAGATATTTACAACTGTCCCGATTGGAAGAAATGAAGTATGAGGGGGACAAAGATGAAATTTACATACAATAAGAAAAGTCTAGAAAGAGATGGGGTGTTTCCAGAGTGGAGTCGAATCAACGAGGCAGATGTCGGAGGAAACGATTGTGACAGTAAGACTACGGGAGTCCAAGGAGAATAGCCGTGAGTTCGACAGAGACTCCGGAACCGTTTGGAACATCTAGCAACTACCATCAGTGTGCCTATATCAAATATTACGGACGCACCTCAAACACTCAGAAGGAAGCCAATGACCAGACCGATGGTAGATTGAAATTTGATATCACATTTACCCATTCCTGATTAACTCTGAGATTGAGATTAGGTACTATCTTATATATATATATATATATATATATATATATATATATATATATATATATATATATATATATATATATACCTAGTTGATGGTAAATTATTGTCAGATCTAAATTAGTGTGTCACCTAATTTGAAAGTGTTGATAAAGTAAATTTTATGAAGATAGAATCAGATTGTGTGTATATAGATGTATATATATATATATATATATATATATATATATATATATATATATATATATATATATATATATATATATATATATATATATATATATATATATATATATATATATATATATATATATATATATATATATATATATATATATTATATATATATATATATATATATATATATATATATATATAGATATATATATATATATATATATATATATATATATATATATATATCTTTAAAATAAATTTACTTTTTTATATTTTAAGCTGGTTTCAGTTACTTTTAATTTAGCTTTTTAGTTTATTTTTTTTCTTTTTAAGTCAGTAGCCTCTCAGAACCTGTGGTGGAATTTCGTAATTAAATATTTTACACAACGCAACCAAAATAATACTTAGTCTTTGTATGTAAAAGTCTTAAAAATATAAAATTTAGAATTTAAATTTAAATTAACGATTTATTATAATTAAAATTAAACACGTTTTTAAATTTAAAATTTAAAATTTAATTTTTATTAAAATTACAAATTTTTACTGCATCTTAAACGATAATACACATAATTAAATAGCATAGTCATATAATTAAATATCATTTTTAATTAAGGAAAATTAGAAAGTTTCTTGTAGAAAATTTACAATATTATCATTGTAACAATTTCTGTCTGATTTTTTATACAATGAAAATAATACTTTATTGAGAATAAATTCAGGATTTAACTTTTCTTAAATAATTAGTGTTGTTAAATGAAGAACTGCAGTACAAGAAACATACTATATGAACACCAAGTGAAATAATAAAAATCTACATTCCCACTAAATAACTTTTGAAATTTAAAAATTGTAAACTAATTCATCAGTAAAACTCAAGCATATTAAAACGTGGAAAATAATTTATTACATGGTATTTAAATGGCTAAAATTTAAAATATCAAATTTTCTGTTTTTTTTTTATTTTTAAAGTATCAGGTATATGTAAAAAAAAATTACGCAATTTAACAAATACCTTAATTTGATATGATAAGAAAACTTAAATTTTGCTAATCATTTTCGGAAAGTAATATTTTAATTCTTTTAAACTGATGTACATTTTTTAGAGAATGGGAAAAAATGTATACTCAAAATACAATGTGCTTTTAAGATAAAATATTATAAAAATGCATGTTAAAAATTCCTTGTAAAAAGAGACAAATGAATACATTATTTTAGTTTAAATTGAAGTAAAAACTGCTACAAAAATCATTTTAAAAGTATTATATTTCTCCTCTGAAAATTCAGAAACAGTTTCACAACAGTTTCAGAAAAAGTATATATATATATATATATATATATATATATATATATATATATATATATATATATTTATATATATATATATATATATATATATATATATATATATATATATATATATATATATATATATATATATATATATATATAATATATATATATATATATATATATATATATATATATATATATATATATATATATATATATATATATATATATATAGGAAAGATATATTTTTAAATATAAATATATCAATATACTAACTGTTTAATTATCATATATATTATATATAAATAATTATATAAATTTATCAGAACAATTATATTTTATATAGATATATATAAATTTAGGTATCAAATCATCTATAAGCTATATATTAACATAATATTAAATAAATATACAGTAGGTTTATAATATATATATATATATTATATATTATATACAAAAATTTAACGAAATATTAAAAAAAAATAAATTCATTTAAATTATTGGTTTATATAGAATATTTAAGCTCTGATTTTTAAATCTATACAATGCATTGTAAATAAAATGCTTAAATCAAAGTTTCATATATTGATATAAGAATAAAAAAATATTTTAATTATCTTTAATATCGAAATTCCCGGTTATTCTTAAAAAATACAAAAGTGCTTTAAATGAAGTATATAATGTCAACAAGCGGTAAGTTAATATATGGCAGTTGAACGAGATTTCATATCTTTGCTGATTTTACGGTATAGTGGATTAAAGAAAAAAATTTTTAATCCTCTAAATTACAACTACAAATTTCAGTGTGATGAAGACAATAGTTTGAACATATTTTGACATACTTTTTCGGGACAAGTGCTAAATAAAAAAAAAGTTTGTCAACCAATATAGAATTTTGTTCTACCAGTTAACTAGAGTTTTCTTTCTCCGTATTTTAAACTCTTCTAAGTTTAAAATTAAATTTCTTTAAGGGATTAGTACAAAAAATAAGTAAATTGAAAGGTAAAAGTTTATATTTTCTTAACGTATTTTGAGAAGTCTTTAGCGAAATCGGAAAACTTACTTTTATGTTTTGAATATATTTTTTTTTAATTCTAAGAAATTTTTGTACGCCATATATTTTCTATATTTCAAACTTAAAAATTTAAGACCTATTATGAATTCTAAAAATCAACATTTTAGATCACATTAATCATTTCTTTACATAAAAGAAAACTGGATGAATAATATTTGCTGCTGCAATTTCTTTTTGTTTTGATAATTGAGTTAATGAATTTAAATAATTTTTTTCAAATTTTAATTAAAAATCCAGCACGATTGATATTTACATCATTAATAAAGAAAGGTACTGTATTCTATAAATGCAAATGTGCAATACTTTTGATAAAATTTTTTATTGGTTTTATAACCAGAAAGTTTATTTATTGTAGTTGTTTTTTTCATTCATGACTAATTTATGCTTAAATATGAATACTTAAAATTAACGTTCAAGAATTCTTCTAGGTGTTATCAAATCATCTCATCAATTATATCAATCATGAGGATTCATCTAGGTGTTATCAAATCATAGTAAACCACAGCTTTAAACATAATATTAAAAAATTACAATAAGTTTAGTTCACACAATAAATAATAATGTATATTTGGTATTTAGTTACAAAATTTGACAAAATATTAAAAAAATTTATGCATTAAATAGTTGTTTTATATATAATATTCAAGCTATGTTTTTTAAATCCATACACTGCATTGTAAATAAAATGCTTAAATCAAAGTTTCATATGTTTAAATAAGAATAAGAAATTGAAGAAATTTTGTAGAATATTATCTTTAATATCGAGATTCCCGGTTTATTCGTAAAAAACATCAAAACGCTTTAAATGCATTATAAAATGTCAACAAATGGTAAGTTGATATATGACAGGTAAACAAAATTTCAATTCTTTGCAGATTTTACGGTGTAGTGGATTAAAGAAAAAAAATTTAATCCTCTAAATTAAAACGACAGATTTCAGCTTGCTAAAGACAATAGTTTGAACACTTTTTGACATACATTTTCGGAACAACAAGTGCTAAATAAAAAAAAAGTTTGTCAACCAATATAGAATTTTGTTCTACCAGTTAACTAGACTTTTCTTTCTCCGTATTTTAAACTCTTCTTAGTTTAAAATTAGATTTCTTTAAGGGATTAGTACAAAAAATAAGTAAATTGAGAGGTAAAAGTTTATATTTTCTTAACTTATTTTGAGAAGACATTAGCGAAATTGGAAAACTAACTTTTATGTTTGAATATATATATTTTTTAATTCTAAGAAATTTTTCTACGCCATACATCTTCTATATATCAAACTTAAAAATTTAAGACTTATTATGAATGCTTAAAATCAACATTTAAGGTCACTTCTTTTCATTAAATAAAACTGGATGAATTATATTTGCAATTTCTTTTTGTTTTCATAATTGAGTTAATAAATGTAAATATTGTCTTTCCAATTTTAATTAAAAAAAAGCACGATTGAGATTTACGTTATTAATAAAGAATGGTATTGTATTCTATAAATGCAAAAATATAATACTTCTGAAGACTTTTTTATTGGTTTTATAATTAGAAAGTTTATTTATTTTAGTTGTTTTTGCATTCCAAATTAACTTATACTTAAATATAAATACTTAAAATTAATACTTAAGATCCCTTTATTCATGTGTTTACATAAAACAAAACTGGATGATTTATATTTGCTTCTGAAATTTTTTTTGTTGTTTTTACAATTGAGTTATAAATTTAAATAATGTCTTTCAAATTTTAATTATCAAATCAGCAAGAATGAGATTTACATTATTAATAAAGAATGGTACTGTATTTGTGAAAGTATAATAGTATTAAAAGCTTTTTATTGGTTTCATAATTCTAAATTTTATTTATTACAGTTCTTTTCTTTTTCATTCAAATTTAATTTATAAAATAAAATGTTGGTTTTCCTTCACTTTCTCCTATCTTCTACACACTACTGACCCCCATTAACTAGTTTACAAGACATATGTACAAGACTTTGTTTACCACGAAATGGTTTAATTTGTACTCATTTCTAATTATCAGCTTCTATTACATACTTACAGTAGAACCAGATATATATACAACTAAAAAACCCAAGTTTCCATGATGTTCTGTCACATCAATACCAACAAATAAAATTAAATTAAAGCTTAGATTTGGAAATATGTGATCTATATAATAAACATATCTTACCAATGTACTTAAGATTTAACACATTGACTGTAAAATATAGTTGAGAAAAAGGTGCCAAAAAGGAGAAATAATCTTTGACTTTGTATGTTATTATCATCAAAATATTAGAAATAGATAATTTTTGAAAAAAAAAACTTTTAAACGAAATAACTACTATTTTCAATATTTTCACAAATATGGGATATTTATTACAGTAAATTTCGTTTAAATTACACAAAAATAAATCAAGTAGCATAATTGTTTGGACAACTATAATAAACTAATATAATAATATCATTATTTATATCAACTGTCACGAATTCCATGTCACTCAAATTCATTTAAATTTCACAAATACTTTACAGTATCAGAGACAAATGGCTTCGAAACTTCCAAACATTCGAGGGAAAGTACCTTTATCTATTAAAAAATGACAAATTAAATATTATATACTGAACTAATCAATTTCGGTCTTTACGGAATTGAAATACAGTTTCTTTCTCTTTCTCGGACTCAGTTCGGTCATTCGAAAATTGCATTTGCGATTCTAAAATTGGCATTATCCGAACTGAGTTAATGAGTCACAGGCAAAAGGTTAAGTATAACAACCAAAAATAATAACATCTCATGCTGCAACTCTAAGTAAAACTGATCTAGACAAGATAACATGCAGATAAACTTACAATTAGTACTTAGTAGAAGAGGTGCTTTAAAATACAAGTAAAACATAAATCAACCAAATACTAATGCATTAGTATTATGCTAAAACTATCTATAGCTATTCTAAAACCTATGTATAATATAAGTTATACTATTTTCTTTATTAAAATATTTTGATATTATTGTTCATTTAATTATATTATTACTTCTTATATTCTTTTTGTTTTATATGTGAAGAATTGTGGCTATTATTAAAATATTAATAAAGTATTCGTTAAATCTAATATAAAACTACCAGTTGTGTGTAAAGTGAGACTAATGGGTTAATTATATTTTGGATTAGTTATCCCCCAAGATTATTAGTGGAGTAAAAGGATTTTATTAATTATTTATTAGAGATATTTTAATTAGTGTTATTTTAATTAGTGTTAGTTAGTGTTATCTTATTATTGAATATAAGATGGTGGTCTACAGTTTGCATGAATGATAAACTGTGTATTTCAGAAAACTGAGTTGAGTTATTATCAAAGTACACATTAATTAGTCAGCTCTTATTATGTTCTTGTATTAATATCATGTCATAGTATTATCAATACTGTAAGAAGTGTATTAACTACACTTCTTATTAACACTATTAGAAGTTTAATTTGAATCTAATGTATTTCTTATTTTAATTCATTTCTTTGTATGAATTACAAGGCATTTATATGAAAAAACTACTAATTGTCCTCAGATATAAAATAAAATACGTACTTACCATTATTGGTATGACTTTTTTATTTTACGTTGTTAAAAAATTACCAAAACAATTAGTCATATGCCTTAACAGTTGTCAAAAACATTCCAAATGTATGAGACAATAATTTGTCAGATTCAAGGGGACTACATTATACGTCTGTGATACTATTTGATGTTATGTATTAACAACATGAAAAATATTACATAAATATTACTTGTCAATACTTCCTTCTCCAAATGTGTTTTAAAAAATATTACCTAATTTTGTCTAATGACTTATTTTGGTTGAATAAAACACACACACACACACACACACACATATATATATATATATATATATATATATATATATATATATATATATATATATATATATATATATATATATATATATATATATATATATATATATATATATATATATATATATATATATATATATATATATATATATATATATTTAAATATATATAGTCATATATATATATATATAAATATAATAGTTATATACAAATATATAGTATATATCTGAGTATTATATATATATACAAATATGTACAGAGGAACAGAGTAGTAGGGGTCGTTTAATATTACCTTTCATTCTCTTACTGCAATGATGATTATAAATTATAAAATCCATGCTCAATTATTTCTCATCCTAAATTGTAAGTAAATAAAATGAAAAATTACAGCGTAAAATACTAATGTAAGATAACATTACATGCCAATCCGGGAGTTCTTCCTGAACAAAACTTTTTGTACTCAGAAAATATTTTAGTACTCTGCAGCTTATACGTAGCAAAATTTTTAAACCATTGGGATGAAAGTTTGTCACCAAAATTCAAAAAACATGGCATATCAAGCATGCAAATGCAGACATAGAAAGTGAAATATCTTTTTATACTCTTCCGGTCTTTAGAATAAAAAAATATGGTATTAAAATAATAAAAATTTGATAGGGAAATAAATATCTATTCATAAAGTATATATATATGGTACTAATAAAATGTGTTACAAGTAAATATTAAAATTTGTAACTTACGTGTGAGCACTAAAATTTTTCACAGCGTATTATATGCTATACTTGCAATAGTCATTATAATTAGCTATTCAGTAACTGAATGTTACAGGTAAACCTTTACTCTTATTTGCCAGAAATAATCCAAAATTTAATAGAAAATTGATATTTTTCTATAATACATATATTCTTAATCTGGCTTCTCAAATTCAAAATGTACTCCAACTATCCTTTTCATATACACACAAATACAAACATGCAGATAGAATTAAAAAAAAATAGGAACTAAGTGTGGTTCCAAAACTTGAAGGTCAATAAAAATATCGAAGTCGGATATTTTGACCACTGTGTTAATATCAATTAACTCTGTATACGAGAAATTTGGAAAATCTCAACTGCCTTTCACATAGAAATAAGCATCGGCTCTGATTAGCAACATATTTCATCTTTGTCGCGTAGTGTTTTTATTTCATAATTGCTATATAGTTTTTGCATAACAGGCAAATCGTGATAACTGAAACATGAACTCGAAAGAAAATCGTCTATTTCGAATGTCAATGTTTAATTCAAATTTACAATGCCATAGTTTATTAATCAAAGCAAGAGACTAAATATGGTATTATTCGTACGTGGACGATAGCTGTGTGTTACGCACATAATGTGTAGGAATATGGTGCCCATATTATTGAACAGTCATGATACTAAATGCTCATATATTTTCATGACACTATACTTATTTTAAAAGATGTTATTTTATTTCTATGCATTTCTATGTGAGAGAAGAGAATGTATTTTTAAACATTTAAAATATCTCCTACTCTAAAAAATATTTAAAATGTGAAATAAATACATGTTCCCATTTTAAATCTTACACAATTTATAATTTCAATTACAAAGGTACAAATATACTGAAATATTAGTGTATACATAATATTTATTCGTTGTTTAGATAGATTTATATGTAGAACACTTTAAATAAAATATGCATTAATAAAAATATTTTAAATTTTTTAATAAACAACAAAATAAATCTGTATGACCTTTATGTAAAATTAATTTCTTGACATTTTAATTAGTTATGGAGACGTTTATATATTTAACATATTAATTATATAAAACGTCTCCATTTCGTAATACTTAAATATAGTCTGTTTACCCTAATAAATTCCACTAATGTTGCAAGCATATATACAACATAAATAAAATCATATTTATTTTATTGTGGTTATATTTCTAGCTTCGTTAAAGCTTTAATTAATGCATGGATGTAATATTGTTTTTTCAAAATACCAGTGTGTTGCAACATTTCAAACAGCATTTTTGAATTAAGTTTTGGAAAATGTAACACACAAATCACGACCAGAGTAACTTTTTTCTTTCATTTATATATTTCTACTGATATCTATAATTTACCCTTTACATCTCCTTCTGCATATGTATAGAAAATGTATGATTTTCTATGTACTAAGTATTATGTACAAAGGATAAAATCAAATTTTCTTTTCATGTGCAAATAAGAAAATATTTAAAGATTTGGAGCGCATTTCAACTATGCAGTTATTGCAATTTTAGGTGCTTTTAATGTAGCAACGCGCAATTTAAAGTAACATTTCCTGAGATAAATGTTTAACATATCGCTGAGCATAACTTTCTAAGTTCCTAAGTTTGTAGCCCTAACTGTTTCCGACAAGCGTAGAACTATTTGCATAATGAGTATTGTATTTTGTCTGAATTCTGAGAAGGCTCTGCGAAAGTTTTCGAATTTGTTTTGAAGATGTATTTAGGGAAACAAAATTATTTCGAGAAAGGGACGAAATTTTGCCAAATAATAAATCTGCTGGTATTTTTAGTAATGATGTTTTTAGCAAAGGTTTAACAATGTAACACGCAAATTTGAAAGTAAAATATTCCTCAATTCTTCTTAAAACAACCCTTTTTTTGTTCGACATCCCTGACTAGAATTTAGAAAGTAACATTACATTTTTTAGTCTTATATTGTAATTTAAACCTAATAAATGACAGGCAAGTGTATTTATTTATTTCATCGAAAGGGTGTTGAATTCCTTCATTCAGATGCAAAATATACTTATAATGTAATTAAAATAAATCTGTTTTAAAAATTAAACTAATTTTAAGGTGCTGTTCCCTAAATAAAATTATAATTTCTTCCCCAAAAAGAAATGTTTATTTTGCTTTCATGAGGACTTATTTTGTTGCAATATACGTAGATAAAATATAAAAGTGCTTAACTAATTTATTGTAGTGGTAATTACAGAATAGAAAATGTACGAATATCAAAATATAAGAAAAATCCTAATATTTTTTACTGTGTAAAGGAATAAATACATAGTATATATTTGTATTTCTAATAAATCGATAAAAATTGATAGTGAGTGAATTATAAATAATTCGTATGCATTTATTTATTAAAGTATTTTATTTTTATATTTTTATTACATTCGTATAAAAAATTAAAAAAAAAACATACATGACAATTTATAAATATATATCGGCACATACCCTGATTTAGAGAGTAAAATAATTCATATATGCAATATCAAAACAAACGTTGAATTTATATTACATTTAATATATTACACTTAGAAATTGTTTAAAATTTATGCTAAATAAAATATTAGTAAATAAACTGTTGGAAAATAACAAAAAATTTGTTTTCTTAAAATAAAATATCTTTAAACTTAATTTTTTAATATTCAAATTATATCACATAGTTTCTTTATTGCTCTTACTATTATATAATTAGAGCTAATCTTGATATTTAAGCCGTTTTAAAGCTACGTGTTATTATTACACACTCAATTTAGCCATTTAAAATATATTGACATCTACTCTAAACTCAAAATATTCAATATGCAAAATTTACTTGTACAAAACTTGTACAATTTTATGTTCTCATCTATGTACGAGATTAAGTCAATGAAAATTGTCAAATTTCATAATCAAATTAAATATGATATAGGCAAGAATTATCATTCTTATGTAATCAATACATAATATCGCATGGTAGATTTAATTTACGTTTATAATATTTATTCTGTCAAACACAGAATAAAATATTTCGAAAATTAACAGAATCACCCTTACAATAATATTCTTAAATTTCAAATGCTCTTGTGTAACAGAAGTTATAAAATAAAATATTGAAAAAAATAAAACAAACCGTAGCAAATTTAATCAGATTAATTTATAAAATTACCATGGTAATGCAGTATTTTATACATATGGGATGTTCCATTTTGATCAGATTATTTAAATCAGTACATTTGTCAATTACAAAATATCATATTTTAGGTTAACCAACACAGACGATTAATGTTTTAACGTAAAGTCTTTCAAGTTTTACAGATATTATTTATTTAAATTTTATAAAAAAGCATCAAATATCCAAATCAATCTTATTCAAATTTAGCTAAAAGTTTTTATTTATTGGAATATTAATCGAGTATATCATAAACTTAAATGCTCACTAAAGTTTACATATATTTTATCTTTAAACTTAAGAATTATATAAAATATGTTATTTCAACTATAAAATAACATATTTGAAGCAACTCATTGCATTTTTCCTTTCAATAATGTGTTAATATTTCAAGTGCTTCTTAGCCATGTACTCTTATGTGACAGAGGTTATTATGCAGAGGTCTCTTACGTAACAGAGGTTATTAAATTAAATACTGAAAAAATTAAAATAAACTGTAACAAAGTGAATCAGATTAATTTATTAAATTACAATAGTAATCCAGTATTACATACATATGGGACGCTCCATTTTGACCAGATAATTTTTAAATCAGTACATTAATCAAATACAAAATATCATATTTTAGATTTACCAACACAGACGATTAAAATTGTAATGTAAAGTTTTCCAAGTTTTAAATACGTTATTTATTTAAATTTTATATAAAAAAATCAAATATCAAAATCAATCTTATTCAAATTTAGCTAAAAGATTTTATTTATTGAAACATCAATTAATTATACCCTAAATTCAAATGCTCACGAAAGTTCATAATTTCAAATGTCTCTTGTGTGACAGAGGTTATTAAATTAAATATTGAAAAAATTAAATAAACCTGTACAAATAAAATCAGATTAATTTATTAAATTACCATTATAACCTAGTATTAAATACATATGGGACATATGGGTTCATTTTTACCAGATTATTTTTCAATCAGTACATTTGTCAAATACGAAATATCATATTTTAGATTAACCAACATAGACACTGAAAGTTTTAATGTAAAGTCTTCCAAGTTTTATAGATATTATTTATTTAAATTTTATATAAAAAACATCAAATATCCAAATCAATCTTATTCAAATTTCGCTAAAAGATTTTAGTTATTGAAACATTAATTTATTATCATATAAATTTAAAAGCTCAAAAATGTTCATAATTTTAAATGACCCTTGTGTAACAGAGGTTATTAAGTTAAATGCTGAAAAAATTAAAATAATCTGTACAAATTATATTAGATAAATTTATTAAATTACCATGGTAACCCAGTATTACATGCATATGGGAAGTTCATTTTTACCGGATTATTTTTAAATCAGTACATTTGTCAAATACAAAATATCATATTTTAAATTAACCAACACAGGCGATTAAAGTTTTAACTTAAAATCTTTAAAGTTTTACATACATTATTTATTTAAAATTCATAAAAAACTTCAAATATCCGAATCAATCTTATTCAAATTTAGCTAAAAGATTTTATTTATTGGAATATTAATCGAGTCTAACATAAATTTAAATGCTCACTAGTTTAGATATATTTCATTATTAAACTTGTGAATTATTTAAAATATGTTATTTCAACTATAAAATAACATATTTGAAACAATTCATTGCATTCTTCCTTTCAATAATGTGTTAATATTTCAAGTGCTTCTTGTTCGACAGCCATGTAATTCCTCCCGGCTGTTATAAAACTCAAAACTGCATTTTACTTTCGCATTCTAAACTTTGAAATCTATGCTTGCCATTAAAGAACGTCATTTAAAAGGCTTTTGTACATTCCTGGCTTTTGTTAACATGTTGGAATGAAAGGGTTTCCTTGTAAGTGAAATAATATTACATATTATATTTAAAGACAAGGAAAATATTTTGAAATAACTATTCACAAAGTTTGTGTGCTTAAAAGTTGACCTTTACACGAAGCTCTGGGGCTCGTTTAACATATATCTGGCATTAACTACACGAATTTAATGAGGTGTAGACACGGCAATAAATTACGGAATTCCAAACATGCTTCGAAAAGTTTCCCCCTTAAACTTTCGATATCATTAAATGTATCGACATTTAGACAGTGAAATGTTGTATCCAGTGTCTCCGGTTTAGAACACAACAGCTTCAGTTATTCATGAAATGTCGCACTGAAGAATATTGCTAAATATTTCAATCTTTATTCCATTTTGACTTATGATTCTTTTTCTTTCATTCTCTTAAAGAAACATGAAATAAGTGGTTTAATAAACGTTCAAAATCTTTTTTAATCCATTAGTTATTAAAATTACAGTTATAAGATTTCAAAAGATTGTAAAGTCATTCAATGGACACAGCCACAACTTTTAAATACAATAATTGTTATAGAAATAGTTTAAAAACTTAATATTTCTTAAATTTTTTAAATATATCTTTACTCTTAGTTCTTGCCTACAAGTCATATTCTGAGCATTAACTATTTTTATGAAAGATTGCATTAAATAAGAATCTTATTATAGTCAATTTAAATATTATTGTAAAATTAGATTTTTTTCCGTACACAATAAATACGTTACACTATTTCATTGCAGTTATGTAAATATTATTTTGTATATATTTGTATAAAACATATACTTTAAAATGCAACAACTTATACATAATTATACATTTAGCTTATAACGACTGTTTAAAAATATAAAGATTTAAAAAATTATTATATAAAATAGTTGTTTCCTTGCACACAATATGCATTAAATTATATAATTTATAGTAGAAGAGCTTAGCTTTTGTAGAAGTTTATTTTAAGAAAATACTAAAAATTTTATTTTGTCTAGCATGTATTTCATTTTAAACAACACTATAAAACACTGTATAGTTATAGATAAAGAGTTATTTTTAATCTTTCTGAAGGAAAATTATTTGTAACTAAAACAATAAAAATGAGATCACATAGTAAGAATCATCTTAAACTAATTTTGAGTTTCATTATAAAATCAGATTATTCTAGATAAAAATATTTTGTTACAATTATAAATTACAGAGAACAATATAGTTTGGTAAAATATAAATTACTAGTATATATGTTTTTCACATTATTAAAAAATTTATCGAAACATTAATGAAGAAGATTATTAAAATTTTGAAAAAAGAAATAATTTATTTATGCAAATATAACTCCTAAAATTATAAAGTAGTGAAGTAGTTTCCTTGCTAATATCTGTATTAAGATTTTACATTTTTGTTTTTGATAATATTTAGTTTTTTTGTGCAAAATATTTAAATACCATTTATTTTTTAAGACATCTAACTATGAAATTATTGCTATTAGTAAACGTTTATAATGATAAAATTTTAACAGTAAAATGGACTCTAAATGTTAAAAAAATAAAATATTTATTATATACTTTTTTATAAAAACTTTGACTGGTTTGATATACTCCATTTGGTACACAGCACTGCAAAAATATTGCCATCCAATTTCTTTTACTTTTTGTAGCATTTCAAGTCAATTACAAATTGTTTTTGTCTTAAATTTGCTTATTTCGATATTAGAGTTTTGATCACTATTATAATATATTACTTTTTAAAAATACTTTTTGTATAAATAAACCATTATTAAGTATTTTAACCATTAGTCAGAAATTATATATATATATATATATATATATATATATATATATATATATATATATATATACTTATATTATATATATGTATATATACATATATACATATATTATATACATAAGCATATTGTATTTTAAATTTCTACAATGATTAATGATTTCCTTAACAGTTTCATTAACACATAAATGTATTTTAGATATTAAACTATTTTTAAAGCTTTACACATAAACAATTAATTTTTCTGTGTTTCTGCAATATTTTCATTTACAGAGCTTAAAAGAATACAGTTATAAAACTAATTTAAAATACTTCATTTTACTTTTATTTTTACTAACATGTATTTATAACCTTAATTTATGTTCATAATTCTTGTTTCGCACTATCATAAACTGAATAAATATCAAATACGTAATAACTGTGCTTTTAAATGGAAAATTTGCCATAAAATAAACACTTCTACATTTAAAGTAATGAACTGGATTTCTTTTTGTAATGATTTTATGGAAATGGCTATTTATTTAAAATTATGATTACTAGTAAAACCAAACAAATCAGAGGATTTATAAAAGCATTTGTAACTAATGCTCGTTAAAACATTTCTTTGCCGGATGATACATGGAATACAGCAATAATTTATTCATTACAAAAGCAACTTGTTTTGTTTCTGTACCTCCATATGACTGGCTGTTTTCTGTTTATCTATGCATTAAACAGTTACGGTTGAAATCACGTTTATCCTATGGAAAGGATTAGCAGCAAACATTTCCCCTAGGAATGAATGTTTCTAACAACTTGTTCCCTTTTCATAATTGCATAATGCGCCGTGGAGGAAACGTATTTCAGCGTATTTACATCAAACTTTTGAAACATAATAGTTCCTTCTAAAATAGAACTTAGGATTACCAGATTCCCGCTTCCGTTTCTTTTATGCCTCTATTACCTTTTTAGATCGAATTAAACGAAAATTTTGTATGCATAATGCTTTATATATTTCATTCATATATTTAAGCATTAATATTTTGCACTGATTCATATATATTATCTCATTACTTTTCAAAAGTGTTTAATTCATTAAATTATTTTTTAATTAAAATGTTTATTAATTAGTAAAATGAAGGCTGAACGGTTTAATTCATACAACGATTTAATTTTACAGTTAACTATGTTTGAATACTATTTTAAAATGGCTTACGAAATTTACGTAATTAGGTAGTATAAGATTAATAGATGGTACTTTGCTTTAGAGTTTAATTCAAAACTCATATATATATATATATATATATATATATATATATATATATATATATATATATATATATATGTAATGTAAAAACTTAACACTTTAATCCTAAACTAAAATTACTAACACCTCTATTAAAAAAACAACTAAATAGGCAATTTCTTCATATTTTAGTGGCCTTTCGGCGTTAAATTCTTTTGTTTCCTTCCTGTTGGCGAGTTATATATATATATATATATATATATATATATATATATATATATATATATATATATATATATATATATATATATATATATATATATATATACATATAAATTGCATTTTAAATTAATATAAATAATTATGATTTCACTAACAGTAAATTTTAATATATGTTGTTTGGTTATCAAAGTATTTTTAAAGCTCTACAGAGAAAAACAATTTCTGAATATCTGCAATATTTTAATTTACAGAGCTTCAGAAAATACGGTTATATAAATAACTTAAAATACTGTATTTTATTTTCACTAACATGTATTTTATGACCTTTATTTATGTTTATTCTTCTTGAATTTTAGCAGTATCATAAACTGAATAAATATCACATACGTAATCAACATTGCTTTTAAATGGAAAATGTGGCATAAAATAAACACTTCAACATTTAAAGTAATATACTGGATTCATTTTTGTAACGATTTTATGGAAATGGCTATTTATTTAAAATTATGCTTACTAGTAAAACCAAACAAATCAGATTATTTATAAAAGCATTTGTAACTAATGCTCGTTAAAACATTTCTTTACGGATGATACATTGAATACTTCAATAAATTATTCATTATAAAAGGAACTTGTTTTGTTTATGTACCTCCATATGACTGGCTGTTTTCTATTTATATATGCATTAAACAGTTACGGTTGAAATTACGTTTATCCTGTGGAAAGGATTAGCATCAAACATTTCACCTAGGAATGAATGCTCCTAACAATTTGTTCCCTTTTCATAATTGCATAATGCGCCGTGGAGAAAATGTATTTCAGCGTATTTACATCAAACTATTCAAACATAAAAGTTCCTACTAAAATGGAACCTAGGATTACCGGATTCTCGCATCCGTTTCTTTTATGTCACTCTTAACTTTTTAGATTGAATTAAATGGAAATTTTGTACGCGTAATGCTTTATACATTTCGATCCAATATTTAAGCATTAATATTTTGCTCTGGTTGATATAATATTTCATTAATTTTGAAATGTGTGTATTCATTAAACTATTTTTAAATTGACATATTTATTAATAAGCAAAAACAGAGTGAAAATTTTAAATCATACAGCTATTTAAGTTTACAGTTAATTATGTTTAAATACTATATTTAAATAACTTATGTTACTTATGTAGTAAAAGATGAACTAATCCGTCCATCTTATACTACATCGAACTAATCCATCTCGCATCCGTTTCTTTTATGTCAGCATTAACTTTTTAGATCGAATTAAATGGAAATTTTGGGTGTGTTATGCTTTATACATTTCATTCACATATTTAAGCATTAATATTTTGCGCTAATTGATATAATGTTTCATTACTTTTCAAAAGTGTGTATTCATTAAACTATTTTTTAATTAAAATATGTATCCATTAGCAAAAAAAAAATAACGAAATGTTTAATTCATATAATTATTTAAAATTATAATTAACTATGTTTGAATACTATTTTAAAACGTTTTACTTAATTTATTTAATTAGATAGTATAAGATTAATATATGGTACTTTGTTTCAAATTTTAATTCAAAACTGATATATATATATACATATATATATATATATATATATATATATATATATATATATAATATATATATATATATATATATATATATATATATATATATATATATATATATATATATATATATATATATATATATATATATATATAAATATATATATATATATATATATATATATATATATATATATATATATATATATATATTTATATATAGTACATCAACTGTATTTTAAATTTATAAAAATTTTACTGCTTTCAATAATTGTAACATTTTATCATACTTATGTTAGATATTAAACTATTTTTCAAGTTTTTCGCATAAAAACAAATTTAGGATCTCTGCAATATTTTAATTTGAGTTTCAAAAACTTCACTTATGTAACTAACTTAAATACTGTATATTACTTTTATTTCAACTAATATGAAATCTATGTCCTTAATTTATATTTATTATTCTTGATTATTTACAGTATCATAAATTGAATAAATATAAAATACGTAACCAACAGTGCTTTTAAATCTTACATTTTGCACAAAAAAACACTTATCTCTTTAAAGTAATAAACTGGAATCCTTTTGGTTATGATTTAAAAATTAATGATTTTATTAACAGTAACTTTTAATATATGGATTTTAGATATTAAACTATTTTTAAAGCTCTACACAGAAAACGATATCTGTACTGTGTGTCCGAAATATTTTAATTTACAGAGCTACAAGAAATAAAGTTATATAATTAACTTTAAATATTGCATTTTGTTTGTATTTTCCTTAACATGAATTTTATGCTCTTAAATTATAATTATTAGTCTTGATTTATCGCATTATCATAAATTATATAAATATCAAATATGTATATTTCAAATTTGGTATAAAATAGACACTTCTAAATTTAAAGTAATGGACTGGATTCTTTTTTATAACGATTTTATGGAAATGGCTATTTATTTAAAATTATGCTTACTAGTAAAACCAAACAAATCAAAGGATTTATAAAAGCATTTGTAACTAATGTTCGTTAAAACATTTCTTTACCGGATGATACATGGAATACAGCAATAATTTATTCATTACAAAAGCAACATGTTTTGTTTCTGTACCTCCATATGACTGGCTGTTTTCTGTTTATCTATGCATTAAACAGTTACGGTTGAAATCACGTTTATCCTGTGGAAAGGATTAGCAGCAAACATTTCCCCTAGGAATGAATGTTCCTAACAACTTGTTCCCTTTTCATAATTGCATAATGCCCCGTGGATAAAACGTATTTCAGCGTATTTACATCAAACTTTTGAAACATAAAAGTTCCTTCTAAAATGGAACCTAGGATTACCGGATTCTCGCTTCCGTTTCTTTTATGCCTCTATTAACTTTTAAATCGAATTAAATAGAAATTTTGTATGCATAATGGTTTATACATTTCATTCACATATTTAAGCATTATTATTTTGAGCTGATTGATATATTTCATTACTTTTCAAAAGTGTGTATTTATTAAAGTATTTTTTTAATTAAAATGTTTATTAATTATCTAAAAAAAGGAATGAAAGGTTTAAATCATACAACTATTTAAGTTTACAGTTAACTATGTTTGAATACTATTTTAAAATTATTCATGTAACTTAAGTAATTTGGTAGTATAAGATTAAAATATGGTACATTGTTTTAGATTTTAATTACGTTCTGTTAAAACTATTTGAACCTGCGTTTTGCAATTATAAATTGTCGAAATATTATTTAGTATTTAGGTAAAATATGGTGTGTCGTGATTTTATTTAAATATTTTCTTTACGATTTTCGTATGAATACTTTATTTTTATAATTTTTCCGTATGCAAATTATAATTGAACTTAGAATCACTATATTCTCGAATCTATTTTATCATTACTAACGTTTTAAAGTTTTTTGTATGCAACTTTTGAACTTACAATGTTTCCATCTTTTGTATGTTATTTTAGTATGCATGATATATTTTATTTGTAGGTATTAAAATCATATTTGAATGTAATGTAATTTATTACTTTTCCACATTAAGTATTAATTAGACAAAAGTTTTATTATGAAGCTTTTATAATTTGGCAAAATATGAAATAAAGTTTTAAGCCATAATTCAATTTAAGTTTATAGTTAATTATGTTTAAATTGGAATTCAGGTATACTCATGCAATTTAACAAATTAAGTAGTATAATTTCAAACTAAAGTATTTTTGTTAGTTTCTAATTACGGTTAGTGAATACGTTGTTTAATTCTGTGTTTCGTAATTTGATATTCCCAAAATGTAAATTATAATTTTTCTACAAGTAAAAAAGGCATATATTGTAAACTGTTTAAAGTTGATTTCTCTTAATAATATTATAAAAAGAGTTTTCTGACTATTATTGCAGAAAAAATGTTACATTGTGTTTGGGAAAACAATATTCTTTATATATTTCTCTTGTGTCGTTACTAACTTTTTATCTTATGAAATGACATTTTTGCATGCACAATAATTTATACATTTTGTTTGTCTGTGTCAACAATAAAAACACAGTAAATTGTAATAACAATTCATTATATTCTATAAATATGTATTCATATTTCACATTTTTTTATAAGAAGCTTTCATTAATTAGTAAATAGAACAATGGAAAAATAGAGATATTAAGATATTAAAATATTTTTAAAGCTCTACACACAAAAAAATGTGGGTTTCTGCAATATTTTAATTTATAGAGCTTCAGAAAATACAGTTATACAGCTAATTTAAAATACTGTATTTTACATTCAATTTCACTATTATGCATTTTATGTCCTTAATTTATGTTCAATATTCTTGATTTTTCGCACTATCATAAACTGAATAAATATCAAATACGCAACCACTGTGCTTTTAAATGGAAAATTTGGTATAAAATAGACACTTCTAAATTTAAAGTAATGAACTGGATTCCTTTTTGTAATGATTTTATGAAAATGGCTATTTATTTAAAATTATGCTTACTAGTAAAACCAAACAAATCAGAGGATTTATAAAAGCATTTGTAACTACACCTCTTTAAAACATTTCTTTGCTGGATGATACATGGAATACAGCAATAATTTATTCATTACAATAGGAACTTGTTTTGTTTCTGCACCTCCATATGACTGGGTGTTTTCTGTTTATCTATGCATTAAACAGTTACGGTTGAAATCACGTTTATCCTATGGAAAGGATTAGCAGCAAACATTTCCCCTAGGAATGAATGTTCCTAACAACTTGTTCCCTTTTCATAATTGCATAATGCGCCGTGGAGGAAACGTATTTCAGCGTATTTACATCAAACATTTGAAACATAAAAGTTCCTACTAAAATGGAACCTAGGATTACCGGATTCTCGCATCCGTTTCTTTTATGCCTCTATTAACTTTTTAATCGAATTAAACAGAAATGTTGTATGCATAATGGTTTATACATTTCATTCACATATTTAAGCATTAATATTTTGCGTTGCTTGATAAATATTTCTTTACTTTTCAAAAATGTGTATTCATTAAATTATTTTTTTAATTAAAATGTTTATTAATTATCTAAAAAAAGGAATGAAAGGTTTAAATCATACAACTATTTAAGTTTACAGTTAACTATGTTTGAATACTATTTTAAAATTATTCATGTAACTTAAGTAATTTGGTAGTATAAGATTAAAATATGGTACATTGTTTTAGATTTTAATTACGTTCTGTTAAAACTATTTGAACCTGCGTTTTGCAATTATAAATTGTCGAAATATTATTTAGTATTTAGGTAAAATATGGTGTGTCGTGATTTTATTTAAATATATTTTTTACGATTTTCGTATACATACTTTATTTTTATAATTTTTCAGTATGCAAATTATAATTGAACTTAGAATCACCATAATCTCGAATCTATTTTATCATTACTAACGTTTTAAAGTTTTTTGTATGCAACTTTTGAACTTACAATGTTTCCATCTTTTGTATGTTATTTTATTATGCATGATATATTTTATTTGTAGGTATTAAAATCATATTTGAATGTAATGTAATTTATTACTTTTCCACATTAAGTATTAATTAGACAAAAGTTTTATTATGAAGCTTTTATAATTTGGCAAAATATGAAATAAAGTTTTAAGCCATAATTCAATTTAAGTTTATAGTTAATTATGTTTAAATTGGAATTCAGGTATACTCATGCAATTTAACAAATTAAGTAGTATAATTTCAAACTAAAGTATTTTTGTTAGTTTCTAATTACGGTTAGTGAATACGTTGTTTAATTCTGTGTTTCGTAATTTGATATTCCCAAAATGTAAATTATAATTTTTCTACAAGTAAAAAAGGCATATATTGTAAACTGTTTAAAGTTGATTTCTCTTAATAATATTATAAAAAGAGTTTTCTGACTATTATTGCAGAAAAAATGTTACATTGTGTTTGGGAAAACAATATTCTTATATATTTCTCTTGTGTCGTTACTAACTTTTTTATCTTATGAAATGACATTTTTGCATGCACAATAATTTATACATTTTGTTTGTCTGTGTCAACAATAAAAACACAGTAAATTGTAATAACAATTCATTATATTCTATAAATATGTATTCATATTTCACATTTTTTTATAAGAAGCTTTCATTAATTAGTAAATAGAACAATGGAAAAATAGAGATATTAAGATATTAAAATATTTTTAAAGCTCTACACACAAAAAAATGTGGGTTTCTGCAATATTTTAATTTATAGAGCTTCAGAAAATACAGTTATACAGCTAATTTAAAATACTGTATTTTACATTCAATTTCACTATTATGCATTTTATGTCCTTAATTTATGTTCAATATTCTTGATTTTTTCGCACTATCATAAACTGAATAAATATCAAATACGCAACCACTGTGCTTTTAAATGGAAAATTTGGTATAAAATAGACACTTCTAAATTTAAAGTAATGAACTGGATTCCTTTTTGTAATGATTTTATGAAAATGGCTATTTATTTAAAATTATGCTTACTAGTAAAACCAAACAAATCAGAGGATTTATAAAAGCATTTGTAACTACACCTCTTTAAAACATTTCTTTGCTGGATGATACATGGAATACAGCAATAATTTATTCATTACAATAGGAACTTGTTTTGTTTCTGCACCTCCATATGACTGGGTGTTTTCTGTTTATCTATGCATTAAACAGTTACGGTTGAAATCACGTTTATCCTGTGGAAAGGATTAGCAGAAAACATTTCCCCTAGGAATGAATGTTCCTAACAACTTGTTCCCTTTTCATAATTGCATAATGCGCCATGGAGAAAACGTATTTCAGCGTATTTACATCAAACTTTTCAAACATAAAAGTTCCTACTAAAATGGAACCTAGGTTTACCGGATTGTCGCATCCGTTTCTTTTATGCCACCATTAACTTTTTAGATCGAATTAAATGGAAATTTTGTATGCATAATGCTTTATACATTTCATTCACATATTTAAGAATTAATATTTTGCTGTGTTTGATATAATATTTCATTAATTTTCAAAAGTGTGTATTTACTAAATTATTTTTTTAATTAAAATATTTATTAATTAGAAAAAAAGGAATGAAGGGTTTAAATAATACAACTATTTAAGTTTACAGTTTTGTTTAAATACTATTTTAAAAGGATTTACGTAACTTACGTAATTAGGTAGTATAGGATTAATATATGGTACTTTGTTTTAGATTTTAATTACGTTCTTTGACTCTATTTTACAATTACATATTGTCGAATTATTAGTTAGTATTGAGGTAAAATATGGTGTGTCGTGATTTTATTTAAATATATTTTTTTTACGATTTTCGTATACATACTTTATTTTTATAATTTTTCAGTATGCAAATTATAATTGAACTTAGAATCACCATATTCTCGAATCTATTTTATCATTACTAACGTTTTAAAGTTTTATGTATGCAACTTTTGAACTTACAATATTTTCATCTTTTGTATGTTATTTTAGTATGCACGATATATTTTATTAGTAGATATTAAAATCATATTTGAATGTAATGCAATTTATTACTTTTCCAAGTTCCGTATTAATTAGACAAAAGTTTTATTATTATTTAGCAAAACATGAAACAAAGTTTTAAGCCATAATTCTATTTAAGATTATAGTTAATTATGTTTAAATTGGAATTCGATTATACTCATGCAATTTAATTAATTGTGTAGTATAATTTCAGAGAAAAGTATTTTTGTTAGTTTCTAATTACTGTTTGTGAATACGGTTGTTTAATTCAGTGTTTCGTAATTTGATATTCCCAAAATGTAAATTATATTTTTTCTACAAGTAAAAAAGGCATATATTGTAAACTGTTTAAAGGGGATTTCTCTTAATAATATTATAAAATAGTTTTCTGACTCTTATTGCAGAAAAAATGTTGCATTGTGTTTGGGAAAACAACTTTCTTTATATCTTTCTCTAGTGTCGTTACTAACTTTTATATATTATGAAATGACATTTTTGCATGCACAATAATTTATACATTTTGTTTGCACATGTAAACAGTAAAAACATATGTAAATTGTAACAACAATTCATTATATTCTATAAATATGTATTCATATGTCACATTTTTTATAAGAAGCTTTCATTATATGTAAATAGAACAATGGAAAAATAGAGATATAAGGATATTTAAATATTTTTAAATCTCTACACAGAAACAAATTTGGGTTTCTGCAATATTTTAATTTACAGAGCTTCAGAAAACATTTCACCTAGGAATGATTTCTGAAAAATTCAGAAAATACAGTTATATAGCTAACTTAAAATACTGTATTTTACTTTCATTTTCAGTAACATTTATTTTATGTCCTTAATTTATGTTCAATATTCTTGATTTTTTGCACTATCATAAACTGAATAAATATCAAATATGCAACAACTGTGCTTTTAAATGGAAAATTTGGCATAAAATAAAAACTTCTACATTTAAAGTAATGAACTGAATTCCTTTTTGTAATGATTTTATGGAAATGGCTATTTATTTAAAATTATGCTTACTAGTAAAACCAAACAAATCAGAGGATTTATAAAAGCCTTTGTAACTAATGTTTGTTAAAACATTTCTTTGCCGGATGATACATGGAATATAGCAATAATTTATTCATTACAAAAGCAACTTATTTTGTTTCTGTACCTCCATATGACTGGCTGTTTTCTGTTTATCTATGCATTAAACTGTTACGGTTGAAATCACGTTTATCCTGTGGAAAGGATTAGCAGCAAACATTTCCCCTGGGAATGAATGTTCCTAACAACTTGTTCCCTTTTCATAATTGCATAATGCGCCGTGGAGAAAACGTATTTCAGCGTATTTACATCAAACTTTTAAAACATAAAAGTTCCTACTAAAATGGAACCTAGCATTACCGTATTCTCGCATCCGTTTCTTTTATGCCACCATTAACTTTTTAGATCGAATTAAATGGAAATTTTGTATGCATAATGCTTTATATATTTCATTCACATATTAAAGCGTTAATATAATTGATATAGTTCATTAATTTTCAAAAGTGTGTATTCATAAAAATATTTTTTTAAATTAAATGTTAATCAATTAGCAAAAAAAAAAGGAATGACATGTTTATGTCATACAACTATTTAATTTTACATGTAATTATGTCTGGATTCTATTTTAAAATTACTTACGTAACTTAATAGTATAAAATTAATATATATTTTTTTGGTTTATATTTTAATTACGTTCTGCGAAGATAACAAATTAACCCTGTGTTTTTCCATAACATATTGTCAAAATATTAGTTAATATTGAGGTAAAACATGGTGTTTCTTGCTTCTTTTAAATCTTATTTTTTTAACGATTTTTATATGCATACAATTTTTTCATTATTTTTTGTGTATGGTAATTATTATAGAACGCAGGATTATAATACTCTCGAATCTATTTTATCATTTTAACGTTTTAAATTTTTTTGCATGCCAATTTTCCATCTTGTGTATGCAACTTTTGAACGCATAAATTTTGCATCTTTTGCATGCAACCTTTAGTGTGCATGATATATTTGAACTGTAGTTTTAAATATTAAAATC
Organism: Pardosa pseudoannulata; assembly: GCA_032207245.1. NCBI lineage: Eukaryota > Metazoa > Arthropoda > Arachnida > Araneae > Lycosidae > Pardosa > Pardosa pseudoannulata. Next base: position 105,903,549 of record CM063511.1, read on the forward strand.
ATCTTTTGAATGTAATAAAATCATTACTTTCCCAAATTTTTTATTAATTAGACAAAAATTTTATTATGAAGCGCTTATTATTTAGAAAAACAAGAAATAAAATTTTAAGCCATAATTCTTTTTAAGATTATAAATAATTATATTTGAATTGGTATTTCCCTGTTCTCATGCAATTTAACTAATTATGTAGTTCAATTTCAGAGCAAAGATTCTTGTATGCAACTTTAGAGCGTATAATGGTTGAATCCTTTGTATGCAACTTTTAGTATGCTTGATATATTTTACTTGTATGTTTAACTATTAAAGTCAATTTTTGAATGTAATAAAATTCATTACTTTGACAAATTTTGTATTAATTAGACATAGATTTTATTGTGAAGCATTTATTAATTACCTAAAATTAGAAATGACGTTTTAAATTTTTGTATGCAACTTTTGAATGCATAATGATTGCATGCTTTGTATGCAAACTTTAGTATGCATGATATATTTTATTTGTAGGTTTAAACATTATATTCACAAAGTTTGTGAAAGTAATGAATTTCTTAGATTCTAATAAAATTCTAACTTCTAAATAACTTCTAAATCTAATAAAATTCATTACTTTCACAAGTTTTGTATTAAGTAGGCATAGATTTTATTATGAAGAGCTTATTTATTAGGAAAAAAAGAAATAAAGTTTTAAGGCATAATTCTATTTAATATTATAGTTAATTATGCTTGAATTGGAATTTTAAAGTACTCATGCAATTTAACTAATTGTGTAGCATAATTTCAGTGTAAAGTATTTTTGTTAATTTTTAATTACGGTTTGTAAATACGGTTGTTCAATTCTGTGTTACGTAATTGGATATTCCTAAAATGCAAATTATATTTTTTCTACTAGTAAAGGCATATGTTGTAAATTATTAAAAGTGTCTCCTCTTACTAACATTGTAAAAAGAAGTTTATAATTATTGTTCCAGGAAAAATAGTACATTGTGCTTGGGAAAACAACATTCTTTATATCTTTCTTTTGTGTCATTACTATATTTTATATCTTATTAAATGACATTTTTGTATGAACATTATTTTATACATTTTGTTTGCAGATTTGAACACTGTCTGTGTTTTGTATATATATATATATATATATATATATATATATATATATATATATATGATATATATTATACATATATACGTGTCCCAAAACGACCGCATTAAACTCTGCACAGCAACATTCCTTGTTGAGAGTACATAAAAACTGCCCAAAGAAACATTGCTGTACGATCTACAGTTTACGAGAAAAATACGAAAAACAAAGTATGACGTCACTTCCGGTGCAAGAAAAAACGATTTATTGAACATATGCAGTATATGGGGTATAGGGATACTGCCTAACAGTTCTTAAGGCATTTCCATTTCATAGGTCGTACATCAGGTACATGACGCAGTAGTCATGAACGGAGTACAAGGCCACCATACGAAGAGTACAGTTTGCTGCTATATGCAGCCTTTTAAATACCAGTTCAACGGTGGTTTAACGTCATTCCATGGCGTGCGCGAATGCATGACGCGATATGCGTGGCGTTTTAAACATTATCGTCTGAAAAGATATACAAATCCTCTTGTTGATATGTTCAATAAAGTATTTTTTTCTTGCACCGGAAGTGACCTTTGTTTTTCGAATTTTCCTCATAAAGTATGGAACATACAGCAATGATTCGTTGGGAGTTTTAATGTACACCCAACGATGAATCTAGCTATGCAAAGTTTATGCTGTCTTTGTTGGACACACTGTATATATATATATATATATATATATATATATATATATATATATATATATATATATATATATATATATATATATATATATATATATATATATATATATATATATATATATATATATATATATATATATATATATATATATATATATATATATATATATATATATATATATATATATATATATATATATATATATATATATATATATATATATATATATATATATATATATATATATATATATATATATATATATATATATATATATATATATATATATATATATATATATATATATATATATATATATATATATATATATATATATATATATATATATATATATATATATATATATATATATATATATATATATATATATATATATATATATATATATAATATATATATATATATATATATATATATATATATATTATATATATATATATATATATATATATATATATATATATATATATATTATATATATATATATATATATATATATATATATATATATATATATATATATATATATATATATTATATATATATATATATATATATATATATATATATATATATATATATATATATATATATTATATATATATATATATATATATATATATATATATATATATATTATATATATATATATATATATATATATATATATATATATGTAATGAGACTGACTTCTCGATGGGGTGTTGCAATCATGGCCATAAAAATGATACCGTTTCAGCTATAGACCTTTATTAAGACAACTTTGAAGGACGGGTTCCCACTTCATCATAGGGACAAACTGAAGGGTCAGCTAGCATAAAGTTCTATTTACAAGACCACTAACACCTGGGTCAACATCTGTGGGAAAATATCTCTAGAAAAATCTGTCTCCGTTAGCGTGTATCTCCTTTTTATTTGGAAATTTCCTAAATTGTCCTCTAGGGCCATGTAGGTTTATAATTGGCCAGGCCCCTTCTCTGAGGGCGTAACCTGTAGCCCCAGTGGTCAATTTAGGTTAGGGGTTAAAAAGGGGAATGGAAAATGACGCGGGAATTTTTAGCCCATGATTTAAGTTTGAAAATCCCCTGAGAATTGTCCTTACACACACACACACACACACACACACACACACACATATATATATATATATATATATATATATATATATATATATATATATATATATATATATATATATTTGGGAGTTTTAATGTACACCCAAAGAGAGCATAAACTTTGCATAGCTAGATTCCTCGTTGGGTGTATATGAAAACTGCCAAATATTATATATATATATATATATATATATATATATATATATATATATATATATATATATATATATATATATATATAATATATATATATATATATATATATATATATATATATATATATATATATATATATATATATATATATATATATATATATAAAGTAAAATCTAAATATTTTTCAAATTTATGCTAAATAAAAGTTATGTATTAAAAGATAAGAAGTAAGATAATTTATAATACGATTCGCAGAAATGTCAAAGTTTTATAAACTCTTAGCAAAACTAGTTATCAATAACTTCTTAATTAGACAGTATGTTGATTTTTAATAAATATAAAAAAATGAGTACATAACTTAACTTTATAAATATATCCTGTTTCCCTAATTTTAAATTTAATGTAGATTGGAGTATGACTTTTATGAAATCAGCACACGCAAAATCTTCTTCAGAAACATCACTGACCCCAATTTAAAATGTAAATGCACTTAACGACATTAAATTTGGGAGACAGTTATTCCGTCATGCATGTTTGCATTTTCATTATTGATGACTTAGGAATGCATCTCATTAAACTCTCTTTCCTTTCCCTCGGGGGCAAGTTCAACCGGCATTTGTGTTTCCGCGTGTCTAATTAAGGTCGAATCCCAATGTAGAAAGCAATTCCAGGAACTTTTGTGGTAAGAGTAATAATTAGATGATGTGTTATTGAGCGACTTTTTTTTTTGGAGAATTTAAAGAAATAATTTAATGTCACTCTGGTGAGACAGTAAATAAAAGTGACAGCTCGAATATTGAAATGAATTCAGAGATATGGCTTTAAAAATTTGTTTGAATTGTAAAATTTATCATAATTAAATAAGTCTTAAAAATAATACAATTCATTTGTAAATATGCTATTATGCATCAATAATGAATGAACATGAAATCTATAGTTTATATGAGTGATTCTCAACCTTTGTTAACCCATATTGTACCACGTCAACTAAATATTTCTGAAAATTTTTAAAACTTTATCCATAACATTAATATGTTGTAACTAAGCATATAAAACCAAAATTTTAAAAATAAATTTTAATTTTTTAAGTAATTAGTTGTCCTATAATTAGGCTAACGGTCCAATACACTACTAAAATTTAACAAATATCACTTACATTGCATTAGGCTGATTCATAGGTGAAATTTGGGAAGACATTCAAAGCAAAGTACAACATTATATATTACGCACACTGTTGTTGCTTTTCTTTTGCAGCTCTTGAACTCGGTAAGGGGTAATAGAAAAAGGATATCCGTTGTAGGATGCTAATACCCAAAATTTATATAAAAATTTTACAGGTTTCTTTTTTATGAACATCTTGCAACTGTGCCTTCCAAAATATTTTACCATTCTTCATCTATGGTGAGATTTTCAGAAAATATACCACACTGCTTCAAGGTTCTGCTGGTTTTGTCATAAAAAGGTCGATTTTTATAATAACGATCTTGTGGATCAATTGAAGAATCATCGTTAAAATGGATAAAGTGTTTGGTGCCATAATAACGTTTTCTGAACCTATCGTTACTCACTAATGTAGTGCCAATGTCTGGAGTACTACACGTAACCTCCATTATGTTTGAAAAAAATAATAAACATAAAATTAAAGAGTAAAAAATGACAATTTTTAAGGGGTTGCTAATAATAAATTTTACAATACAATATATTTTAATGTCTCAGTATTTTTTTTAACTATGATAAAGTGTGTCTATTTTAAAGGTCTTAAAATAAAATCCACTCAGAAAATATTTATAATTTTATTATTAAATGGAATTCTATTTGCTGTCCTGTTTATAGGACAGCGGTCCAATATGGGTTAATTTATCGCCCACTACAGTGTCAAATTGTATTTAGTGTCCCCCTCCCCTTATTGTAAATATCCCGTAATTTGAATTATAGGGAAAGAGAAGGACAAAATTATAACACACAAAATGTTCAAGGAATTTCTTTAATAGAGTTATACACTCAATTTCTGTTACTGAGACACATCTAAGCAATGCTCAAACGAAAGCTCTTTTCTAAATATATTTTGAATGTTGTCTCCCTTTCAAACTTAAGGGAATAAAATTGCAGATATTGGTTTCATCATGTAAATTCGTTTTATTACTGGGAAAAATCCTGTAAATCAGATAATGCAATAAATTTATTTGGTAATTTTAAAATTCATCTTTAAATCTAAAACATGCACACATTGCCCCCTGCCTTCTAAATGAAGTTCACTGCCTATTAGAATCGCCCCACCTCCACTTAGGGGGAGGTATATTCTCCGTTGAGAACCAATAGTTTATATGATTAACTACTTGCTAATGTGAAAATTTCAGTGAATTACTGTGAATTCAGAGAAATTCTGGAATTACTTTAATAATAAAAATAATTGTGTTCGATATAGATACAATTGATTATGCTATTATCTTTACAAGCCTTAGTAAAATTATGTTACAAATGTTTGTAAGTACAGAAAAACTATTCCTATTGAAACATGCTGTTATAAAAATCCTATCCGTGAAAAATTAGGTATAATGGACATACATACATACATACATACATGCATACATACATATATATACATATATATACACATATATATACATATATATATATATATACATATGTATATACATATATATATACATATATATACATATATATATATATATACATATATATATATATATATATATATATATATTATATATATATATATATATATATATATATATATATATATATATATATATATATATATATATAATATATATATATATATATATATAATATATATATATATATATATATATATATATATATATATATATATATATATATATATATATATATATATATATATATATAATATATATATATATATATATATATATACACATATATATATATATATATATATATATATATATATATATATATATGTCGTGGTCCGAGTAAACACACTGGTCAATATATAAATCAGTTCACACTCAAGTCATTATTTTCTTCTCTTTATTAATCCACTTAGCACGCTAATCAACATGGCGTCTCATCTTTGGCGCCAACTGCAAACCGGTGCATTATCGCATGCATAATTTTTAAGGGTGGGACCTAAGGATATGCGGAAATATGAATAAGAATTACCGCAGTAGATAAAATCAATTTCTGACGATGCTTCGGAATATAAAGTTCTCATTAAAGCTCAAAATAATGAATTTACTCCTAGATGGGAAAATGATTAATTATAGACGAGAATCACACGGACGCCAACTTATGGCACTATACACTGAAGAGCTAAATGATTTACGAATCAGGAAGAAAAGAAAGTGACACGCAAAAACTGAACACGTACTGTGGTATTATAACCAGGAACCATGGCAAATAATTGGGGTCAACAACAGGCAGAACACAGCTCTTTTCCTGCAGCTTATGTTTTTCATAAGACACTTAGAAGGGTTGTAGCAAACGCAAGATTTTTGCCTTGACAATAATATTATTGCAACTTTAGAATCTTTTACTTCCAAAACATATGAGAATTGTAGCAGAAGCTCTTTTTCACTGCCCTTATAATATTGGCAATACATCTTGCCTTCCTCATTTATCCTCATTTAATGACGATAAAACTAAGTCGGAAAATTCTGAATTGGATACTCGAGAGTGCACTCTATTATGTTTCTCCATATACATACAAATTCTGATTTTTATATTCTATTATTATTACAATTATCATAATAATGTAACTAGAATCTCGTTTCATTGTTTTTTTAAATAGTATTAACCCTCTCAGCGGTTCGCACGTACAATTCCGCCAAACTGATGATGTCTTCAAAGCGGTTTCACGTACAATTTTCGACCTCCGAAAACGTTCCGAAAATGGATGTAATGTACATTTCTGCCATTGTTTTCCCCCATTTAGTTTTGAGATAGGAGGATCAGGTCGATTGTTTATAAACTGCACCCTCAATGACTGATATTTATTGAGGTATGCACCCCTACAGACTGAGACCTTTGAGTTCCTGAGACACAAAGACGCTGATAGCTTTTCATGGATTTGTAAATCTCTATTTCGAAGTATTTCATTTGCGGATACAGATGCATCTCTAATTGCACCACTTAAATAGCTTGGATGACTTTCGTAAAAAAATATAAATAATTCTCTTAAATAATATTTTTATTTGTACTTTTAGAATCCATTATTTCTTATGGGATGATCTTCGAGACTTGACGAGATTTATATGTATTAAAAATTAACAATCTATAATATATATTTATATATCTATTTATAACCGGAAGTAAAGAGCAATAACGAGGAAGGGTTTCCCGTATTCCATTCTAGTCGACAAAGGGTGAAGTAAAAAATCATAGAACGCTTTGGCCACTGACACAATAAATCTTTAGCGTATTTTTTGGAGGCTTTTTTTCCTCGGTGTGTTCCACTTGGAGGGTTAAAGTTTCTATTACAATAAATATTTCAAATTTACAATATAATAGACGATTGTTATGTATGACTCCTTGCTAGTAATAAATCAATCAATGAATATGCATTGAATTCGAATTGTCAACTGGACAGAATTTGAATTGAATTAGACTGGATTTGAAGTGAATTGAATTTAAATTGTCAATTGAACTGAAATTGAATTGAATTGAACTGAATTTGAATTCAATTTTAACCGAATTTGAATTGTCAATTTTACTGAATTTGAATTTAATTGAACTGGATTTCAATTCAATTTGAATTGAATTGATTTGAATCGAATGGAATTAAACTGAATTGTTAATTGAATATAATTTGAACTTATCAGTTACAAAACAATATCTTCTATAAAATTTTCTGTCTGATCAATTAGTAACTTATAACTCTTTTTTATTTTATTAGATAAATAAACATCGTTAGTAGAATATTACATTTAAAATAGGAATTCTGATTCCTCTATAGCTTCTTCAATTTCTCATAACAAGATATTAGGTCAATCAAAATCTATAATTGAATATGACATTAATGAAAATAAATGATACGAAGAATCCTGTGGAATACATCACAGCCTTAATTTAAAATGCAAATGCACTTAACGATATTGAATTCAGAAGGTGATCATTTCATAATATATGTTAGAATTTTCATTATTAATGACTTAGGAATGCATCTAAACCCCCTTTCAGCTTCCTTGGGGATACGACATTTGTGGTTTCATGTGTTTCATTATGATTGAATCTCAAAGTAGTTCTTTTCACAGTTCAACATTTTCATAAACATTTGTGGTAAAAGTAAAACTCATTAGCCGTGTTATTGCCGGGATCTTTAAATTTGAAGAATTTAAATGTCTATTAATGTGCCACGGATAATAATAGTGATAACACCGATGACATATATTCTGTATGGTTTGATTTAGAGGCTTGACATATTCAATAGAATTTCGTTATAGATTGAGGGTTTGAAGAATCTAAATCTGATTTGAATTTCAATTGTTGCTTAAGCAAAGGTAATACATAAATTATAATTTTAAACTTTTAAAGTGTCAAAAGTAACAGTAAAATGAAGTAAAAAAATTGTTATTTTCCACTTTTCATACCTTCAATACCTTGAGTTTTGCTAATACTTTTTTTAGCATAGTTGGAATAATTTATTTTTCCACACTAATCTCATTCCTTTTTGAAACATATTTTTTGTTCCAATGTTTTAAATAAGATACACTTTGGCTTTAATAAAATATTGTAGTATCTCTAACTTCCACGATTATTAAAAATGTAATTAAGGTAATTAGAAATTATCGTTTTGAAACATAATACAATATCCCAAAATAAATTAGAACCTAAAATTTTATATATTTAAGTTACAAATATATTAGGCAGACCCCTGCTATGGATCGACGATTCTTAAAGAAGTATCCGCAGGGATCACATCATATATAAATCTATGCTCAAATGGGATTCACACAGTGCAGTTAAATAAATCAATTAGATCTAGACACAGGCATTTATTTAAGATAGTTTAATGAATGACTTAGAGCTCTGGATAGAAAACTGAACTAACGTTACAGGAGTTTAAAATACTGAAAGTACTTACAAGTTACATAAACAAACATCAGCACCTTCTATGCAACTTCTCTATCTGCTACTGTCACACTGACTCTCATATAGGCATACAACATATACATATATTACATATATTTACATATTTAAAAAGATGCTGTGTTGACACATAAATATACGATAATTATAAAACTTTACTCATAACAAATACCAATACATATCAATGAATTCCTGTTATAATAACATGTGGAAATACATTACAATATTTATAATATATACAAGACACTATTTACAAAGTCTGAACATTACGTCAAAGCCCTTAATCAGAAATGATACGTATGACGTCAATCTTCGGAGAATCAAAAGAAGGCAAAGACTTTAGTTGCTATTGTTTAATCACCAAAAACATTATAGTGACTGCTTTATAGTGAACATATTATTTACTTTATGAACACATATCATTTGTTTTATTAAGTCCCTTTATATCTTAAAATTATGACAGTGGGATTTCCTATACAAATATTTTTAAATTTTCATATTGAAAAATATACATATGAATATGATTATAATGATAATAAGTTAAAAAATACTTATTATTTAACTCGGAGAAAATCTCACTGGCATATTTTTAAACTATTTAATTGGCATTCTTGCTTGATTTTCTTTTCTTCACAAACTTATCTAATAGTTTTAAGAGAGGGGGAGAGTTTAATTGATGATAATTCATTAGTTTTATATTCCTTATTCAATAGAATATAATTCAATAGGTTTATATTTGTAAATAGCGACAAAAATGAAATAAAATAATGATGAAATGAACCCTAATTTAATGTTATAATTTTTATATGAACGTAGTTAATCTATTAACTTTCTTTTAGTTATGAATTGGGAAGGGGGCACATAAAATGCATTGTTTTCTGAGTAAAAGTATGTTAGTCGGTTTCTGTTTGAAGGCAACAATGTGTATTGTTTTGCCTTTTACAGAAATACTTTTATATGTATATCTTCCTTTTTTTCGTGAATATTTAAGATGATTTGATCTAACTTTTATTACAGAATGATTGTTATTATATAAATGAAAAATAATTTGATTATTAGTAAAGTGAAAATTTTGAAAATTATTTTAATCAAATTTTTATTCACAATTTCATTATTTTATTTCGAAAACCTGGATGTTTTTAATTATTACAGTGATCATCTGTTACATTACTTCAAACCTTGTTCTACGTATTTTGCAGCAAAATTTCTACTGTTGTTGCTATAGAAATTTATTACGTCACCAGACACAAGCTTAATTGTTAAAACTGAAATTTAAAAGCTTTATATATTTCACTACTTTATTTCACTACTTAATTATTTTAGATATTTTACTTTACTTTAATACCATATTTGGAATAATCTCAAAATGTTTTAAGGATTAATATATAAATCTTCAATATTGGTAGTGGAAATCAAGATGGTCTCCATGTGGGTTGATTATTATAAAACTTATTTCACGTGCTGTAGACTTCCTATAAATTCATAAAACTTGTTAGTAATAAGTTACTTTTTGTTTTATTTGGATTACTTCCCAACATAAAGTCTAACTAAACCGAGATATTGTATGGATTTTGAATAAAAAGAAAAGGGTTTTACAAAAACAAAATTAAAATACGAATACACGAAGGATTGCAAGCATATATAGCATGTAGTAAAAATCAGAATGTTGGAATATCAAAAAGGAAGATTAATCATCCTAACTACCGTATGATGAAACACAGAGGACACCATATAATTAAACACACACTTTGTGCTGCTAATGGTCATACCCCCCCCAAGACAGTCTTGCAAAATTTTTCCCTACCATCCACAGATAAGGCGGTCAAAAGTGCCTTTATATCTTAAAATTATGCCAGTGGGATTTCCTATACAAATATTTTTAAATTTTCATATTGAAAAATATACATATGAATATGATTATAATGATAATAAGTTAAAAGATACTTATTATTTAACTCGGAGAAAATCTCACTGGCATATTTTTAAACTATAAAGGCACTTGGACGTGTTCATTCTAGAGAGTGATTACATTGTCCTCTATGTTTGCATTTTCATTATTGACGGCTTAGAAGCATATTTCAACGAAATCCTTTCTCTTCCCTGAGGGTAAGGTGAAACGGCATTTATGTTTTCACGTGTCCAATTAAGGTAGGATCTCAAAGTAATTCTAGACACAGTGTCAGTCATTCGACCCAAATTTTTAGTAAAAGTTATAATTATCAGTCGTTTTATTGTTGGGATTTTTAAATTCTGATACTTAAAAGAAATACTAAAGAGAATTTTAATATGGGTTGGATAGTACATATAATAGTTTAGATAACAAATGCAAGTGTTCTTCCATTTGCAAGCTTAAACTTTTTGACAGTTTTCAGTTTAAGAACTATAAAGGAAAACAAATTAATTTGAATTTGAATTTTTCTCTAACAAATTATTGCGCATAAAATATATTTTTCCTAAATTGAGAGTATAATATGAATGAGTGTTTGGATACTGTTAAAATAGAAAAATATATTCAATTGCATACTTTCATACAATGTTTTTTGAATAATAGTTTATCAAACTATTATGCAGAAAATAACATATTTTTATACATTAAGTGTAATAAGACTGAATGTTTGTAGTGTTAATAGTGAAAAATATTACACTTAATTGCATAGAAATTATTTTGCTTCATATATTAGAACTCGTATATTAGAATATCTAATTTTATTTTAATAGTTATAATTATCAGTCGTTTTAGTACTTGAATTTTTAAATTCTAATACTTAAAAGAATTAATATAGAGAATTTTAATACAGGTGGGATAATACATATAATAGTTTAGATAATAAATATAAGTGTTGTGTAATTTGCAAACTTAAAATTGTCGACAGTATTACAAATTATTTTGAATTTGAATTTTTATCTAACAAACTATTTTGCATAAAGTATATTTTTTATACATTGATGGTATAATAAAAATGGGTACTTGCATACTGTTAAAAGTAAAAAATATTGTATTTAACTTCAGATTGCATAAAAAGATTTTTTCATAAGTGTTGTTTAACAAAATATTATGCATAAAACGATATTATGCATTTTTATGCATTAAGTATAATACGACTGAATTTATATGGTATTAAGGTATCCGTCTACGTTTGGAAGCCTTTTTTTTTAAACGTAGAAACTAGTTCATGTTTTTACATTTTTAGATTTATTTTTTTATATTATCATAGAGCATTACACTTAAATTTATTCCTGGATTAGTTTTTATAAAATTTCTAATAAATAAATAAATTTTATTAAAAAAATCGGGTTTTTTCAAAAGGTATAATTCTTTAATAGATTAAATTATTTCAATATTTTTTGATGCGACACATTTCTTATACACTGAACTAGTGAATCACCATAAATCTTTGCTTCATTTACATTTGGTAAAAAATTTTGGCCCTTTAAAATCATAGACATTGTATTTTTAACGAATTTTCATTACCTTTACATCTAACTATGAGTGTAACATCATTAAAAATTATCCAAATTTAAAGCTTTTAGGTCATTCACTAGTAAATACTATCAAAAGTATTCATAATAATTTTCAACAAAATATTTTAAGAACTTTTGGAGAAATCACATTTCAAGTTTCAACATTTTATTAAAAATACCGTTCTGAGAAAAGCGAATTTGCAGTTTATGAAAGCAACTTTAACAGTAGATTGCCGGAGATTTCTTGTATAACTATATTGCCCCAAAACAGTCAAAATGACTGCATTGTGAAAAAATAACAAATATGTAAAGAAATTTGTTTAAAATTAATTTTTAATATTATATAATAAAGGAGGGCGGAAGTAGCTACAATTATTCATAAACCCATTTATATGTTATAGAAAAAGTCACCAAATTCTAAGAAATTGTGTCATTATATTTCATAATTGTTTTTCTAATTGAAATTAAAAAACAGTCAAAATGACTGCCTTGGGCAATCTAGTGTTAACTATTAAAAAATTAAAATACATCTTTGAAATTCCCCACACTTTCTTGCTTCAATACTTTCTAATTGCCAA
>CM063511.1:105921740-105941740 GCA_032207245.1 Pardosa pseudoannulata
TTTTTAATATTCAGACCCTAAAACAAATATTAAGCGACAGAAATGCAGCATTCACATCCAATAGATTTAGGAAATTTTTGCAACATAATAATTAAACAGCTTTTAACTTCTGCACATAGACCTCAATGCAATTTAAAAAATGAAAGATGTAATGGTACAATAGTAGCCAAATTAAAATGTAATTTAAATTCATCATCCAGAAAAATTCCATGGACTAAAATTTTAGAAGAAGTAACTTTCGAATATAATAATCAACCTCATTCAGTAACTGGTTTTCCACCTGCTTACCTGATGTTTGGAACATTGCCTTATAAATCACCATTACCTAATCGAGTAACTTTAAATTATCCTTCAGTTGCTAGAGCTAGACAAATTGCAGTCCAAAGGACAATTCAGCACCATAAAATTAATAAGGCTAGGTATGATAGACACTATGTTGACACAAATTTTAAAATTGGAGATTTAGTAATTTTTGAAGAATTTAAATATCCAAATTCAAAAAAATTAGATCCACCCTATTCAGGCCCATATACTATTGTTAAAAAATTATCAAATGTAAATTTTGAAATTACAAAGCCAAATCAATATACAGGTAAACAAACTGATGTAGTTCATTCTACAAGGCTGAGACATTTTAACCCAGAAACCAAATTTCAATTGAAACATTAATGTGATGAGACAACTGAAAATTTTGTGAGGGGGGGGGAATATACTGGGGATTTATAGAATGTTGTTGAAATTTTTGAAATTGTGTTTTGATTTAATTATGATATTAGTATTACATAAATTGTTTTTTTTTAACTGAAGATGTTTTGATGCACCATGAAGATGTATAACAAATTTTGTTCATCTATGGAGTCAATTTTATTGCTGATTTTGACATAAGAACTGATGATGTCATGATGTTTTGAATTTTGTTGTATTTTAATTAATTAGGGGAGGTTTTTGATGTTGCTGTTTTTATAATTAATTAAGTTGATTTTTGCTACTATTATATTTTTGATGATTAATTTTAATTGCCCAGGGAGTTTTCTGTTCTGTTACTTTTTCCATTAGGAAAATAAACCTAATGACATTAAGATTTATGACTTTGTAACCGACTTGGCCTGGATGAAGGTTCCCAGCCAGAAAACGTTCAGGTTTTTACCTTTACACAGCCCTACGTCCCGCCTAGGAGTGTGTACCCTAAGTGCCACTCATCACACATGACAGGATTCTGTCCTTGTCATGATTCAATTTGCGACTGGTGTGTGTGGACATGGAATGTCACCCACCAACAGCACGTCTTCTGCTGGGGAAGACAAACACCCTACACAAACAGACACAAACAAGAGTCACACACCTGTTTTAAACAGAATGTATACACTATTGTAAACACTATATTGTTTTGATCTTACTTTTGCCACATAATGAGTGATTTTCATTATGACACCTTTTTTACTTGTGAGATTATAAGTTACTGAGTGATATTTGAGAAATACTATGATGAAAGTTTGTTATAATATTACTTTTGGAATAGATTGAAGTTGTCGACATGTGATATATTTTGCATTTTGATGAACCAACGGATTATAACAAATGAAGTGAAATTTTGTAATTAAATCAGATTATGATGTTTTCTGACAAGAGATACAGTGTACATTGTTATCAAACCTAGGTTCCCTTTTTGATTTTTATCTACTTTTTTACTGTATTACATATTATACTACTACTGATTGTGTTAAGAACTCAAGGACATTACCCAATACTGTTGGACTGTGCTATAAGAGAAACTATTTTTAAACTCATCTGTTTTGTTTTCACCATATATTAGTGATATTTTGATATTATGTTTTTTTTTTATCTCTTATTATACTCATACTGTTAATGTTATTTTTGGGAGCTCCTAAGATTGTTTAACCCAAGGTGTTTTCTATAACCAATATAGTAACATATGTTATTCATCTTCAACCATATATTCCTAAGTTCCTGTTCTTTTTATAATTGTTGTATAATGTGTTTAATTTTCAGGAAAGATTTTTGTGATTTAGGTAATTGTGTAAAAGACTTTAATCATTTTATAGCACCATCATAGGGTGATTTTTACTACTTTTGAATTTTTGTCAGTTATTATAACAGTGTTATTTTGTGAGGGAGCCACCTGCTCTGACTGAATTAAGTAACTTAAATTTATTATTTTTTGGGATAATTAATTAGATGTTTTTCAAAATTTTAGGTTCCTCTGGGGACTTGCTGGTCAGAAAGGGCCCTCCTGCCTGTGCAAGCCTTCAGAGGGAGGGGGGAAAGTTGTCAGGATTTAAAATATAGAGTAATTTAAGAGATTTTAATTAGGGATTATTTTAATGGGAGTAACGCGCCTCGCGTTACTAGTCACATAAATACGGCTCACGCGCAGTGATATTGGCAGAGAGCGATAAGCAATTACTATAGTCGGACCTTTTGGCTCTCGAAGTAGTGAATACAACCTTTGTTTGCAGTTGGGCGCCAGAAAAGAGACGCCATGTTGAGTAACGTGTAAGATGGATTAATAAAGAGAAGAAAATAATGACTCGAGTGTGGACTGATTTATATATTGACCAGTGTGTTTACTCGGACCGTGACACGCACACACACACACACACACACACACATATATATATATATATATATATATATATATATATATATATATATATATATATATATATATATATATATATATATATATATATATATATATATATATATATTATATATATATATATATATATATATATTATATATTTATATATATATATATATATATATATATATATATATATATATATATATATATATATATATATATATATATATATATATATTCTTATTCTTGGACATCTATTTTCCCAGACCTGAATATAAAAATAAAAGGAGTGTTCGCGACTTACATTCTTTGAACCCATTTCCTATAGCTATATTTCCTATAGCATTGATATAAATGAAAATTTTCTTTCCAGTCAGCAGAATTTCTTATTGTCCCCGACGATTGGATCACTTTTTTCCACTGATCTAATTTATTTTTTACTGTTACGAAAACTGACTAAGATGCCGTTTCCTTGAAAATATTTTCTGTGACATCTCGCTGTGGTCTTAGCCAACTTGTGTTCTCAAAATTCATTTCCTTCTCTCCATTGCCAGAGTAGCATATGGTTTTCTTAAATTTTAAATAATATTTAAGTTCTGAGTCGGACTTACTGCTTCTTTTTATGGAGCCATGACTGCACACTGCATAGTTACTTCAATCGGTTTCTCATTTATTCGAAACTGAACCGATTATCGTATAATAAATTATTATAAATAATAGTATAAAAATAGTATAAAGATAGAAATATAAAAATTGTATAAATACAAATTGTATGTAAAAACTGCTATAAACAACAGTATAAAATGAATTACTTCTCTGACTAAATTATTTCGGGCAAAAGTTTGTCATTTGTATAGTTTTAATATAAATGAATTTACATTTAACAGCTAATCTTTACATTTCCTCTAATAATATCTTTTACGATATTCCAATATAAAAATTTAAATTGTTTTTTATTTTCATCTCAAAGTTTAAATAAGAGTTCTAATTCTTATGGGGGATTTAATATGTTTTCTTCTCAAACACCTTAAAATCTAAAATTTATTCAATTTTTTCAATTATTCAACGAAATTTCTAAAATTTTTATCATTTTTTTTCACCAACATGATTATATTGAAAAAATCGTTCCCATAATTGTATCCCATAGCAACGTCATGTATACCTGTATTATAACTATAAACTCACTTATTTCTATAACTCACGTATTCTAATGTATGATTCAGTCTCACAATTAGATTTTTTTAGAATTAAAATGTAGATTGAAATTTTACAGTAATGAAACTAAAAGACACGAACTTCTCTGCCGTAAACATATCTGATCTCAATTTAAAATGTAAATGCAATTTAACAGTATTAAATTTTGTAGGTGGTCATTAATAATTTATAAATAATTTTATTATGCACTAAAATTATTTATACTAAAATAAATGTTACTAATAAACCGCTCAGGTAGAAAAAATATGTGTTTTAACAATTTATTAGTTTTTAAGTGTTATAAATCTTTAATTTTCTAAAAAATGTTGAGAAATTACACATATAAATTTTACAAAATTTAATCTTGAATTTTAAATTAGACAGTTTCAGTGGATGCAGCATTTATCAATGGAATATTTTATATAAAAAGTGTCATCATGAAACGCAGCTATTTATGTATGATCCCATCTCACAATTAGATGTTTTAGAATTAAAATGTAGTTTGAAATTTAACGGTAATGAAAATAAAAGACACGAAGTGCTCCGCCGTAAACATCACTGATCTCAATTTAAAATGTAAATGTAACTTAACGGTATTAAATTTTGTAGGTGGTCATTTCGTCATGCATGTTTGCATTTTCATTATTGATGGCTTAGGAATGAATCTCATTAAACTCCCTTATGGCTTTCCGGAAGGCAAGATTAGTGGGCATTTGTGATTCCGCGTGTCTAATTAAGGTCGAATCTCAAAGTCGTCAAGGACCGGAGTTGGTCATTTGAGGCACATTTGTCCCGAGAATAATAATTAGCAAACGAATTAAAACTTCAAATTTTTGAATTTACATATTATAAAGAACTAATTAAAGGAGTATTAATGTGTTACATAATAAAATTGACAGTTCAGGTAAGAAATGATTTTTTATTAAATGTATACATAAATATATAAATATTTGAGAAAAATGTTTCAATTGTACATAAAAGACTTTAAATATTGTATGATTTAAATTGTTACCCAAAAAACTTGCATTATTTTATTCTTACATTGCGCATTATTTAAAAAAATATGATTTATTAAAAGCATACATAATATATACATAAATATATAAATACTTTAGAAAAATGTTTCAATTGTGCATAAACGACTTTAAATATTGTGTAATTTAAATTGTTACCTAAACCACTCGCATTATTTTATTCTAATATTGCGTATTCTTTTAAAAAATATGTTTTATTATAATATATACATAAATATATAAATATTTGAGAAAAATGTTTCAACTGTGCATAAACGACTGTAAATATTGTGTAATTTAAACTTTTACCTAAACAACTTGCATTATTTTATTCTTATATTACGTATTTTTTTAACAAAATATAATTTATTAAAAGTATACATAATATATACATAAATATATAAATACTTGAGAAAAATGTTTCAATTGTGCATAAACGACTTTAAATATTGTGTAATTTAAATTGTTACCTAAACCACTCGCATTATTTTATTCTAATATTGCGTATTCTTTTAAAAAATATGATTTATTATAATGTATACATAAATATATAAATACTTGAGAAAAATGTTTCAATTGTGCATGAACGACTTTAAATACTGTATAATTTAAATTGTTACCTAAACAACTTGCATTATTTTATTCTTATATTGCGTATTTTTTAAATATAATTTATTGTAAGTATACATAATGTATAAGTAAATATATAAATATTTGAGAAAAATGTTTCAATTGTGCATAAACGACTTTAAATGTTGTAATTTAAATTGTTAAATAAACAACTTGCATTATTTTATTCTTATATTGCGTATTTTTATAAAAAAATATGATTTGTTATAAGCTTATAAAATGAAAATTTGTGTAATAATATTTTGAATTTTGTTATAAAATATGTGTTGTTTCTTCAATAATTTATAGAAAGTAATGCTGTTGCTAATTTTCAATTTATCCCAAATTGGTTACATATTTTTGTATGATATGTAGATGTCTGAAAACAGCAATCATGTACTGGATTAGAATATTTCAGTTTCAAATGGATTATGGAAACAAAAATAAATGTATAGAAATGGTACTTTTTCTTGTCAGTGTCTTCAATATAAATTGTCAGCTTAATACAGTATTTAAAACAACAGTATACAACAATATAAAAGTTTGCAAAACAACTTTACACATATATAAAACAGATATAATACAGAAGTAGACAACAATATAATATAGTATATAATATAACAATATTCAATGATAAAACTGGCATAGCAACAATACTACAGTATACTAATTAAAGCGGCATCAATGTGTCGCATAATAAAATTGGCAATTCAGGTTTGAAATGAATTTTTATATGTATATATAAATATATAAATATTTGAGAAGAATTTTTAAATTTTGTATAAACGTCTTTATTATTGTGTAATTTAAATTGTTAACCTAAGAAACACACATTATTTTCTTTTTATATTTAATATTTAATAAAAAAATATTTAATATAAGCTCTTAAAATTAAAAAAAAAATTGTGTAATAATATTTTCAATTTCGATGTAAAATATGTACTGTTTCTTCAACAATTTATAGAAAATACAGCTATTTGTTAGTTTTCAATTCCCCGCAAAATTATTACATATTTTGGAATAATTTATAGGTGTTTGAACACAACAAAGATTTACTATATCAGAATATTTCAATTTCAAATGAATTCGACATCAAATGGATTATGGAAACAAAAAAAAATGTATAGAAAAGGTACTTATTCTTGTCAGTGTTTTCAATATAAACTGTCAGCTTAATACAGTATTTATAACAACAGTATACAACAATATAAAATAAAAGTTTGCAAAACAACTTTACACAACAATATAAAACAGATATAATACAGAAGTAGAGAACAATATAATATAGTATGTAATATAACAATATTCAATGATAAAACTGGCATAGAAACAATACTACAGTATACTAATTAAAGCGGCATCAATGTGTCGCATAATAAAATTGACAGGTCAGGTTAGAAATGATTTTTTACATGTATAAATAGATATATAAATATTTGAGAAAAGTTTTTTCAATTTTGTATAAAATTCTTTAAATATTGTGTAATATAAATTGTTAACCTAAGCAACATACATTATTTTATTTTTATATTTAATATTTAATAAAAAAAATTATAATTTATTATAAGCTCTTAAAATTAAAAAAAAATTGTGTAATAATATTTTCAATTTCGATATAAAATATGTGCTGTTTCTTCAATAGTTTATAAAAAATAATACTGTTTTGAGTTTTCAATTTCTCCCAAAATGATTACATATTTTAGGATAATATATATAGGTGTTTGAACACAACAAAGATTTACCTGTTCAGAAAATTTAAATTTCAGATGGATTCGAATTCAAATGGATTACGGGAAGCAGTAAAAATACACAAAAAGGTACTTATTATTGCCAGTGTCTTCAATATAATCTGTCGGCTTAATACATTATTTAAAATAACAGTATATAACAACGTAAAGCAAAAGTTTACAACACAACTTTACACAACAATATAAAACAGATATAATACATTTTAAATTATATATAAATATGTAAATATTTCAGAAAAAATTTTCATTTTTGTATAAACGTCTTTACATTGTGTAATTTAAATTGTTAACCTAAGCAACTCACATTATTTTATTTTTATATTTAATATTTAATAAAAA
The DNA here is from genome assembly GCA_032207245.1 of Pardosa pseudoannulata. Lineage (NCBI taxonomy): Eukaryota > Metazoa > Arthropoda > Arachnida > Araneae > Lycosidae > Pardosa > Pardosa pseudoannulata. The sequence goes on from CM063511.1 coordinate 105,929,249, forward strand.
ATTTAGTATTTATAATAAGCTCATAAATTTAAAAAAAAATTGTAATAATATTTTGAGTTTCGATTTAAAATATGTGGTGTTTCTTGAATAGTTTATAGAAAACAATGCTGTTAGTTTTCTATTTCCCCCAAAATGATTACATATTTTGGAATGATATATAGGTGTCTGAACATAACAAATATTTGCTGGATCAAAATATTTCATTTTCAAATAAATTCGAATTCAAATGGATTATAGAAACAAAAAAATGTGCAGAAATTGTTATTCTTGACAGTGTCTTCAATAAAAACTGTCAACTTAATACATTATTTATAATAACAGTATACAAAAATATAAAATAGAAGTCTACAAAACAACTTTACACAGCAATATAAAACAGATATAATACAGAAGTAGACAACAATGTAATATAGCATATAATCTAACAATATTCAATGATAAAACTGACACAGCAACCATACAACAGTATACAATAATTAAAAAGCACACAATAATCTTCTCAAAGGGGCTTTTCGTAAGTGTATACATTTCCTCTGAGGGACTCTAGGGGAGAGTATGGGGGGATGAAACATTGCTGAGGTAGTTACAACCTGTGGGAAGTTCTTTAGTGTTTGAAGCCCTAATTCCCTTTTGTTATGTTCATAAAGCAATAGTTTTCCCCACCTGTGTTCACGCTTTTGAGGAATTATTCGTGTTATTACCCAAACTGACATACTGAAGAATAAAGAATAGTTTTGAAAATGAGAAAATAAAACTAGAAAGTAGATTAAATACATTAACCATATTTTTTAAAAGATTAATAAAAAGGAATTTTTTGCATATAAAGCATTTTTTGTTGTTTAGTATAGCAAGTCACGCGACAAATACGCTGAGCATGTAAACTTTGAAGCACAAACCTTCACACAGTACGATCTTGTTTTATAAGCATACAATAAGTAGTATGGACATTTTTAACAATCTACATCATTTCATTGATGTAAATATTTTATCAGATTTCTTTAATTTATATCACCTTGATGTGAAATATTTAAATAACTTTAAAATAATTAAAAATGCTATTAAAATCAGAAATACTTATTTTTTACACTTGAATCGTTTTTTTTTTCTTGTTGAATAATCACTTAAACTTTGTTATACAAGAAAATGGTCGCTTGTGTTCAAAAGGATAACATATAACATTTGAATATACAAATGTAATTTTATTTAATTGACATTCTTGCTTGATTTTCTTTTCTTCAGAAACTTATCTAACAGTTTTAAGAGAGGGGGAGGGTTTAATTGATGATAATTCATTAGTTTTATATTCCTTATTCAATAGAATATAATTCAATAGGTTTATATTTGTAAATAGCGACAAAAATGAAATAAAATAATGATGAAATGAACCCTAATTTAATGTTATAAATTTTATATGAACGTAGTTAATCTATTAACTTTCTTTTAGTTATGAATTGGGAAGGGGGCACATAAAATGCATTGTTTTCTGAGTAAAAGTATGTTAGTCGGTTTCTGTTTGAAGGCAACAATGTGTATTGTTTTGCCTTTTACAGAAATACTTTTATATGTATATCTTCCTTTTTTTCGTGAATATTTAAGATGATTTGATCTAACTTTTATTGCAGAATGATTGTTATTATATAAATGAAAAATAATTTGATTATTAGTAAAGTGAAAATTTTGAAAATTATTTTAATCAAATTTTTATTCACAATTTCACTATTTTATTTCGAAAACCTGGATGTTTTTAATTATTACAGTGATCATCTGTTACATTACTTCAAACCTTGTTCTACGTATTTTGCAGCAAAATTTCTACTGTTGTTACTATAGAAATTTATTACGTCACCAGACACAAGCTTAATTGTTAAAACTGAAATTTAAAAGATTTATATATTTCACTACTTAATTATTTTAGATATTTTACTTTACTTTAATACAATATTTTTAATAACCTCAAAATGTTTTAAGGATCAATATATAAACCTTCAATATTGGTAGTGGAAATCAAGACGGTCTCCATGTGGGTTGATTATTATAAAACTTATTTCACGTGCTGTAGATTTCCTATATATTCATAAAATTTGTTAGTAATAAGTTACTTTTCGTTTTGTTTGGATTACTTCCCAACAAAAAGTCTAGCTAAACCAGGACCTTTTATGCATTTTAAATAAAAAGAAAAGGGCTTTACAAAAACAAAGTTCAAATACGAATACAAGAATGATTGCAAGCCTGGATAGCAAGTAGTAAAAATCAGTATGTGGGAATATCAACATTAAGATTAGTCATCCCAACTTTCGTATGACTAAACACAGAGGAAATCCACTTTTGTGCAGCTACTTGTCATTATTCCCCCTCCCCCCAAGACAGTCTTGCAATACCTTTCCCCAGCATTCACTGATAAGGCGGTCAAAAGAACAATTCCCCCTCAAAGTAGTTCAAAAGTGTCTGGCACTCTTCAGACAGGGCCAGTCCTGTAGCGCCCGTGGCAAAAAAAAAATGGTCTGCGCCCTTACCACCATATATAATATGTAAAAATATGTAAACATGATTTTTTCTATCATATATTAAGAAAAAACTCTCAAAATATTTTGTTAATTCTTAAAATGTTCCTAGTACATTAATTTTTAATTTTTCTTCTATTTTTATTTTATTAATATTAAAAATATTTTTAAACTCTTTGTGTGTATTATTTTGCTAATAAACTGAATAGTTTTTTTGAGGGGAATATTTTTTATTTCAACTTTGAATTTTCATAGAAAATTGGTGAATTTCTAAATTTAAATTTAGTTTTAATAGCTTTAAAATATAGAATGAATACCCGGATTTGTCTTAAGGCATTTTAGGACTGTTTGGTAAAAACTCCTAAACTGTATTATTTTGTAATTATTATTTATTGTAAATTTTGTAGTTATTATTAATTTTAATTATTTTTTAAATTATTTTGTAAGAATATATAACAAGTTTAGTCTCTAGAAGCATTTTAAAAGATAAGAAAATTTATTAAAAAATCATTTATAAACATATTGGATTTTATAATAAAAAAACTATTTTCCTACTTTTCCTTATTTTTACTCCTGGTTTTGTATTTCTTAAATTTATTCAAAAACTGTAAAACATAACAACTTTATTAAAACTTCATTAACCCTCTGACTGCTCATCCCGCGATTTCCACGGGCAATCCAAATGTAGCAAAATTTGCTCATCCCGCGATTTTCGCGGGCATGTGTTTTTCTTCCTTTATTAAGAAGCACATTCCGCCTTTTCACTGTTTAACCAATGGAATAAATTATACACAGTATTAGACATTTAATTAGGTAAATAGAATTATATGACTAGAACTATTATAGTTATATTAGATAACAGAATGATAGATAGTATGTTATAAATAGAAACTAACTATGTTAAAGTTGAAATTTATTATAAAATAAATGTTTTATGTGATAACATCTGAAATTAGTTTTTCTGAAAGCTTATTTTCTCATGATAAAAGTCAATATAAAAAATCTTTTCTAGAAAAGAATAAGTATTTCAATTCTATATATATATATATATATATATATATATATATATATATATATATATATATATATATATATTAGTATTTCATATATATATATATATATATATATATATATATATATATATATATATATATATATATATATATATATATATATATATATATATATATATATATATATATATATATATATATATATATATATATATATATATATATATATATATATATATATATATATATATATATATATATATATATATATATATATATATATATATATATATATATATATATATATATATATATATATATATATATATATATATATATATATATATATATATATATATATATATATATATACATATACATATATATATATACATATATATACACACATATATATATATATATATATATATATATATATATATATATATATATATATATATATATATATATATATATATATATATATATATATATATATATATATATATACATATATATATATATATATATATATACATATATACATATATACATATACATACACATATATATATATGTATATATATATATATATATATATATATATATATATATATATATATATATATATATATATATATATATATATATATATATATATATATATATATATATATATATATATATATATATATATATATATATATACTTAAACTATGCAAAAATAATACGCAATTTTTAAAGAGATCTTGGTTTACAAATTGAGTAGTCAGAGGGTTAAACCTAGAAAACAACAGGCTTCTAAATTAACGTTACATCTAAAATTGCCAATCTCTCTTTTACAATGTCATACATTGTATGTTGCCAATACATAGTAAATGTAAATACATATTATACAAGTTAATATATTTTAAATACACAACACCTGGTGAATCGTACTCTTTAGGATCCCATTTTCTTCATGGTAAGTCGCCCCTAAGACCGATAGTCCCGTCACAGTTGCCACCTTTGCTACGCCCTAGTTACGGCTCTCAATTCAGTAGAACTAAGTTAGGAGCAGGACAGCATATGTCCTGTCTCCTTCCAAAAGGATAACATATTGCAACATATAAACAATAATAGCATTGAATACAATATAATACAGTATATAACAATACAATATAAATGCAACAGTATCCAACAATTAAATAAAGTATAAAATACAACAGTATTAGATAACAGAATATTTAATGCAATATTACAGATTCATTTATGCTTAATTATATTTTTCAAACCGACAAAAATGTATAGTTTTAACTTTTATAAATTAACACGTGGATAAATTCTTCAAGCACCCTTTAAAACTAGTTCTAAGTTTTAAAATTTGTCTTCCGCTCTGTATAAAATAGAGAAGTAGGTGATGTTGAAATTGCAAAGAGTCTTAAACGGCTTTTAGTTTGTCTGTCAAACTCAAATTCTGTGCCTGCATTATTTTAAGAGACGTTTATTCATGCAAAGTATTTTAAATGGGAACAGTTGTTCAGACCTCTTCATGTATTACTTTTTCAACAAATACCTATAAAATGAGAAACTGTGTCGCTAAATAAAGGTCTAGATGCAACCGGACTGGTTAAATTTCACTCTTCAGGAAAACTCTTTCTCAGTCCTATGGCAGTCGTAAATTTATTTTCATTTGGGAAAAATTTTTCCTTAAAGATTTTATTTCTTATACTTCACAGTAAAATGACTTAAATATACGAAACAAGGTACAATAATATTATGCAATACAAGAAATCACAACAATATAATACAGTATATAATAATACAATAAAAATGCAACAGTATCCAACAATTGAATGCAGTGTAAAATACAACACTATTAGATACCAGAATAATTAATGGAATACTGTAGATTAATTTATGCTTATTTATATGATTCAAACCGACAAAAATGTATAGTTTTAACTTTTATATATTAACACGTGGATAAATTCGTTGAGCAAACTTTAAAACTAATTTTAACTTTTAAAATCTGGCTTCACCTCTATAGAAATAGAAAATTAGGAGATGTTGAACTTTCAAAGAGTCTTAAAGGTCTTATAGTTTGACTGTTACACTCTCATTCTTCGCCTACATTATTTTAAGAGAAGCTTATTCATGCAAAGTATTTTAAACGGGAACAGTTGTTAAGACCTGTTCGTGTATTACTTTTTCAAGAAATACTTATAAAAGGAGAAAATGTGTCACCAAATGAAAGGCTAGATGCAGCCGGACTGGTTAAATTTCACTCTCTAGGACGACTCTTTCTCAGATCTATGGCATTCTTAAATTTATTTCCATTTAGGAAAGATTTTTCGTCGAATAATTCATTTCTTATACTTCTCAGATGGCTTAAATATATGAAACACGGAACAATAATAGTATGCAATACAACAAAACACAAAAATATAATACAGTACATAATAATACAATATAAATGCAACAGTATCCAACAATTGAATGCAGTATAAAATGCAACACTATTAGATAAAAGAATATTTAATGCAATATTTAATTTTACATTAATATTATAGATTAATTTATGCTTAATTATATTAATCAAACCTACAAAAATGTATAGTTTTCACTTTCATATACTAACACGTAGATAAATTCATTGAGCACACTTTAAAACGAGTTTTAAGTTTTAAAATCTGTCTTCAGCTCCGTAGAAAATAGAAAATTAGGAGATGTTGAACTTGCAAAGAGACTTAAAGCTCTGTTAGTTTGTCTGTCACACTCAATTTCTGTGCCTATGTTATTTCAAGAGAAGTTTATTCATGCAAAATATTTTAAAAGGGAACAATTGGTTAAACCTGTTATGTATTAATATTTTAAGAAATACCTATAAACGGAGACACTGTGTCACAATATGAAGGGCTAGATGCAGCCGGAGTGTATATATTAATTATATATATATATATATATATATATATATATATATATATATATATATATATATATATATGTAATAATATCGATATCTATGCCTTAAAGCGTATTCCAAAATTATCCCTTTTCCCCATTCATATTCTAGATCTTAATTTCTTCTCTTTATATTAACCATATTTCCCAGCCATCCAATTTAAACGAGGATGTTTTCATTCCTTCAGCCGAACCCCGAAATTCTTTCTATGATTCCCAAAACAGAAAATGATATAGCTGGCATTTTAATTAGGAAGTTATAACTTTCCCATGAAAATTTGTAACGATCAGCAGTAATGCTCCTCTGAGACGCCACACTTTACAGATGGCTCCAGTCAAAGGTTACTTTCTATAAGCAAATAACACGTGCTTCAGCATTTTTCCCACACACGGGTTTTAGCCGTCTCTCGCAGAAGGTTGGCATTACAATTACTTAGAGAGATAGCGTTCTGACACCGTCAGGTTCAGACGTCTCTGGATTCTGTGCAATTTTTATAGGATGAAATAAAAGTTAAGTTCGGCCACGACGAATGATGTGCTTCTTTCTAACGGACGGTTAGCGGGACACTTGGCAGCCTAGCATGCCCGGGTTGAGTAAAATAATAGGGGCAATTTCAAAACGAAGTATACAAGTGTAAAGTTCGGGGCCAGTTGGTCCCTGGACGATATATATATATATATATATATATATATATATATATATATATATATATATATATATATATATATATATATATATATATATATATATATATATACAGAGAGAGAGAGAGAGAGATAGATAGATAGATAGATAGATATACATATATACAAGTGCACAAACATATAAATATACAATATGTATATATCTATGTACACAGCGTATTATGCATTTCTATTGATTTATCCGTAGCATTAAATAAAATGCTTTCCTTCATTTTTAATTTATTTCTGTGATCAGATACAATGTGATATTTCATATATTGTATGAAATATTTCCTTTCAAAATTACTCCGATAATGAAAGCTTGGTAAGACAAGCTCTGTTCTTGACAAGGATCAATAGCTTATGACGTCACGCGAAGGACATACAGGGAAATTTTAATGAGGGTAAAATTTCAGGCATCCTTTGCAAGAGCTCGGAGCAGAAACAGAAGTAGGGTGTAAAATATGAGACGTAAATAAGAGAGTCTTAAGAAATGCTGCAAGTTTCTTCTTTTAGTAGCTAGCTAAAAGTATTTTAAAACTATGACATTGTGTTTCGGTCCGAAAAAAAACAGGGTTAAAATTAGTTGTTAGGAAACGAAAAAAGAGTTATTTTACTTAAGAAAACTAATTCTACGGAAAGTATCTCTTTATTTTAAACAAGAAAGAATTTAGTGCTGCATTTATCTTAAGTATATTTTGAAAATGGGCTCTGTTTAAACCGGTTCCTATCTTAAATTTTAGAAATAAGTTACTCCCTGAAACTTTAAGATATTTAACCATTATGAATAGCTTAAATATAAACATTTTATGTTTAAGATTAATATATGTTTTTAAATTTATTTCCAATGTCATGTTAAAGTTTTATCTTTAATGCGAATTGTTCTGCTTCGTTTTTGATATTTTCGATTGTAACAATAAAAAATACATTTTGTCATTAAGTTAGTTATCATTCGTTTTAAAAATATTTGATTTTTATTATAAAAATGTATAAAATATACTTTTAATACAAAACATCAAATAATATTTATAATATTATAATACTAAAGTTATTGATAAATATATTTTCACAAAATTAAAACACCGATTCATTTTTGAAACGTTAGGGCGAGACTATTTTTATGAAGTTTCATAGGAAAATTATATCTGTAATCTATTTTATTTCTGTGATATAATGTATAAGAATAAAAATTATCTTTTAAACATTTCTATTTACTATCATTGTACTTGCCCTTCAAATTCATTGTTTAGACCGATAAACGTGGTATATTCTGGGGAAGTTTTCAAAATTTTTCTCTTTCTGTGTTCAAAGTCCGTGATCTAATTAGCAATATTTAATGCTCTAGTTACAGTAATGTATATAATACATCATTTTTTAAAGATTTTGTTTACATTACTGTACTTAGGAAAAAATTTGAAATATAAATCAATCATTTAATTCCTTAGCATATAAATTCTGTCCTAAAATATGTTGTTCTAGCTAACACTTAGCATATTTTTAAGAAAAGGATGCTACTAGGAATTAAATAATGCATTATATGAGGCATTTTGTATGCGACCAAGCCTGTTACTGTCAAATTGATGCATTTTGAATGCATCAATTTGACAGTAACAGGTTACAACAATTTCAAGATGATGATGAATCAATTGGATTCCCTGGGACGGGTCCTCTAATCCTGTAAAACAACATCAAGGTCTTCAAGGTGGTAGGTCAACTGGATTACCTACGCCGGGCCCTCTAATCAAGAAATTTCTAACCGTAAGCAGAAAATAAAACAGCTAACAGATAAAAATAAAACAACTTGAAGACCAAACTACAAAAATATTTATACAGTTTTCAAGTCAAAAGGGTATGCAGAAATAAAATAATTCTAAAAATGGTGATTGTGTGTAGAATTGAAATTAAAAAAATTTTGAATTAGGTATTTTTAATTTTTAAGTATAAATTAATATGTTTTTTAAGACTAATATTAATCACACCTATCAATGTACATAACCAAATTTTGAAATAATGTTTACGCTACTGTGTTGAAAATTATTTCTTCTAATATTACATTTTTGTGAAATATCGGCACTAAAGACTTTTTACTGTAATTGGGGTTATAATATTAAATAACTCTTAACCTGTATTATTGTTAGATTTCAGTCATCAGAGAAGTGAAATATCTAACTACATTTGACTGCATTTCGATAAACCAATATAAACAGAACTTTAACTTAACAGTCTTATATCTCAAAAAGCATGTTTATTTCCTTACAAGCATTGTATCTTTAGAATTATTCTTAGAAGTACCTTGATATTTTCAAGCACTATATAATTAGTTTGTTTATTCAAAACGACCCAAAATTATGAATGTGCCATGTAAGTACAAGACCTAAGGTAAAATTATTTAAAAACGGAATAAATAATGTTTTTTATGTGTATAGTAATATTATTATTTAAATAATTATACACCTTTTCTCTTGTTATAAAACCATTATTATAAACAGCATGTTAAACAATATCGGAGCAGCTCCGTATGTAACAAAAGCTTAATTGCATAAAAGTACTGATTAAGTTAAACTGTCCTTAAGAACTGACAGTTAACCACACGTGTTTCTATATATGTTATATTTAATTGAATAATTATCGAATTTTTAACACTTAGATATTACCTAATAAATCATTAAAACATGATGATTACAATACTTGTATAACAACACTACTAACACTTCATTACAATACTACAATTGACTGCTTTTCGATAAACCAATAAAAGCAAATCTTTAACTTCCCATCTTATAACTCATAATGCATGTTTTCTCCTTACAAGATTTGTATCTTTAGAAATATTTAAAGAAATACCTTGATATTTTCAGGTACTATTTATTTAGTTTGTTTCTTCGAAACTACCCAAAATTATTACGGCATCATGTAACTACAAGACCTACGGTAATATTATTTAAAAACTGAATGCCTAATTTTTTCTTTGTGTATTCTGAATATTTAAGCAACTATACATAATTTCTCTTGTTATAAAAACCTTATTATAAACAGCATGTTTAACAAAATCTGAACAACTCCGTTTATAACAAAAGCATAATTGCATAAAAGTACAGCTTAAGTTAAACTGTCCTTAAGAACTGATAGTTAACCCAACGTGTTTCTATACATTTTATGTTTAATTGAATAATTATCGAATTTTTAACAGTTAGATATTACTTAATAAATCATTAAAGCATGATCATTACAATACTTGTATAACAATACTACTAACTCTTGATTACAATAATACAATTGACTGCATTTCGATAAACCAATAAAAACAACCTTTAAGTTTACCATCTTGTATCTCAAAATGCTTATTTTTTCCTTAAAAGCTTTATATCTTTAGAATTATTCATATAAATACTTTGATATTTTCAGGTACTATTTAATTAGTTGTTTGTTAGAAACGACCAAAAATTATGACTGCATCATGTAACTATAAGACCTACGGTAATATTATTTAAAAACTGAATGCATAAATTTTCTATGTGTATCATAAAATTAATATTTAAGTAATTATTTATACACCTTTTTTCTTGTAATAAATCATTATTTGTTTTAAACTGACACGATTCTTTTTTTCAAAATTTATGAATTAATCCAGCTATTATGCGTACTAGGGAATATTGTAGTTCCAAAATATTTCAAGTTATATAGTACCTTACAATTTTTTATAACATACATTAGAATATTTGTATTACTTTATATAATTAAAATAATATATTGATTAACTTGAAACATTTATGCAAAAATAAAATATCTAAAATTCTAAATTTAAAATTTTTATTCCAAATAACAGTTTTTAACATATTTTTTTTATTTGGAGGACTTTTATTATTTTACTTTTTTATTTTTTTTTATTTGGTGGATTTTATTTTTATTTGATCATATATAGGATTACCATGTATAAGTATAAGGCGGTTCTATTTTTATCAGAAGTTATTTATTTTTATTCCATTATCCTCTGCCTGTTACAGGATAAATACTAAAATAAAAACATGATTTATTTAGTTTACACGTACCGTATAATATTTCGTCCTTAAATTAATAATAAAAATTTCTTGGAGGAAGTGTTCAATCGAAATTGATTAACATATATTGATTAACATTATACATTTATGTAAAAATAAAATATCTAAAATTGTAAATTTCAAAAATGTTTTAAAACAACAGTTTTTAACATTTGTTTTTCAATTTTGGAGGGGAAAAGTTCTTCTTGTCTAATAATATCATGCATAAGTATCAGTCCGTTTTTTTATCACAAGTTAATTATTTTTATTCATTCTCCTATGCCTGTTACATGATAAATACTAAAATAAAAACATGATTTATTTAGTTTACAAGCACCGTATAATATTTCATTCTTAAAGTAATAATAAAAAAAATTCTTGGAGGAAGTGTTCAATCAAAATTCTAATTATCTCTTGGATTCAAAATCACCTGCCCTTTATTTTGTTTGTTTACCCGAAATTTATATTATTAATTCATATTTTAAACAAACATTTTCATAAAAAATAAAAACCTTTTATTTTTTTTCAATTTTAAGTGCTTTCCCCTGATTTAGAAATAATTCCCATTTAACTATATTTACTTCTTTTTAGTGATAAATTTAAATATCTAAGTTTAATCATCAAGTTATTTTTCATTTTACGTAATTACAGCTTTATGCTAATTTTTATAGATTTTTTCATTATTCGGTAGAAGCATAAATAACAGTTAATGTCCTCATTTTTACCAAAACACAATTTTGTGTGTAATACAGTGAATAAACAAATGAGTTTTTTTGTAGTACTACAAAAAATGCATTTATTTTTATTTTTGAATGCTTTATTTTTGCAAACTGGTAAATGTCAATTTTAGTTCATAAGAAAAATAAAATGAAATGCCTATCCTTTAATACTTTTTTTAGATAATTAGCATGTTTAACAAAATTTAAACAACTACTATATATAACAAAATCATATTTGTATAAAAGTATAACATGTTAAAATGTCCTTAAGAACTGGCAGTTAACCCAACGTGTTTTTATACCTTATTAAATGAATATAATACGTGTTTTATACCTTATCCTCTGTATAATAATAGCCTAAGTTATCTGTCCTTCTGTCATCGAATTTATGAAGCACTTGGACGTAGAATGGATAGGGACATCTATATTCGATTTTTGATGAGTTAGGGTTAGCAAAATTCAAAGCAAGTCTTTGAGAAATTCGATATCCCCCCCTCCCTTTTTTTCGAGAGTTTAATACCATTATGTCAAACCCTATTTTCCAAGGTTAAGAGCAGGTTATTAACCCCTTCCAGTTTTATTTTATTTCGGGATT
>CM063511.1:105949240-105964240 GCA_032207245.1 Pardosa pseudoannulata
TTGTATATTTTTGTATAAAACCAATTCAAAGTCGGAAAATTTAAAAGGAACAAAAAGTCTAAAAAATACATGTATATACACCTAGGAATAAAGGCATTATGTTCACTTTAGAGTTTAAGTATTTATTAATTTTTTTAATTACTTGGTGATTTATACACCAAATTATGGAAAACCTTATAAATGTATTGCCAGTTAAATAGTAAGTTATATATTTTTGTATAAAAGAAATTTAAAGGCGAAAAATTTAAATAGACCCTAAAAGTCTAAAAACTACATGTATATACTCCTAGGAATCAATACATGTTCACTTTAGAGTAGTTTAAATATTTGTTTAAATTCTTTAAATTACTTGGTGATTTATACACCAAGTTATGGAAAACCTTATAAATGTATTGCTAATTAAATAGCAAGTTGTACATTTTTGTATAAAATAAATTCAAAGTCAAAAATTTTAAATAGAAAGTAAAAGTCCAAGAAATACATGTATATACTCTTAGGAATCAACACATGTTCACTTTGGAGTAGTTTAAATATTTGTCTAAATTCTTTAAAATACTTGTTGATTTATACACCAAAATATGGAAAATCTTATAAATGTATTGACCATTAAATAGTAATCTGTATATTTTTGTATTAAACAAATTCAAAAGCAAAAAATTTAAATTGAGCCTAAAAGTTCAAAATCTACATGTATATAATCCTCCGAATAAATACATTATGTTCACTTTAGAGTTTAAATATTTGTTTAAATTTCTTAAATTACTTGGTGATTTATACACCAAGTTATGGTAAACCTTATGAATGTATTGCCAATTAAATAGTGAGTTGCATATTTTTGTATAAAACAAATTCAATGTCGAAAAATTTAAATAGACCCTAAATGTCTAAAAACTACTTGTATATATCCCTAGGAATCCAGACATTGTGTTCACTTTACAGTTTAAATATCTGTCGAAATTCTTTAAAATACTTGGTGATTTATACACAAAATTATGGCAAACCTTATAAATATATTACCAATTAAATAGTAAGTAGTATATATTTCTATAAAAGAAATTCAAGACAAAAAATTTAAATAAATCATAAAAGTCTAAAAAATACCTGTATATACTCTAAGGAATCAACACATGTTCGCTTTAGAGTAGTTTAAATATTTGTTTAAATTCTTTAATTGGTGATTTATATATCATATTTATATACGAAGGACTAATTATAGACATACACTAACTGGAAAATAATAAACGTATTCGCAAAAAAAATACAAAGTAAAGAACACTGCATGTTTGAAAATTTCTCCACAAGTAGAATTAATTAACTATCAGGCAATGGTAAGGCTTTGAAAACTTTTATATTATACAATATCAGCTTGTTTCAATTTTATTTAAGAAATGGCTATAAGGTCTCTTATAAGTTATTTGATGCAGCGAGGAGTTCTAGTGACATTTTTATTTTAGTATCAGGAGAGTTACATAGATTTTAAACGGTTGAGAAACACACTTTTAAGAGACAAGTTTATTCAAATGACATCTCACATAATTTACTACTCTGAATAGTTACTCATGTTAAATCTAAAATAATTTTTTACAGAGGCTGATACATATTTTTCAACCAAAATATTATGTTATGTATTTTATATAAAGAAACATTTTGAAAGAAATATTGATACATAGAAATATTTCTTCAGCACATTAAATTAGAGTTGAAAATTAAGTATGAAACTTATCCAAATGAAGGTTTTTTTACAGTGAAATTATTATATCTTTGTATTTGGTAACAAATAATTAAGTACATTGGAGCATGTAATTCACCGAACATAGTGAGGAATGTTTATGAAACATCAAAAACCATATCATTGTGCTAAGAATAATGGAAATTACACCAATAATATGTGTTAATCAAGGACTTTTAATTCAGATGCTATTATTTTGCTCGAGGAGTTAATTATAGAAATATATTAAAATACAAATTTTAAGATCCTAGCCAAGAAACAAGAGGAACAAAGAAAACTGCATGTATGAAAAATTTTCCTCAATAAACATTAATTAATAAACAAGGGAAGGTAAGAGATTGAGGACTCTTATACCAGTCCGAGTTAGTTTTAGTTTCATTTGTTTAAGAAATGACTATAATAACTCTTTAAAGATATTTAATGGAGCAAGAGTTCTAGTGATTCTTAAATTTAAATATCCCGGAGTGTTACTGAAATGGGTATAGGGATATTTAAACACTGGATAAGAATAATTTTAAGAAACGAATCTAGTCACCATACATTTTACATTGTTTATAGTGCAAAAAGCCTATTCGTTTAAAATCTAAACAAATAATTTTATAGAGAGGATGATCTATATTTCGAAACTAAAATAATGTACTATGTATTTTACATAAAGATACTTTTTGAAGAAGAATAGATAGAAACCTTTCTTTAATACTTTAATTTAGACTTTAAAAATAAATTGTGCGAAATATCCGGGTGAATGTTTATTTCAGCGAAATGATTAATATATTTATATTTAGAAGCAAATAATTAAGTACATTGAGTCATGTAATACACAGAACAAAGTTAGAATACGTTTATGAAAAATCATACAGTAGATTATTGTACTTCGAAGAGAAATTACAATGATATGTAAGATACTTCTCTGTTGGGTTCCTGGTCACGTTGGCATTTCTGGTAAAGAGAGAGTCGACAACTTAGCGAGACAGGCAACTACATCTTACGCTGGTGCTCTGCCGTATAGTGACATCAAAAAAGCCATTTCCTTCATCACAAATGACCGTTGGAATGTTGAATGGAACTTACAAATTAGAAACAAGCTTCACTCTCTTAGACCGTCGACATCTGTTTGGCCATATCTCTCAAACCGCAAATTGGATGTCATTTTAACACGTCTTCGCACTGGTCACACTAGACTTACTCATAAACATTTACTATTGACTGAGCCTGCTCCACATTGTTCTTTCTGCCACACTCATTTGTACGTTCATCATATTTTAACTACATGTACCACTTTTACACGATTTTACAAAATATATTTTAAAACTTTTCAACCCAGTCTCAGCGAGCTTTTCGGTGAGACACCCCATCAAAAACTTTTTAAATTTCTAATTTGCATTGATATTTTTAACCTTGTTTAATTTAAAAAAGTATATTGAAGCGAACTTTTGCATCGTTTTTTTACTTGCATTTTTTCTTTTAAGCATTTGATATTGTCCTCTACTTTTAGATTATATATTTTGTTTGAGAATTTCACTCTCGTTTGGCGCAGCATATCCTTGCTTGGATCTTGCGCCAATAAACCTCAACCAACCAACCAACCATTACAATGATATGTCTTAATCAAGAACTATTAATATTCTTGTATTTTATTTGAGGAATTAATTGTTGAAATATATTAAATGACAAGTAGTAAAAGCTATTACTAAAAACAAAGCGAAGCAAATAAAACTGCATGTTTGCAAATTTCTCCACAATGAGCGTTAATTAATAATTAATCAGAGGAAGGTAAGAGTTTGAGGACTCTCGTATTATTCCAGTGCGAGTTAATTTTAATTTCATTTGTTTAAGAAATGACAATAATGAATCTTAAATTTATATACCCCGGAGTATTACAGAAATGTGGATAGGCTTACCTTTAATCTGGATAAGCATACTTCTAAAAAACAAATCTATTTACCAGACATTTTACATTGTTTATATTGCATAAGACCTACTTATTTAAAATGTAATGAAATAATTTTATAGAGAGGCTGATACATATTTCGAAACTAAAATAATGTATTATATATTTTACATAAAGATACTTTTTGAAAGAAGTATAGACTGAAACCTTTCTTAAGCACGTTAAGTTAGAATTTAAAAATGAATTATGGTAAACATACGGGTGAAAATTTGTTACAGCGAAATTGTTAATATATCTGTATTTGGAAGCAAATCTTTAAGTACATTGGGACATGTAAGAAACAGAACAAAGTGAGAATCCGTTTATGAAAAATCATATAGCAGATTAATGTACTTCGAACAGAAATTACAATGATATTTCTTAATGAAGAACTATTAATATTGTTGCTACTATTTTATTTGAGGAGTTAATTGTTGAAATATATTAAATGGTAATTTGTAAGAGATATCGGCAAGAAACAAAGCGAAGCAAAAAAAGAATTGCATGTTTGCAAATTCTCCACAGTGAGTTTTAATCAATAATCAGGGAAAAGTGATAGTTTGAGGACTCTTATGTTACTTAGGTCCGAGTTAGTTTTCATTTGTTAAAGAAATGATTCTAAAGACTCTTTAAAGGTATTTAATTAAGTACGAGTTCTAGTGATTCTTAACTTAAAATATCACGGAGTGTTACAAAAATGGAGATAGGCATACCTCAGCTCTAGATAAGCATAATTTTAAAAATCTTTTATAATAACTCTTTCGCGACATTTAATGGAGTACGAGTTCTAGTGATTCTTATATTTAAATATCCCAGAGTGTTACAGCAATGGGGATAGGCATATTTAAACGTTGGATCAGCATAATTTTAAGAAACAAATGTATTCAACATACATTTTACATTGTTTATAGTGCAAAATGTCTATTCGTTTAAAATCTAAACAAATAATTTTACATAGAAATAAGAGATAGAAATATTTCTTCAGGACGTTAAATTACACTTTGAAAATTAAATATGGGTAATATCTGGATGAAGATTTTTTTACGGCGAAATTATTAAATCTTTGTATTTGGTAACAAATAATTAAGTGCACTGGGGTATGTAATTCACCGAACATAGTTAGGAATGTTTATGAAACAACAAAAACTCTATCATTGTGCTAAGAATAATAGAAATTACACAAATCTTATGTGTTAATCAAGGACTTTTAAATTAGTTACTACTATTGTTCTCGAGGAGTTAATTATAGAAATACATTAAATGAAATATTTTAAGAGCCTATCAAAGAAACAAAATTAGCAAAGAAAACTGCATGCATGAAAAATTTTACTCAATGAGGTTTAATTAATAATCAAGGGAAGGTAAGAGATTGGTGACTCCTGTAAGTAATTTAGTGGAGTACGAGTTCTAGTGATTCTTAAATTTAAATATCCCGCAGTGTTACATAAATGGCGATAGGTATACATAAGCTCTGTATAAGAATACTTAAAAAAAAACAAATCTATTCACCATACATTTTACATGTTTATATTACAGAATACCTACTTGTTTAAAATGTAATCAAATAATTTTATATAATGTCTGATACATATTTTGCAAATAAAATAATGTATTATTTATTTTACATAAAGAACCTTTTTGAAAGAAATATAGATGGAAGCATTTTATTATTAATTTAAGTTAGAGTTTAAAAATGAATTATGAGAAATATACGGTGAAAGTTTCTTACATCAAAATTATTTATATTTGTATTTGGAATCAAATGATTAAATACAATGAGAAATATAATACACGGAACAAAGTGAGAAGCGTTTATGAAAAATCAAATAGCATATTATTATTCTACGAACAGAAATTACATTGATATGTATTAAACAAAAACTGTTAATCTTTTTGCTAATGTTTTATTTGAGGAGTTAATTGTTGAAAATATATTAAATATCAAATTGTAAGAGTCATCAACAAGAAACAAAGTGGAGCAAACGAAATTGCATGTTTGCAAAATTCTCCACATTGAGCTTTAATTAATAATCAGGGGAAAGTAAGAGTTTGAGGACTCTTATATTAAACCAGTTCGAGTTAATTTTAGTTTCATTTCCTTAATAAATGACTCTAATGACTCTTTTAAGAAACTGAATGGAGTACGTGTTCTAGCAATTCCTAACTTAAAATATCCCGGAGTGTTAGATTGAAACCTTTCTTTAACGCCTTAAGTTAAAGTTTAAAAACGAATTATGGGAAATATCCAGGTGAAAGTTTGTTAGAGCGAAATTATTAATATATTTGTATTTGGAAGCAAATGATTAATTGTAATCAGACATGTAATACACGAAATGGATTTAAAAGAGTCTATGAAAAACCAAATAGCTAATTATTGTACTACGAACAGAAATTACACCAATGATATGTATTACTCAATGACTTTTAATCTTATTGCTACTATATGATTTGATGATTTAATTAGTGAAATATATTAAATGGCAAATTGCTAAGAAACAAATCGGAGAAAACAAACTGTATGTTTGAAAAAAATTTCACATGAGTTTTTTTTAATAATAAGAGGAAGGTAAGAGTTTTAGGACTCTTGTATTACTCCAGCTCGAGTTAGTATTAGTTTCATTTGTTTTAGAAATGACTCTCTCAAGAAATTTATTGGAGTACTACTTCTAGTGATTCTTAACTTTAAATATCCCATAGTGTTACAGAAATGAGAATAGGCATACCTATACTCTGGATAAGTATACTTAAAAAATGTATTTACCAGACATTTTACATTGTTTATATTGCAGTACACCCACTCGTTTAAAATGTAATCAAATAATTTTATGTAGCGGCTGGTGCATATATTGCGACTAAATTATGTATTTTGAATAAAGAAATTTTTGAAAAACTATAGATAGAATCCTATCTTTAGTACGTTAGTTAGAGTTTAAACATGAATTATGGAAAATATCAGGGTGAAAATTTGTTACAGAAATATTATTAATATATATGTATTTGGAAGCAAATGATTAAGTAAATTGAGACATGTAATACACGGAACAGAGTGAGAAGCGTCTATGAAAAACTAAACAGCACATTATTGTACTACAAACAGAAATTACACTAATGATATGTATTAATCAAGGACTTTTAATCTTATTGCTACTATATGATTTGAGGAGTTAATTGTTGAAATATATTAAATGGCAAATTGTAACAGCCATTGTTAAGAAACAAAGCGGAGCAAAAAAAACTGTATATTCTAAAAAATTCCCCAATGAGTTTTATTTAATAATAAGAGCAAGGTAAGAATTTGAGAACTCATATTACTCCAGTAAGAGTTACTTTTAGTTTCATTTCTTAAAGAAATGTCACTAATGAATATTTTAAGAAATTTAATTGAGTACGAGTCCTAGTGATTCTTAACTTAAAATATCCCAAAGTGTTACAGAAATGGGGATAGGCATACTTAAAGGCTGTATAAGGTTACTTCTAAGAAACAAATCTATTCACCAGACATTTTACATTGTTTATATTGCAGAATACCTACTCGTTTAAAATATAATAAAATAATTTTATAGAGCGGCTGATACATATTTTGCGACTAAAATAACGTATTAAGTATTTTGCATAAAGAAACATTTTGAAAGAAATATAGATAGAAATCTCATTTTGCACGTTAAATTATAGTTTAAAAATGAATTTTAGGAAATATCCGGGTGAAAGTTTGTTGCTGCAAAATTATTCATATATTTTATTTGGATGCAAATTATTTAATACTTTGAGACATGAATAGAGTGAGAAGCGTTTATGAAAAAAAAAACAGCATATTATTGTACTACAAACAGAAATTATAATGATATATATTATTGAAGAGTTATTAACATTATTGGTACTATTTTATTTGAGGAGTTAATTGTTGAAAATTAAATGGAAAGTAGTAAGAGATATTGTTAAGAAACAAAGGTAAACAAAGAAAACTGCATGTTTGAAAAAATCTCCACAATAAGCTTAAATAATAATCATAGGAAGGTAAGAGTTTGAGGACTCTTATATTACTCCAGTCCGAATTAGTTTCATTTGTTTAAGAAATGACTATAATGACTCTTTTGAGTTATTTAATGGAGTTACAAGTTCTAGAGACTCTTAAATTTACATACCCCGGAGCATTACATAAATTTAAAATGCTGAATAAGCATGCTTCCAAGAAACAAATCTATTCACAAGACATTTCACATTATTTATATGCTGTATATTACTCGTGTGAATTCCAAAATAACTTTATGTAGAGACTGATTAATATTTTTACACTAAAAAATATCTGAAATATTTTACATAAAGCAAAAGTTAGAGAAAATGTTAGGTGGGGTAAAAGATTTATTCAGAATGTAAAATATTAGATATTATATATTGTAAATACTCAGATAAAGATTTTAAGTGAAATTTAGTATAATTAGAAATGTAACACATGGCATAGGTTTACCAAAAATTTAAACACTGGACTCATATATTACTCTAGTCCGAGTTAGTTTTAATTTATTTTTTGTTTAAAAATTTTTTTAAGCTTTGTTTACTTGAAAGAGTGACTATAATGACTCTTTCAAGTTATTTAATGGAATTGCAAGTTTTAGTGACTCTTAAATTTACATACCAAGGATCATTACATAAATTTAAAATGCTGAATAAGCATACATTCAAGCAAAAAACCTATTCACCAGGCATTTCCCATTATTTATATGCGGTATATTCACTCGTGTAAAATCTAAAGTAACTTTATGTAGAGACTGATTAATAGTTTTCCACTAAAAGAAATCTCAAATACTTTATATAAAGAAAAACTTAGAGATAATGTTAGATGGGGTAATCGATTTATTCAGAGTGCAAAAGATTAGATATTATATATTGTAAATATTTAGATAAAGGTTTTAAGGAAATGAAATTTAGTATATTTAGAAATTAAGCACATGGCATAGGTTTACCAAACATTATAACACTGGACTTTTATATTACTCTAGTCCAAGTTAGTTTTAGCTTTATTTTTTTAATTTATTTTAAGCTTTGTGTACTTGAAAGAGTGACTATAATGACTCTATCAATTTATTTAATGGAGTTACAATTTTGGTGGCTCTTACATTTACATACCCCGGATCATTACATAAGTTTAACATGCTGAATACATGGACGCTTTCTAGAAACAAACCTATTCACTTGACATTTCACATTATTTATATGCGGAATACTTATTCGTGTGGAATCTAAAGTAACTTTATGTAGAGACTGATTAATAGTTTTCCACTAAAAGAAATCTCAAATATATTACATAAAGAAAAATTTAGAGTAAATGTTAGATGGGGTAATCGATTTATTCAGAAAGTAAAAGATTAGATATTATATATTGTAAATATTCAGATAAAGGTTTTAAGGAAGTGAAATTTAGTATGTTTAGAAATTAACCACATGGCATAGGTTTTCGAAACATTATAACACTGGACTTTTATATTACTCTAGTCCGAGTTAGTTTTAGTTTTATTTTTGTTTGAAAAATTTGTTTAAGCTTTGTGTACTTGAAAGAGTGACTATAATGTTTCTTTCAAGTTATTTAATGGAGTTGCAAGTTTTAGTGACTCTTAAATTTACATACCCCGGATCATTACATAAGTATAACATGCTGAATACATGCACGCTTTCAAAAAACAAACCTATTCACTAGACATTTCACATTATTTATATGCGGAATACTTATTCGTGTGAAATCTAAAGTAACTTTATGTAGAGACTGATTAATAGTTTTCACTAGAAGATATCAACTATTTTACATAAAGAAAAATTTAGAGTAAATGTTAGATGGGGTAAAAGATTTATTCAGAGCATAAAAGATTAGATATTATATATTGTAAATATTCAGATAGAGTTTTTAAGGAAGTGAAATTTAGTATATTTAGAAATGTAACACATGGCATAGGTTTACCAAAAATTTAAACACTGGACTTATATTAAGCTAGTCCAAAATAATTTTAGTTTCATTTTTATTTAAAAAAATGTTTAAGCTTTGTTTACTTGAAAGAATGACTATAATGACTATTTCAAGTTATTTAATGACTCTTAAATTTACATACCCCAGAGCATTACATAAATTTAAAATACTGAATGAGCATACTTTCAAAAAACAAACCTATTTACCAGACAATCCACTTTGTTTACATGTGGAATACTTACTCGTGTGAAATCTAAAGTAACTTTATGTAGTGACTGATTAATAGTTTTCCACTAAAAGAAAAAGAAAAATTTAGAGAAAATGTTAGATGGGGTAAAATATTCATTCAGAACGTAATAGATTAAACATTATATATTGCAAATATTTAGGTAAAAGTTTAAGAGAGGGAAATTTAGTATATTTAAAAATGTAACACAAGGCATAATTTTACCAAAAATTTAAACACTGGATTATATTAAGCTAGTCCAAAATAATTTTAGTTTCATTTTTATTTAAAAAATGTTTAAATTTGTTTACTTGAAAGAATGACTATAATGACTATTTCAAGTTATTTAATGACTCTTAAATTTACATACAGACATTTATATAAAATAAATATTTACTTTAAAAAAACAAAGATATTTAGACAAATATTTGTATTACATGTGGAAATTATTGAGTGAAATCTAAAAACTTTTGTTAAGAAATTAATAGTTTTCTAGAAAAAGAAAAATTTAGAGAGTTAGATGGGGTAAAATATATTCAAAAAAATTAGGTATTAAACACTTTTTTGCAAATTTTAGGTAAAAGTAAGACATATTTAGTATATTTAAAAATGAAAACAAGGCATAATTTTAAAAAATTTAATCAGGATAAACATACCTTTAATATTAATGTATTTTGAGATTTACATTACACATTAGGAGGAATACTTAAAAATTTTAAATCTAAATAAATAATTTTATATACAGGCTCAAATATTTTACAGCTACAATAATGTGTCATACATTTTATATAAAGAAGAATTTAGAAAGAAGAATAGATTGAAAAATTTTGTTAAACGTAAGATTTTAAGTATTACGTATGGGAAATTTTAAAAAATTATTTAGTGAAATTAAAAAAAAATGTTTCAAATTACTTCATATGAAAAAAAAAGGATTGAAAACTACATATTAATCTGTCTGCAAAACTGCACATTTGGGTATTAGCACTCTTTTGCAAGATTTTGTTTTTGTAAAATAAATCAGGATATTATAACTCATGCTTTATATTAAAGGAAATCTGTTTAAAAAATTCTGGTATCATTCGAGGATATACTATATATTATGATGGAAATTTCCATCATTGTGCAAAAAATGGTTTAAAAACGGTCTGTTAAACTGCATGCAAAACTGCAAATTAGGGTATTAGCACATTTTTGCAAGATATTTTGTATTTTGTAAAATAAATAGGGGTGACTTTAAAGGCTTTAAAGGTGATGTGGCAACTGGACCATAAGGGCCGAGCCCTTCAATCCAGAGACTTCTGTCGGTAAGCACAAAAATGACAACTAGCGAAAAATAAACACATAAAAGAATCAGGGTTATATACCTCATGCTTTATATTAAAGGAAATCTGTTTAAAAAAATTCTGGTATCAATATAAATATACTAAATATTAGGATGCAAATTTCCAGAATCAAGCAAAAGAGGGTTAAAAAAACTTAATTTACACCTATGTTATACATGAATTAAGATTTATGTTTCTCGCTACTGTTTAGAGCAAAACACTAATTATAGAGGTGCATTAACTGAAAAATAATAAGAATATTGGCGAAGAAACAAAGCACAGAAAAGATAAGCAGCATATTTGAAAAATTTCCCATAATTAATCATGAGTCAAAGGTAAGCATTTACGTACTCTGGAATTACACTAGTTTGAGTAAGTTCTAGTTTTATTTATTTAGGAAAGAGACGACCATAATGAAGGTTTCAAGTTATTTAATGGAGTTAAAAGTTCTACTGACAATTGGAATTCAATATCCCGGAACTTTAACAGCAGTATAAAGCACTGAGTAAACAACGCACTCTTAGAACAAATGTATTCAAAAGGCATGTCATATAGTTTATTGAAAGGAATGCGTTACTCTTTTGAAATAAAAATAAAGAATTTTATGGAGAGGATTATAAATGTTTTGCCGTCAGGATAGTGTATATTATATTTTGCATAAAAGAGTGCTTAATGTTGACGATGTTGTTCAGAATGTAAGACAATATAAATAGAAATATTCTTAAATAACTGCTTCTAAAATAAATATGTAATAGTTAATACATAAATGTATGTTTACGTTATCAGAACTTATCTTTGCTTTAGTTAAGTTATTTAAAAGGGTATTGTGTCACGTATATTTTCTAAATATGTTTTTTAGATAAAAACAATTTGCTTTTATTCAGTATCTACGTTGCGAAAATAAATATTGTTATATATTTAATATATGTATGACTAATTTGACTAATTTTTATAATGATGGAAATTTAGAACTAATATGAAAATCGAGCATTTAACTGAACAAATTTTATAAAAGTTAGGAATTGGCCTTTAAGTCTATCAATGACTTAAACAATAATTTTTTCATTCCATTTACTACTCTTTCTGAATTTATGATTTTATCCAATTTCATTAACTTCTTTTTAACATGTTTTAGGTTTCATTTTATGCTCGTAAATGGGAGAATTTTTAATAAATTTATTTTAATAAAAATGTGATTTTGAAACATTGAAATTAATAGTGAAAATTGACATTAAAATTTAGTTTATTCACTTGCACACCAAAGGACACTCTACTAATCTGCATAATTATCTACATGTGTTCTACAATGGGTATTGTATTTTATCCACATTATCAAATGTGCATAGCATTTAAAATAACATGAAATATCAGTGATAACTCCTAGATTATCAAGGAAGTGAACACAAGTTTATCCTTTTCACGTGTAAAGAAAATTCAGTGAAATCTGAAGTGCAATGCTACTTAATTTGAAAACAAACTCTACAACCCTACCTAAATTTAGAGAAAAATACAAACTAAATCCATTAAAGTGAAATAAAGTAACTATTTTATTTATAACCATTACTTACTAAAGCTCTTATTCGACTACAAAAGCCATTTCTAAGAAACAAAAGAAAAAATTTAAAAATTTAAAATGCAAAGATATCCGAGATTCGTAAGAAAATCCAAGAATTTTTTCCTAGAACTATAAACTCTTCCTGAAAATTATTGTAAATTGTTATATCACTCAACAATTACTAAAAAATTATTTTTATTATATGCATCTGCATTTCAGATCTGTACTTATCCAAACATGTAAATTCCTAATTAGGTTTAATTTGCAATTTCTCACAGGACATTGAACCATATAACAACGGGTAAGGTACTATGAGTTTCGATTCATATAAACCGACTGAACAAATTATTTTTATACATAAATTAGAAAACATATGAAATAAAAATGAATAATTTTAAACATAAAAATTCAAAATTCGACTTCATTTCTCTAATTTTCATTAAATAAGTTTCGATAAAACTAAAAAAAATTAAATTTCAAACCGTATATAATTATAATAAAATGTTATGCGATGTAAAATGTAAAATTTTTAGAATTTGAATGTTACTATAATTATGAAAATTTTCACTTTCCAGATTGTATTGAAAATAATTATTTTGATGATGCCTAAAGGCATTTTAATAAGTGCCTTTTTACATATGTATTACAACTAAAAAGACAGACATTTAAAGTTGCAATTTTTGTATTTCTAACTCTTATAAAGCATTTTTGTGCATTTCTTCTTTTGATTGCAATTTGTACTATATATATCGAAAAAACTGCATACAGAAAATTTTGTTTCTCTGGTAGTCAATACAGAACTGCAACAAACAGCAAAAATATGAACAAACTGATATAAAGTTGTAACAACATTTTGTTAAAAAATTAAATGTTATTTTTACAGATTACTCATGTTAGGACCATTTTTGTTAGTTTTGTGCTCTAAAATAATTCCAACATAATTTAATACCTATATAATCAATATGATGATATCAACTCATCTTGCCGGCAAAAATCTCTAATGGAATTCTACTTATGCAACACCTTTACAATAAGAACTAACTTTGAACCTTAACTGGAAGGATTAGATTATAATTTTAATTATGCGTCATAAAATAAAAACTTAAAATATCTGCACAATTTAAATTACGCACAAATAATTACATATTTTGTGGACATATATTAATATTTAGTATAGATACTCATCGTAAGAACTCGATTTTATTCTTGGTGTCTCTATATATATGTAAAATGAATTCTTTGATCCAAATTTATCATTTTATAATCGAATTTCACACGATAATGATTCTTAGTTGAAATATACAATTAATATTTTTATACAGCATTGAAATTTTTAATTAAAAACGAAATTTCATCAAAATGCGTCTTAAAAATATGAAAATTAAATGACAGACATGATTGAATTTGTAAAAAGAATTAATAAATATAAATAATAAAATTAATAAGATCGATATAATAAATAGAAAAAGAATTAATAAAATATAAATACTTGAGCGTACAGAAATATACATAAAAACAGCTTTTTGTATCATTATCACACTGCATTGCTTAAAAATTCTCAGAGTATTGAAAATCAAATTCGACTTTGTTAAATTGAATATTACTGATATAAGATTTCAATTCAATTCTAAAAAATTAGAAATTGGAATATAGAGAACAAATCATTTTAAACTGGACATTGTCATGTTCACTGCAGAAAATTATATTTTCCTGTCTAGCATAACATTTCAATGTTCCCATATGGAATGATGTCAAATATTTCTGATATTGAACTTAATACAAATTTTAATAAATAAAAATTACTTATTTATCTGTTATCATAAAATGGCACATAAAAGATTAAATTATGCTCGACATTTCACGTTAAAATATAGCTTGAAACAAACAATTAAAATATTTTAACTAATATTTTACTTCAGTATTTTTACATAAATATAGTGCTAACTACGTATTGCATTTTCAAAGAGATTGATTATAAACAAAATAAATTTATTTTTAAAGTTCACTGTCACCTTAAAATAAATAATTGAACTTCACTGGTCTTCCAGTTTCGCAGTTAATTCATACTCTTCTTATTTGTTTCATTCGAAAAGTTAATTAGCAATGTTTTAACTGCAAATTATGTCCTTACAATAAGAAGAGTTAATGAGGCGATTAATTTCTAACTCAGTAAAAGTAACAAAAACATTTTGAACTCGGTATTCTTTCTCACAGAACAGGAAACCAATGAAGCAAATGTAGCACTAGGCATTTATTACCTGGTAAAGAATTAAGTGCGAAAG
>CM063511.1:105971740-105991740 GCA_032207245.1 Pardosa pseudoannulata
TCATACGACACGTTTCTATTTAGAGTTAAATTCCAATACTTAACGAAACATTTAATCTGACTAGATTATTTTGAAATTTGTCCCTGCATATAGCTAAACTACAGTACATTTACTGTATATTTCAGCATATAAGTATTAAAGCACTAGCATATAGCCGTTCATATGACGGGATCAGTAAAAGTTTAAAATTTCTAGACTTGTAAAGTACCTTATAAGGCAAGTAAAAACGTTTGTGTTTTGTGGCTGAGAATTATTTGGTACACGCTCAATAATTTGTTTATCATTACTAACTGCATGTTAGTTGGCAAATTTAATTTGTCATATCACATGACAGGATGGACAGCAGAGGTTTTAATATTGACAGTGATTATTTGACGGTTTATATATGAATGATGTCCAAAATTTAGCGAATGTATTGCAAACCGTGTGGTTATTTATAAAAAACAAACAAACAATTGAACGAACTTAATTTTCACAGATATATAACTTAAAAGCTAGATATTTGTTAGTCCGTGAAATAGAATCCTAGATTTTGAAGAAAAGAATTTGTTGTTAATACCGGTGATAAAAATTTCATTGAAACAAAAAATTATCGATGATTCAATTTAAAATTAGCACATATGTACATAATCTATTATTTAATACAAACATAAAAGAAAATTATTTACGTCATATCTAAGTTTAGTGATAAAAGGTATGGTTGGTTGGTTGTTTCAAATTTAGTGGCGCTAATTCCACAAGGGACAAACTGCGCCAAACAAGACGAAAAATTCAAAAGAACAACACAATTTTGAAAAAATTTTGATGAAACCGTAAAAAGGAAAGATGCATAAAACCAAAGAAAAACATTTAAGAAAAAACAAATTAGTAGAAAATTTAGAAACACAAACAGAACAATACGATAATCAGCAAAGTTTGATTAAAAATTAATTTTTTTAAAAATGTAAAACAGAAAATGAGAAAATGAAAAAGGTACAAAACAACAATGAAATTTATTTATTTACAAAATAAAAGGTATGGAAATAATGCCGACGATACTTAAATAATTTAAAATAAGAAATGATTAAAGGAGATGGTTTATGGAATGACATCATAATGTTACAAAAAAAAATGTTACTTTTACCTATTTATTATATGATAAATTGTTTAATGTTAATGGTTGTTTAATGTAACCGGGAACAAGAGCTTGAAATAATGGCTTTAGACACTCTAAAAAGGGGTAAGGGGTGGATTTTGCACGTTTTCGAACTCGATTTGAATTTTTCTAACCCTAACTCATCAAAAATACAATATGGGCAGATACAACCGCTTCATAAATTCGAAGACAGACGGACAGATAGTCAAACAACTTAGGCTATTATTATATATGGGATGACTAATGTCATAAAGTGCACGTAAATGTTTTTTTCAATTTTTCTTTTATAAAAAGGGGAGAATAAAATATATATGAAATTCATTTACATGTTGTAAAATGGGGACAACGTCTCTAGCTCCAAGCCCAAGGGCTTCAAGCCGTATGTGTCATTTGGGTAGTGCTAAATGAGAGACAACCTCATTGGTATAACTCCTTTAGGTATATACGGGTGTCATGAGCGCAGCCTTCAGCTGAGTGATCTCTCTCTAGCGTCTTCTCTGGTAGACCAGAATTTGGCTGTGTAGCGCTTGTTCCTTACCGTAGTTGGCCAAAATAATCTTCGAACAGTGACGGGCCTCGCACAGGTCAGCTGCAGCTTTATAGCTGTCATGGTGACTGGTCTTCAGTTTGTTGCTACTGTATGAACTAATCGTCTGGGTCAGCGTGGGATTTTACTTACATGTTGTAAAAGTAATTTTGAACAAGCAATTACTAGATGGAATATAAGAGATGGTGACAGCAGTTGATGGAGATGCACTTTTCTTCAGACAAACACAATAACTTTATATAAATTTTGAATTCATTAACAGTACTTTCTTTTTTCAAATAAAAATAAAGTAACTAATTTCTAACATACATATAATTTTTAAGAAAGGTATACGATTCTGTCTGATTATCTCATGATTTTAAGGATTCCGTGACTTTTAGAAAATTTGTAGACAACTGATTTAAATTAATCTCAGATGGTATCTCATCTCTAGAAACTAAAAACTGGGACACTTATACTTGAATATTTAAATGAAAAATCTTTTGCATTTACAATAGACTCAGCTTAATGTGATCACGTTTAATGTTATCAATCGCTTATTGTTATCGAAGTCGCTTGGTTCCGATTTTCTCCATTCATTTGTATGTTAAAATTATCCTTTTATGTGATCATTACATCGATTAATGTTATCATTTTTCAAACCTCATTTTAACTGGCAAAGGATTATTCACAATGTATTTAGAAAGAACCCAATCTTTTCTTTCCCTTCGCTGTTGTTTTAATCTCCAACAATTCTCTCTCTTCAATCTAGGGAAATGGGGAATGAACAATGGAGGGTTAAATAACACATTCCTGGAATTTTCCTGAAATATGCACACCCTGCTGGTGGTCAATAGTTGTCAGATAAACAGAAGGCAACACATTCTTATCGAAACTGAGAAGGAGCATATTCACATTTTATGCCTTGCTCGCTTACATGCAGCTTGTCGATATGAAAGCCAGAAAGTGAAATGATTTAAAATTAAAACAAAAGATCGAAATTTTAAATCGTTATGACAGGTTACCAAAAATAGTCTGAATTGCATTGAAAGTGGTGAAACGTGGAGTACAACACCTGTCCGATGACTTTAAAAAACATTATGATTACTAATAATTTATCAATGAGCTTTTTAGAAAAATTTGTAGGCAGTCAACAATTCATCAATTTTTGAATTATGTATACATCTCTTATGTTTTAAACTATAATATATACAGTACATAAATAAAAGGTGAGTTTTTTCATTTTATTTTGTAATTTAGCAGGAGTAAATTAAAGGGTGTTGTGGGGGTAAATTTAACTAATTTTGCATATATGTTATTGTTATCAAAATCACGGTGTCCCAAACTAATCACATTAAGAGGATTCAACTGTAGTTATTTTAGAAGTTTAGATTTAGTTAATAGAAGATATCTATTACAAAATAATATTTTGCGAGCTGATGCAAGCCCATATGGGATAATGTATTCTGGTTGGCATCTTTGTAACAAACGAATTGGTAATCCTTTTTAGAAAACCGAGTCTTAAATAGTTTTCAAATTCATGGATTATTTATAATACATGATATCAACAATACCGATTTAAAATAATTCAGATTAATACCTTAGAAAAATAGTGTCTAACAACTGACTTTCGAATTATTTTGTATAAATTAATTTAATTGTTGAAGCAAACATAACGCTGTACACATAATTTTCATAATTACAGATATTTCAAATTTTAATATAATATATAGCATAATTTGAATATCAATATTTCGTATAATAATAAAAATTAATTCTAAAGAAACATCCATATACAAGAATATAATAACATTCTAGACACTTAAACTTAGTTAGAATTTGCTTAATGCAGTGTTATGAGACTTTTCTCTTTCAGACTCAGTTTGTGAGAAAGGTGAAAGGAATATTTTTAGTCCTAATTTCCTGTAGCGCGTTAAAGACTTAGTTTAGTGAAATAAATGTATCCTATCACTTCGATGCAATTATAACACGGATGTATTCCCTATTGTTACTTCATACGTGAATTTCCTAGCAAGTTAATTGAATGCAACTTATATATTACTCTAAGAATACGCCAAACAAATATTTTACAACTCCTTTTATTCCATATTATTTTAATATTTAATATTCAGAATTAGAATAGTTTACTAAAATTTGAAATAAAATGTAATTTCTTCATTATTCTACTTCATCAAATTTGTTAAATTTTAAACAAATAACAAAGCTATAAATGTTTTCCCAAAATAATTATTTAATATATAGGTGTATGTTCTGAATACTGTTTTGAAATTCGGAAGCTCCAGCGCTGTTGAATTTGTTCCACGAATTTAAATAGAATAGAAGAGTCTGCTGGTTAGTCACAGATATCATTCTTAAAGAATTCGCTGTGATGAATATTTTTGGATATTTAAAATACCCAAGTGTTGGGGGAGAGGTTAAAAAAACTTTTAAATTACAATCACACAACATAGCGCATGATGCTATGTTGTTAGCTAGAACATGAAGCTAAGAACCAGATCTATTGAGAAACTCAAGAACATTACACACAAGATATAAATGACTCAATACATACCACTTGAAAAATAATTATTTGAAACACTTGATTTAAAACTGAAACATTCTTAATTGTGAAATTGCTACAGGCGTTGTTGAAATACTAAGTTTATGAGGTCACTTAATATGGTGAACGTAGAACAGAAAAAAGAAATGGTGAAAGTCAGCTTCAGCTACAGATGAGTATTTAAACTTTTTGATTATTTTAAAGACTTAAATGTTGTGTCATGTTGTGGGAGAGGTTAAAAAAGTATATAAATTACAATCACACAACATAGCACATGTGAAACTAAGAACCAGATCTATTGAGAAACTCAAAACTAGGCATAAGACATAAATGGGAGAATATGTAGCACTTAAAAATCTTTAATTTAAACACTTGATTTAAAACTGAAACATAGTTAATTGTGAAATTGCTAGCGTGGTTGTTGAAATACTGGGTTTATGAGGTCAGTCAATATGATGAGTATAGAACAGAAAAAAGAAACGGTGAAAGTCAGCTTCAGCTACAGATGAATATTTAAAATTTTTAAATATTTAAAAGACCCAAGTGCTATGTCATGTTAGGACAAATTTTAAAATAGAGAATAAATCGAAATCACACAACATAGAAGATGAGAAGCTCAGAACCAGATCTATTGAGAAACGCAAAATTAGATACAAGATATAAATGGGCAAATATGTACGACTTGAAAAATCTTTATTTGGAACACTTGATTTAAAACTGAAACATCCTTAATTGTGAAATTGCTAGAGTGGTTTATTGAAATACTAGGTTTATGAGATAAGTCAATATGGTGAGCATAGAACAGAAAAAAGTAATGGTGAAAGTCAGCTTCAGCTACAGATGAATATTTAAAGGTCTTAAGTGTTATGCCATGTTGGGGGAGAGGTTAAAATAGAGAATAAATCGAAATCACGCAACATAGGACATGCGGAGCTGAGAACCAGATCTATTGAGAAACCCAAGAAAATTAGACATAATATATAAATGAGCGAATACGTACCACTTGAAAAATCTTCATTTGAAACACTTGATTTAAAACTAAAATATTCTTATTTGTGAAATTGCTAGAGTGGTTTATTGAAATACTAGGTTTATGAGATAAGTCAATATGATGAGCATAGAACAGAAAAAAGTAATGGTGAAAGTCAGCTTCAGCTACAGATGAATATTTAAAATTTTTGAATATTTAAAAGACCCAAGTGTTATGCCATGTTGGAGGAGAGGTTAAATTAGAGAATAAATCGAAATCACACAACATAGGACATGCGGAGCTGAGAACCAGATCTATTGAGAAACTCAAGAATGTTAGACACAATATTTAAAAGAGCGAATACGTACCACTTGAAATATCTTTATTTGAAACACTTCGTTTAATATTCAAACATTTTTAATTGTGAAATTGCTAGCGAGAATGTTGAAATACTAGATTTATGAGGTCAGTCAATATATCGAGCATAGAAAAGAAAAAGGAAATGGTGAAAGTCAGCTTCAGCTACAGGTTATTCCTCCGCACTTAGCTAAAAAAAATCTTTAAGCTCCTTCTGTAGAGGAAAACAGCGTAGCATACCTCACATGTTTTAGGTTAAATTTGAAGATCACCGGAATCGCTTCCGTTTCTCAGTCAATCTCTCCGTAATAGCAGCGACGGCTTTCTAATACAACTCTTCTTTAAACTAAGTCAGTTGGTAATATGAACCACTAGGAAATACGATTTGCCATTCGTTGTTTTTTTTTTTTAGTTACAATGATCTCCAGGAGATAGTTGTATGAGACTGTATGACCAATACGTAAAGAATGCTATGGAAGAGGGTTGGAGGCTTTAAAGATGGCCATCATATGTACATGATAAGGAGCGAATATTTGCCACTTTCTGTCACTGCTAAAGACTTAATACAAAAAACATGATAAAACCGTCTGTGAAAACAGACGCTTTACTATTTAATACATGTAAAAGAAGTTAATTACTTTTCTAACTTCACAAGTTATAGTACTGGGTCACAATACAAAAGTATCTATAATTGTCACAAGCTGGGTTAACGCAAATCCTTACACAGTAGTACTAAAAGAAACATTTAAAAACTGCGTTTCTTATAAACGGATTTCTACGGAAATATAATTTATAATCATTTTCTGCAATACAAGTAATTTGAAATCGATGGAAATTGTGCAAATATGTAGATTAAAGTACATGCTTTCACATAGAAAATAAAATTCACAATTTAAATTTTTAAATGGAGCTTAATTGAACAGCAAGTCTTGTATACTGTTAGACATATGAATACCCCTCACCCCCTTGCTCCTCCCCTAATAATACTTACTTTAAAATTTAGATAATAATTCAAATCAATCCTTCAATAATTTAATTCATCTCAGAGAGTAGATAGATTTTTGGGACCATGTGATTGTTAATTTGTATTAATATTTTATTTTTTTAAATTTTTATAATGATTATTTATGTTACTTAATATTCAGTGAAATTATTGACATATGAAATAGAACTGAGGTTTTCTAGATAATTAACCGTTTATCCGCTAATGTTTCAATAATAGAACATGATTTTTAAAATAAAAATGTAATTTTTTTTAAAGAAAATCACCTTTATATACAATTGAACATGACTTCATAAATTAGTTTTTACAATAAGTTTTGTTTTGTTTAGATAGTTATTTATTTTTTTCCATTTTTTTTAAATTTTGATATATTTTGTCAATTTTACTCTCTCTTACAATTAAGTTTACCAAAATTCCAATTTAAATGAAAAAAACGCAATTCTTTAAAATATATCTTCAGACAACATCCTACTGGGATACAACAAAAGCAAAATTTTATTTTTAAATTTTAAAGGTAAAATTTATTTTTTTTATGGCTCTGTTCTATTATTGGAGCATTGGCGTTTATAAGGGTTCATGTTTCTTTTACGTGTAAAGCATTGCATGATATTGCAAACATTATTTTCTTTTGCATTTTGCTAAGAATTGCAACTTTTCTAAAGAAAATAAATAGATAAAGCTGCAATACTTCGAAAGGATTATAATATTGGCACTTTACATTGATGTTCACTTTTGTTGAGTCAGAAAAATAGAAAGAAAATCTGTTTGATAAGGTGACTGAACATGTGAGTGTGGTGCTTTTTCACCTGTGCCTTTGAAGACAAGTGCAAATGAACATAAAAGGTGTCTTATTGCATATGTTTTCTAAAATAGATATCATTTTCCTTTGATATAGAGTTTTTCTTGGATGACAGGGAAAAAAGAGTATACGTGCTTTCTATGTGTTTCATTTATAAAGTTTTCATAAATTTAATACCATGTCTGAAAGATGAATTGTAATACAAGATGCTTTTTCTTTCTAGAACCCCTTTCAGAAGTTGCACATATTTGCTAGTTAGAGCCCGATGAATCTGATGATATAACCGATGAAGAAGGTATTGAGGAAAATAATTTAGATACACCATTTGATGTGTGTGGAATGGTTGACGTCATTTTACAAAAAAGATGTAATATGAAGACAAATTTCAGAAACATGGTCCAAGGACTAAGAAGAAACGAAAATCTGAAAATCTTCTTGTAAAGTAGGAGGAAAGAGAAATTCGATAATACAACAGAATTGGAAAAACCAGTACCAATATTGCGAAAATTCTATAGTATCATAATATTTATCAATTGCCCATTATTCAACGATAAATAAACAATACAGTTAATATTAAGAAGATAATATAATTATTAGACATAAAATTAACTAATTTCCTGAGCTTTTAAATATATGCAAAAAATAATCATGTAACAGGCCAATGTTCCAATAATGGGACATCTCTAAAAACACCCCCAAATTTTTTTCACCTAATTTTAAAAATTTATTGTATTTATATAATCTTAATTAATATAATAACCAAACGTCAAATCATTGGGACTATTCTTTCTTAATTCGGCGTTTCAAATTTTATGGGAATTTTTTTTCATTATTTGAAAGTATAATTGAGTAAAACACATATATTTAATTTTATGTTTAATTTTTTGTCGGATGGTTTATAAATTAATGCATCTGCGATTTATATTTCATTAAATATATATAATTGTATTTTACAAAATCTTAAAAATACTAACTCATGTTTTATATTTTCGATTGATAGGTATTATCAAGCAGTTCATTTAAAAGAAAAAAAATCTTAAGTTTTCATCTGATCTCAATCACTAATGATATTTTTTACTGTAATATGTTATAAAAACATAAAAGAAAGAATGTAAGTAAAACTATATAAATTATTACCGCACATCTGTACAAAGTCAAATAATTTATTCATGGATATTTAATTTAGTTGTCAAAATAAATTTAATTTTTTAATTTTTTAATATTCCTGTTCGATATCCAAATACATCAACTCGAATATCACATGTCGAATGGATACTCGCTGTCTGTTTGGAGTCGTCACAATGCTTTCTAACATGTGTTAAACTTAGTGTATCAGAAAAGTAGATCATACTACTCAGAACTAAACTAAACTTATGTGTAAATGATTATTACAGGCATTTTATCTTCCATGCAATTTGTAAAAGTTTTTTTTTAGCATAAGGAAAGAATGTAAGTAAAACTATATAAATTAATACCACTGATCTCTTTAAATTCTTATCGCTTATTCATGGATATTTTATTTTAGGTGTAAAAATAAATTTAATTTTTCAATTCGTATTTCTGTTGGGATATCCAAAAATATTAACTCGAATATCACAGCTCGAATGGATACTCGCTGTCAGTTTGGAGTCATCACAAGGGGCTCTAACACATGTTAAACTTCGTGTATCAGAAAAGTAGATAGTACTTCTCAGAACTAAACTAAACCTACTTTTGTGTAAATAATTATCACAAGCATTTCATCTTCCATACAATTTGTAAAAGTTTTTTTAGCATAAAAGAAAGAATGTAAGTATAAATTAATACCACTCATCTGTACAAATTCTTATCGCTTATTCATGGATATCTTATTTTAGGTGTGAAAATAAATTTAAATTTTCAATTCGTATTTCTTTTGCGATATCCAAATACATCAACTCGAATATCACAGCTCGAATGGATACTCGGTGTTGGTTGGGAATCATCACAAGGCCCTGTAACACGTGTTAAATTTCGTGTATCAGAAAAGTAAATCTTAGTGCTAAGAACTACACTAAACCTACTTATGTGTAAATGATTATTATAGGCATTTTATCTTCGATACAATTAATGAAACTTTTTTTTGGTAACCCACAATAAATATTAATTGAATTAAATATTAAAATTATTTTTCACTCTAAAATCTCTAAAATATTTTCACTCTAAAATGTTTTAAAATAAAGAATAACATATTTACCGAAATATGCATAAAAAATTATGTTTTATGCGCTAAAAATATATAAAAATAAAATGCTGCAGATTTTAAAATTAAAAAAGTACTAATATACCACAACTTTTAATAAATAGCCATATATACATGTTTAAGCATATGTATATCCATATAAATATATATGTGTGTTGCGTTTAATTACATTTTGTTTACATCCCAAGCAGAATTAATTTAAACGAAAGAAAACTGACTCATTAGTTTAAATTTTCCAAAATTAGGGTGAAACTGCTCCAGACTATTTTAAAGAATCCCCATTTTTCATAACAAAATACGTGAAGAGTTTGATATTTTGTAATTAAAATTAATGATAGAAGCATTTTATCTTTAACTTAGGTGGAAACCGTTTTTAAAACGAATATAATGCACCGTTTCGTTTATTATAGATACATTTTCTTACTTTAAGAGGAAATATTTGGAACATAGTTCGTTCCTAACAAAATTCAATCCGGTTTCTTTCTACAAATTAGTTTCGAAAGAGATTAATTGTTTACATACTAATTTTTTATGTTCATAGCGGTCGATAGACATAATGAACTTCGGCATTTCTGCCAGGGCTTTTACTTTTAACCATTAACCGAGCTTTGGATGCCGTAACCATCTATTTTTCAATAAACGGGTTGCATATTTTTTCATTAAAAATGTCCACTGGAACGAAATATTCGAAAATGCATTGTAATTAACTTTATTTACTCTACGTAATTATGATTTAAAAGTTAATTATTGAGCGTGATAAATTGTGTTATGTTGGCATTTTATGTTTGACTATTTGTTTCTTAAGAAACATTAACATACAATGAATACAATTGAAGTTTAAGTGCTAAATTTTAATAAAATATACTCCAAAACTTTTTAAAGCTCGGAGTTTGTTAAGCTCAACTGAGAGTCAAGATGAAAACATGTATGATACTTGTCTTATGTATAGTTTTGCAGATATTTCCGAAATTTCTCTTTTATTAATGTTGATCTTAATTATGTTTACTATATTTACCAACTCAGTTAGAAAATACTTAAAATGTTAATTTTACAAGATCAATACATGAAAGCATGTATGATACTTAAGTATATTTTCTCCCCTTTTTTAAAAAAATTCTGATGTAATTCATAATGAATTCACTGTATATATATATATATATATATATATATATATATATATATATATATATATATATATATATATATATATATATATATATATATATATATATATGTGTGTGTGTGTGTGTGTGTGTGTGTGTGTGTGTGTGTGTGTGTGTGTGTCCAATGATATTGGAAAAACCGGCCTCAAATTTATACTTGAAAACCATTTTAAATCTGCCCCTATTATTTTTCTCAGCCCGGGCATTCTGGGCCTGACAAAAGTCCTGCTAAACTTTTCTGCTGAAGAACCACATCAGTCGTCGTGGCAGAACGTAATCTTTATTTCATTTACTCAAAACAGGACAAAATCCAGAGACATCTCAACCGGATGGTGTCAGAATGCTCTATAACGCCAACCTTTAGCGAGAGAGGACCAAAATCCACGTAGGGTATAAATATCGTGGGAAAATGCTAAACCAACAGTTAATTGCTTAAAGATAATAGCTTTTGATTAGAAACATCTGCCAAAATGTGGTGTTAGAGATGACTAATATTGCTGATGGCTATAGACTTCCTCGGAGAGTTATTGCTTCCTCATTAAATTGACAGCTATATCATTTTTTGATTGAGAATCAAAGAAAGAATTTGGTGGTTGGGCTGAAGGAATGAAAAGTTCCTCGTTCAAATTGTATGGCTGGGAAAATTTGGTTAATATTAACGTTTGGTTAATATTAATTATTGTATATTACTAGAAATTAAGATTTAGAATAATGAATGAGGAAATGGGATAATTTTATATAGTCTTTAAGTGCTTAGGTATTAATATATTGTTACAAATATAAATATAAATATAAATATAAATATATATATATATATATATATATATATATATATATATATATATATATATATATATATATATATATATATATATGTATATATAATATGATATATATACTATATATATCTATATTATATATATATATATAAATATATATATGTATATATATATAATATATATATATATATATATATATATATATATATATATATATATATATATATATATATATATATATATATATATATATATATATATATATATATATATATATATATATATATATATACATATACATATATATATATATATATATATATATATATATATACATATATATATATACATATATATATATATATATATATATATATATATATATATATATATATATATATATATATATATATATATATATATATATATATATATATATATATATATATATATATATATATATATATATATATATATATATATATATATATATATATATATGTGTGTGTGTGTGTGTGTGTGTGTGTGTGTGTGTGTGTGTGCGTGTGTGTACGTTATGATTTAAAAATTAAAGCTGTTATGTATCTAATTATGTTTGTACTTCACTTGTCATTTTTATATATTGAATTACAAAAACAATAGATTTTTTTTTCAAATAGTTTTTTAACTGTAAACTTTATTAGGATATACTACTTAGAAGCATTTTTGAAGTTAAAACGTATATAAAAATGTAGAAAATAATATAAATGTTCCCATACATGAGTTGTCATAAACTTGACATATTTGAGCATTGTAAATTTATGGAAAATTCAATTTATTTGTAGAGTTCTTATGGTATTAAATAAAGAATTGTCGCAGGGAATAATTATATAAACTTAAGGGAAATAAGCAACTTCTAGATATGTAATTCCTGTATACATTATCAAGTTACGATTTGCAATAGATGAAGTCAGTTAATTAATGACTCCAATACAACTAAGATTTTAAATAAGAAATTGATTGTTTATATGCTAAAAGTAAATTATGCTTAAATACCAGTGAGTCAAATTAAAACAAACCAAAAGCAGTTCCTAAATAAAGGTATTATATTTAGCACGAGATATTGATATTCTAACAGATCTAGAATCTACAAGAAATACCTTTATATGTATGTAAATTCAGTAGAGCATCCTAAATTATTATCGCAAGATTAGCCTTATATAGAACCTCTTACAGTAAACATATCAATAATGTTATCTATGAAAAATGAACGTGACTTGAAGTGTTATTACTGGATTAGTATGTAATTAAAGAAAAATGAAGATTATAGTATGCAATGCACTTGAAAGCATCAGGAATAAAATAAATCTCATTTTATTTTACTATGGGATTATTGAAATTTAAGAACATAATTGTAAGATTAATCACTGTACATAATAAAACTTTGATTTTTTTTTAACTTCAGAAATACATCTCAGGTTTTAGTACATGTTTTTGCAATTGATGTATGTAGAGGGATTTTACTTTTATTCTCGTGTTAAGTAAATTATTATCAGGACTAATACTTATAGATTACAGGGACAATAAGAAGTATTAAGGTTGATCGGTGGCCTTAGACATATATTTATGCCTATTTCCAGCTTTTTGAACAGTTTGTGTGTTATGAAGTGACATGGAAAAATTTCAAATAATAGGGCTAAAAGAAAGGGGATTTTGAAAATGATCCTTATAATGACTGAACTTATGAATAATTTACTTAACACAAGAATAATAAATAAAATCCCTCTACATATATCCATTGCAAAAACTTGTACTAAAATGTAAGATATATTTGTGAATTTAAAAAGAAATTCAAAGTTGTATTAAGTAGAAAGATTAATCCTTTAACGAATATATCTCAAGTTTTAATACATATTTTTGCAACTGATATATGTAGAGAGATTTTACTTATTATTCTTGTGTCAAGTAAATTATTCATAAGTTGTGTCATTATCAGGGTTAATACAATAATCATGCTATAAGAGTTCAGTTTTAAGGTTGCTCAGCGGCCTTAGACATATACATGTTCCTCTTTCCAGCTTATTAAACAGTTTGTGTGTTATGGAGTGCCATGGAAACATTTCCAATACTAGGCCTAAAAGGAAGGGGACCTATAGTTTAACATCGATTCCGAGCGTCTATAAAGATCTAGCAGCACAATTTCAATTCAAGATACCCAATACACGTTTACATCATTTTCAATTTATGCTATTATACTTTTTCAATTTTCTAAATTTTGATAGTAAGTATATCTTTAAAATGACATCATCTTTGCTTTAGTTATCCAGACTGTAATATTAAATTTGATTATAATTGTTAAAGTTATTTTTTAGTTTCAAACCTAATCTATATATACAATGAAATTTATAAAAATTAGTACAATTAATAATTATATGAATAGGACTTAAAAGGATTGGAACACATATAATTACAGTAGTTAAATACTGATATGTGTATTTATTCTTAATATAGTTATTCTTTATTCTATATTATATATGTTTATTCTTAATTAATAATATATTTATTCTTAATACGATAAATATTTTTATTATTCAACCAA
The DNA here is from genome assembly GCA_032207245.1 of Pardosa pseudoannulata. Lineage (NCBI taxonomy): Eukaryota > Metazoa > Arthropoda > Arachnida > Araneae > Lycosidae > Pardosa > Pardosa pseudoannulata. Next base: position 105,985,832 of record CM063511.1, read on the forward strand.
TGTTATTTTTAACCCTTTTAAAGACACAATATACTCATAAATACACATATTTTTTTTAATTATAATATTTTTTATCGATTTTAGAAAGACAAGGGAATTTTGAAATGACAAAATTCGAACATTAATAAAAACTTTTTCTCTAAAATATAATTAATAATATATTTTATTGTCAAAAAACGTTTTTTGAAACATATGATTATTTTACTGCATTGAAACCGGTTTTTGTCTTACATTTTTATTCCATATTTAAAATCATTTTTCGGTTTCACAGCTTTATTTAATTAATTATTTGAAAACATTATTTGAAAGCATTAATTTTCTGCTTTTCTTATTAAAATCTTTGTAGGTTTTCTAATAATACTCTCTTTTTAATCTGAGTACGGTTTCAAATACCGCAATGTATTTTCTGGAGTTACAGGTAATATAAGCGTGACACGGCAAAAAATAGTTACTAGAACATTCTAAATCTTGAAAATTTATGTTACATAAATAACATAAAAAACATCGGTGGAAACTGACACCTATTTTTATTTCACTAAAGTTAATTCTAAAGATAAAATGAAAAAATAAAATTAATTATCTAGAATAGTGGCCATTAGAAACATTTTTGAGAAATATTGTTGGATGATTCACTTTTGTAAAACATGCTCGAATTTTTTCAAAATCTTTTCTAATAGTTTTCACATTTTAGTGTATTACATGTTTTATGTAATATTATTACATATTTTCATTAAAAGGCTATTACTTAAAGTTTTAAAAATTTTAAAACTTAGATTCAAGGTTCCTTTTATATTTAATAATCATTTCGAGAAGTTCAGATTTTACTGTTCTTTAAAGTTGTCATTTGATGAGAGAATTCCACGAAGATGTATGTATTTTTAATAATTGGAACTCTCTCCTTATAATACGAATGTTTTAAAGTAATTTTCATCTTTTTAGATCATTGAAGAAACACTCTAAGATTCATCTGTTCCTAAATACCTGTGGTGTTGCATACGTCCTTTAACCCTTTACATCCTGAATTAGTTTACAATCAAATTTCTTACTGTATTTTAGCATCATTAGTTAGTTTTAATGGAGAATAATCACAGATAAAAGAAAATTAATTTTTACTGTATTTTAGTAGTTAATTTTGCAGCTGGTACTTTCTAGTACCAATATATATTTTTGACTATATGATGACAAATGAAACGCTTACTTGCAAATTATAGATGTGTCTAAAAATAATAGTACCAAATAACTGGTAATAATCCACTAAATTTACTCAAATGACCAACACGTGTATCAACTGTACCACAAAATGACCTTCGAATGCAGCACGAAAAGTATAAAATCCCTACTAAAAATGTTTCCTAATTGGTGCTGTCATTTCTTTTCTATTGCAGGAACTGCATCGTTCATGTCCTTGTTAGTACCGTCAGGGAAAACGGCTTTATTATGAATATATAAATGTTTGATTGAAGCGGTACTTATAAGTACCGTCAGGATGAAAAGGGTTAAATGGTGCTCCGACCTGTACAATTATTTATTTTGCCGGTTTTAATATATTGGTGTACCGATGGATGAAATGTTTCAACAATACCGGTGCTTAAGTTTTTAACATTTTGCAACATTTTAAATCTTTTAATAAACATTTTTCAAAGATTTTATCAGGATTTTTCTAATTACATTTGGACTGTCAAATACTACTAGTAATTAGAAAATATAAAAATAAAAAAAACAAAAATAATATGGTCATTTTTGTAGGATCTTTTTTTGTAGAATATGATTTCCAGTAGTTCAAATATAAATTCCAATTAATATTTTCAAAGACAAATCTATTCAAAATTAAAATATTCTTTTCCTTTTGAATTAAATAATATTAGCCCATATAATTAATTTGCTAATTATAACAATTCTGAAATATTCAAAAATATGAAATCAATCTCAACAAATTTATTTTATGAAACTTCATTTTAATTTCAGGCAATATACGAAAAATATATAACATATATCAAGTGTTTTAAAACAAGTATATTCTAGGTGAGCAGAAATTTATAATGGTTGTTAGTGGGAAAATAATTAATGTACATGTATTCATAATAGCAGCGCATCATTAATTATATATCATTGGAATATAATTTTATATTTTACAGATGGGTTTTAAAAAGTGTTTTATTTATAAACTTTCAGCATATGCAATACAAAACTAATTCATTGTATCCTTATGCATTTACACTATTCCTTAAATATGTAAGTTTAATTTTATGTTAAATATATATATATATATATATATATATATATATATATATATATATATATATATATATATATATATATATATATATTGCCTAACGTAATCTGGTATGCAATACAATTGATATTGGTTGAAATATCTCTTTGTGTAATACAACAAATTAATTTTGCTTACAACGTATTATTGTTTGCTTTGTATTAAAATAAAGGATATAACATTTTAAGTTCATATTAGATCAAACGTTATTATTCTCTTTTAAGTTCCAGGATCCTTGATTTTGCTTTGTTTCAGTTTATCAGTTTATAAAGTTAAATTTCCTTTATGATAATGTTTTTCATTAAAGTTCAATATTTGTAATAAAAATTTATTTATGCTATGAATGGTCTCAAAGAACAGATTATGAGAGTTTATTCATACTTATTTCATAATTTATACTCTAATATGCAATAGAGAGAAAAGCTTTCTGAAGTTTAGACCAGCCATTATGCATAATTGGTCATAGAGAATAAAGTACTACGATACAAAGTGAATTATTGTTTGAACAATGGTAGGAATTCGTAACTCCCAGATGAAATAGAACGTAATTTTCAATATGGTTTTCGATATAATGGAAACATTTAAGTTTTTAGAGTATGTTTTAATGTAGATATTTAGTAAATAACGTTAAAATTAAATTTTCTAATGATAAATAAAAAACATTTCAGATGAGTTAATTCATCTTAATACAGTAAATATTATGATTAAAAATACTCCATATTACACATTTGAATCTAATTTTTTAGCTCCGTCAGAAAACTGTCTGGACAAAAAACGTTCAGAACAAAATAAAAATTTTGTAACAGATCACATTGAATGTGCGAAAAAAACGTGATTTATCATATTACAGGTTCCTTTTTCTGCCATATTGTATCACATATATATGTTATGATAAAAAATATTTTCAACTGTTTTCACTGAAATTAGTAGACAAACTTATTAAATTGTGGTATTATTTTTTAACTTTTATTCACAGCCTAAGTAAGGTATCATATTGAAAATATATTATTTTCTCTGTAAGCTAATAAAAAAATAAGAATTTACAGTAATGCGTGTTTAAAAAATGCTTCAAGCTTTATATTTTATAAAACAATCTTTTTATTGTAGAACTCAAGAAGAAACATTTTATAGACTTGAAACATCATGCCACTGAAACCCAGACTGACTGTTTTTCTCTCGTTTAAAATAAATGGATGATATGCACTATTAGTCGTGTACATCGTTTTTATTAGCCAAGAAAACATGGAATATATAAAAGCAATCTAATATTTATTTTACTTCCTTAGTTGTTTGTTAGAATTAGAATTTATATCGCATGAGGTAAATTCGAGATCATGCGGCTTCGTTTTACTGCTTAACTTCAATGGTACAGGGAGAATGAAAAATATGGGAACAGTAACTTACAGAAAATTTCATATTCTCTGATCCAAGTATTTTGTATATTCAAATATATCTAAAAGAAAGCGAAATTAAAAGGGTTTTTTTCGATCTTACAAAACTTTCTCCCATTAATTCGGTTCATATTTTGTGAGTTAATCATAGTTTTATCACTCTTACCATTTCATATTTTTCTCTTTAGTCCCACATCCTTTCAACCCTCATGAGTTTCTGCTATTTCTTTTGGTATTTTGTATTATCTGTGTTATTCCTGAATTTAACATCACAACTTTTACACTATTACTTTGATTGCAATGTCCGATGTGATCATGTACATGTTTAACTACTTATTCTACGGTACATCAACGAGTTTAACTCATTGATACAATATTGCCGCATAAAGCAGCTTAGCCAACGGGCTCAGTGGCCGAATGGTCATAGCACGCGATCCAGACCCGAAGATTGTGGGTACGATGCTTGCCATGGCAGTTTATCCAAAGTACGGATTTTTAACTTAAAAATGTTATTTATTGTTTACTTGCGTTCTTGAATATTCTAGATCTTTCTTTAATATGTAAATTAGTTATTTCTCGAATATTCTGTTCGGGTATAAAAGCTGATACCCACTAGTTGTAAGCAACTTCTCGATCATGTAAAGTTACGAGTTGCTATTTAGCTTCAATAAAATCTTCTGTTAAGTTAAACGGTGTGTTTATTCAAATCTTCGTGACAATATTACACCAAGAATAAAAGCTTCCATCAATGATTTTTTCTCGACACTTAGATTGGTCTTGTATGTTATTGATCTTGTATTATTTTGTATGTAGATTGATATTGTCTGTTACTATTATGTGTTCATAAAAATCCAAACCGACTACATCTTAACTAGCACTATGAGTACCACTAAACTAATGTATACGATTATTGTAGTTAATAACTGAGCGATCCAAAATCTAAATTATCGAGTCGCTGAACTTTCGTGAAAAAAAGTGATTTACTGATATAACCACAAATAAATGCTGGGACAAATTAAGCAGTCAAGGTTTATATACACTAACTCCAATCATGTAAATCAAGAGATGTATTTAAACTTTGAACTTTATCTATATGTCTAGAATAAGTTTTGTAATTTTTGATGAAATCAACTACCATGTAAAGTTATATAATTTATTATAATCACAAATAAAATGCTTTGACAAATTAAGAAAGAAGTAGGTTAAATTATGTATATTGTAATATCTGGATTACAAAAAATATTGCATAGAATTAGAAAGAGGCTTCAGTTATTAAAGAAATATTTGCAGTGTATTCCAAGTAATGACAAAGGTAATCATCCATTGGTCGTCTACTGTAGCTCCTTCTTATGGCTGTAAATTTCCGCAGTGTTTGTAAAAGTGTACTGTTATACTCAGATAATTTTTATCGGAAATACATTTTTTTAATGTTCATTAGATGACTTTTCTTAAACAAATGTAACAACATCGACAAAATTATGATAGTGTTTTAGGTTCAATATGCCTTCAAAATGTTTCTAAGGTGTAGTCAAACACGTTAGTTTAATGGATAGGATATATTATTGAATGTTCATTGTATAGAATCTACTAAGTGATTCAAAAAAGGAAATATTTCAGTTATAAATAAGAAGTGATGATTTGAATAGGCAACTTAATTTTATATTCTTTTTAGGGAATTTAAAAATGGAAACAAATTCAAATTCCTTTTAAAACTTCTCAAAATGAGTTTGATGCACTTGGTGCCAAAACTTTTACCTCCTTTAATAGCCTTAGCAACATCATTGGGAATCATTCAAGGTAAAGGGAGAAACATTTTCAGTCAATAGATTACTATTGTTAAATATGATTTCGAACTGCCTTATCATCAAAGAACCCAAAAAGGTATCTATCTGAAATGGTAGTGAAGCAAAATTATTTACCTTATTTTGAGGCTTAATTAAGTAATCTTCATTTTTACAACTTTTGTTACAAGTAATTTCCCAATTTTTTAAACAAAAATAGTTAGTTTTCTGTTTATAAAATTTCTGTCACATTTAATTTTTTATTTTAATAGCAATACAAGATTGTTATAAATCTTCAATTATTGATTAAAGGAAAACCTTATAAAATCCAAGTCTAGGATAGCAACTAAAATTAGTGACATTTATTTTTTTATATCTGTTTTTGCCTTTCACTAACATATTATTTGTGTCTTGAAAAACAGCAATCTTAAATGTCATAATTTTTAATTTTTTTTCATATACAAC
>CM063511.1:105996740-106046740 GCA_032207245.1 Pardosa pseudoannulata
GCGGCCTTCCTGTTTTTTCTTCATTCTGAAGAAAATTGCGACCTCTGTTAAATTCTTTAAACCATCTGAATATAGTAGCAGAAGCTGGAGATTCATCATCCAATGACAATTTCAACCTTTGAAAGCATTCTTGGTTTAATCCTGTTTTAAAATCTTAGAAAATCATAGCGCGAAAATGCCTCTATTTTCTCTTCTGTTTAAAATTTATTCTAAGCTAAACAAGTTAAAGTAAGTCAGTAAAAGATCATCTATTGTATTAAAATACTTTGTATTTTGAAATGAAACCGTTGTTTTATTTTGTAAATTCTCATCTGTGTGTATCTCAAAAATTTCGGAGTATTCCTCGTACTAACAAATGTCCACCATTTTAAGTGAAATTATTCAATATCTCTCTATAGATTAAATGTGACCAAATATTTGGTTTGTTAATCACGGCAGTTTTTAAGTAACCTTCCATTAATTCGGTTAAGTAACATCATTCTGAATATTTTAAAATTAATGCCTTCAATTTTATTAAATTTAAAAATTTTGTTAAATATATTATATTTCTCCCGTGAAAAATAATTTTTAAATCACCTATTAATATAATAAATTATGCGCATGAAGGAACATTTTAATAGCATAAATTGGAATCTTAATTCAATTAGATATAAGATTTTATTATAACCATTAAATATATATTTTTTTCTGAGAAATTTCCTCCATACATTAACTTTTGTTTTTTATTTTAAAATGAAAAATATACTACACTATTTCTTTTCTAATTAATATTTAAAAAACAACTCTTTTTTTCAATTTTTATTTCTAAGTAGTTATTATAAGTAGAATTAAATTTCAATATTAAGTATCATTTCGTGTAAGATCTGCAGAAATAAAATCTATTGTGAGTAAATTTTCACTGACGATTGTATTCAAATGGGATAATTTAATAAAAGCGAATATTAAAAAATCATTTATTCATATATTCAAGATTCTCATGAAGCTAATGACTATTTATTAAAAAAAACAATAAATAACGATCCCATTTAGATAAATCCCAAATGTAAAACCAAGGAGTAGTAAGAAATCCGAGTCTTTAATTAATGGGATTTTCGGAATTTAGTTTTATTAATTTGATTCATAAATGGGTATGTTGATCGAGAAAAAATGAATGATATATTTAGTGTGCATTGTTTAATTGCATTTTAATTAAGTTTCCTCAGTGACGAATTTTTGAAAATAATGAACTCCTCAATTACGATTTGAACTGCAATTAGTTGCGATGCTACGTTTAAAATAGAGACAAGCTATTAGTAATGAGGTCATTAATGGTGCAGTATGAATTTTCTTAAACAAATTATACATATTCTGTTATATGTATTTAGCTTGTTATTCAATATCTTTCCTTTAGGAATAATATTTTATTTATGTTTTTCCATGACGCACTGGTGTCGAAAGTCAGTAAAAAATATTAAATCTGTAATACCAGATATTTATTATTTGCTTCACAGTGTCCTTAATGAGGTCATTTAATAACGGCGATTAAGAAAAGTGATTTATTTTGTACTTTTTAAAACCCCTCTTTATAAATCCAACACTGTGAGATCCCTAAACATTTTTACTTATCTGTGTTTTGAGTATGTGTTGTCCTTTAACTTTTCCGGATAATAAAAATGATTTCGCCATGTCTGCTGAAGTATATACTATAATGACTAACTGTTTCTGTGTTTAATTGATAACAAAAATAGACAAGAAATTTTAAAATTATCTTCCAGTATATATATATATATATATATATATATATATATATATATATATATATATATATATATATATATATATATATATATGTAATATATCAAAATTATTTAACTTTCATATTTCTTCAAAAACCTCCTCTCTCCTATTTTAATTCATCTAAATATCTTTATCAGCTTCTAAATGGTGTAATCAACGAAGTATTTTCCACTTAACATTCCTTTCTGTCATAAAACTGTAAACTTTCTGTCTATACAGCAAGTTCGCAGGTGTTGGCGGAACATGTTTTCGCGTTTTGCTGATATTGCAGTCAATTCGCTTAGTAAGTTGTTTTTGTTGTGGAAAAATTCTTGTTGTCAGCGCTCTTGGCTGTACTTGTGTGAGAGCAGAGTGAACTCTGTGGCTTTTAATTGTATATTGTCCAGAAGGACAGATGTGTCGTGTTGCCGCTCTGAAATAAAGTTTTAAATTAGACTTCTGAGTTCTCTTGAATATGAGACCCGACTGCATCTTTGTACTTTATGAATGCTAGCTGTTGAACGTTCTCCTTGTGAAGGAGTTTTATATAAAAAATGGATTACATATATATATATATATATATATATATATATATATATATATATATATATATATATATATCTTCTCTCCATTCGAATTCTTTCACATCTACATTCACAGCCATTCCATGTTTTATTTCAAGGAGTAAGCACTACATAAAATTCTCTCTGCCAGTCTCTCAATAAATGCTAGCCACATTTTACAACCGTTTTAGGAGACTGGTTCTATATTCTAATGATCTAAGTTATTATCTGATTTTTAATATCGTTGACTAAGTTGCTATCTCTTAATAATAATCTCCTCTTTTCTCGCTGTTGGGTCAATCCTGTAATCTAAGCTGTTTTTCGTATATCATTCCGTGATCTGCTCTTGACGAAGAAAGTCCTTCAGATCCGAATCTCTTTTCTTAAATATTAAATAAAGTTCCACGTTGAACTCGCTGCTTCTTTTCGGGGAATAACCGTACTATTTATGGAACGGTGGATTATTTAATGATCTAAGTTCCTGTCTGATATTCAAAATCTCTGACTAAGTTGCTATAACTTAGTAATAATCTCCGCGTCTCTCGTTCTTGGGCCAATCCTGCAGTCTAAAGTGTTTCTCGTGTATCATTCCATGCTCTGCTCTTGACGAAGAAAGCCTGTCAGATATCAATCTCTTTTCCTAGATTTTAAATGAAGTTCCACGTTGGACATGTTGCTTATTTTCGTGAAATGGCTCTACTGTTAATGGAATGGTTGATTATTTAATCATATAAGTTGCTGTCTGAGTTTTAGTATCGCTGTCCAAATTGCTATGACTTAGTAATATTCTGCGCGTCTCTCTCTGTTGTGTCAATTCTGTAAATTAAAGAGTTCTTCGGGTATCATTCCATGCTCTCTGCTCTTAACGGAGATATTCCGACATATCCAAATCTCATTTCCTAGATATTAACCCTCCGAGTGGAACACATCTAGGAAAAATTCTCCAAAATACGCTGATGCCAAAGAGTTCTATGATTTTTACCTTCCCCCTATTTCGACTAGAATGGAATATGAAAAATACACCCTCTTTATTCTCCCTTTACTTCCGGTTATATATAGATATATAAATAGATATTATAGATTGTTAATTTTTAATACACATAAAGCTGGTCAAGTCTGGAGTATTATCCCATAAGAAATAATGGATTCTATAAGTACAAAGAAAAATATTCTTTGGAAGACTTATTTATATATTTTTATTCAAGTCATCCAAGCTATTTAAGTGGTGCAATTAGAGATAATCTGTTACCGCAAACGAAATACTTCGAAATAGAGATTTACAAAGCCATGAAAAGCTATCAGCGTCTTTGTGCCTCAGGGGGTAGGGTTGCATCCCTCAAGAAATGTCAGTGAAAGAGGGGTGCAGTTCCTAAACAGACTGACCCTCCTACCTCAAAACTCCAGGGGGAAAAGCACTGAGAAAATCGTACATTACATCCATTTTTGGAGGTCGAAAATTGTACGTTTTGAAGTTATCATCGGCTTGGCAGAATTGTACGTGCGAACCGCTTAGAGGGTTAAATAAAGTTCCACGTTGGACTCGCTGCTCCTTTTCAGGAAATGGCCCTATTGTTTATGAGATTTTTGATTATTTAATCATCTAAGTTCCTATCAGATAATTAGCATCGCTGACTAAGTTGCTATCCCTTAGTAACAGGGGAAGGCCAAGACATCAACCACGGCCGACTGCGAAGACATTTTATGTGATTCGCGAGACCATCCCGATAATGACCAAGGATATTAAGAATTTAATTTATGACTTATGACATAGAATTAATGAATTATTAAAAATAAAATTTACTACAGTTCACTCTTTAAAACCTAACCCAAATTAAGATGAGATATATTTCTAAAATCCAGAGCATCTAGCGATACTGATTTTTAGAAATTAATTTCTGAGAAAACGTTTAAATATTTACAAATTGATTTTGTATTTGAAATCATATTTTGGATCGAAGTATCTTTGCGAATCTTCTTTTTCAACCATGAACTCCATAAAAACCAAACATCGGTAGAGTTTAACAGATGAACATTGAATTTCGTGTTTACTAATTGCAATAAGCTCGTGCCAAATTTCAACTAAGCGAAGTGAATAGGATGGTCAAATTTTGATATATAAATACTTTGATTATTTTCGTCAGCAAATTTTTATTTTGTAAATAATAATATTAATTTTTTTAGAAAAATTAGGTAATTTACCATTTTTTCTTGTTACCATAAATAAATATATAAACATGTACTTTACGTTAAATTAGCTCTGACATTGTTAGACCTCCTTCGATCTTTTAATGTGGAGTAGACCACTGATCCCAAAAAATTGGCCACTCCTGCCGTAGAAATATTCTCGCGTCTCTCGCTGTTGGGTGAATCCTAGATCTAAAATGTTTCTCGTGTATCATTCAATGCTCTGCTCTTGACGGAGAGAGTCCGTCAGATCAGAATCTCTTTTGCTAGACCTTAATTAAAGTAAAGTTCCACTTTGGACTAGTTACTTCATTTCGTGCAATAGTTCTTTTGTTTATTCATTACTCCTCTTATTGACTAGTTATCCCGGGCAAGTACAAATAATTAGAGATACTTGTAAGTGATTGGATGATTAATTTTTCCGTTTTACCTTTATACAGTGAGATGGAGAATTGGATAGAAGCTTGTATGCGTAAGATATATATATTTAGTAGGTCAGCAATTTTTTATCCTGTATTATATAAATTTATCTTTTTCATACTGTAAATCTGAAATAATTGTACATATACTAAATAAAAATAAACTCATTTTTCTGGATTGCATTAATATATATTTGAAATGTGTGATATTTAAAATAGAAATCTTTCATTTTTTTAGGTATTTATAAATCTTTATTAATCATTTAAAATTACAAGATAATATTTATGATATAAAACAAAATTAATAATAATCCGAATGAAAATAATTATTAATTTAAAGGCCTATAATTCTGTGGTAATACATAATGTATTTTAATTACTAAGAAACTTTATTTTGCATATAAAAAGAGTAATAAATATATAAAATAAAACATAAATGAACAGGTTCCTAATACTAACTCATAATTCATAACTTAATATTTAAAGTATTAAACTTACTCCCGGGAAGGAAAAATAAATAACAGACTAACCTACGCAATCTAACGAAAATAGAGAGCATTTATTTACCTGTACTTCATTTCAAACAAATTAAACACAGCTTCATTATCTGTTTTTGTTTAATAAAATTAATCTGTTGTAAAACGAATTCTTTAATTACAACGTCTCCGTAGTAAAATTATATTTGCACGAAAAAATGTATTTTTCTATGTTAGAATTTTCTAGTAAGTTTAACCCGCTTAAATAACGTTTCAGAATTATGTTTAAAATAGTACTAGATATTAAAATCCTAGGTTTTTACTTAATTAACTTTTGATTTAACAATATTAAAACATAATTTGTCTTTTACGTTCGTGGCATTAAATTAGTAATTTTACTGGAGTAGAAGTGAAAGTAAAAATAATATAAATGTATCAACAGGAAAAGCATGAAACAGAAGTTAGGGGCATGCATTTTAAAACTTATGAATATTATATAGTCTTACATTTAAAAATTGTTCTAACGCATGCAATGCGAATTTAGCTCTCTCCCTCTAGGTATATATACATATATATATATATATATTTTATATATATATATATATATATATATTATATATATATATATACATATTATTATATATATATATATATATATTATATATTTATATATATATATATATATATATATATATATATATATATATATATATATATATATATTATATATATATATATATATATATTTATATATTATATATATTTATATATATATATATATATATATATATATATATATATATATATATATATATATATATATATATATATATATATATATATATATATATATATATATACATATATATAATATATATATATATATATATATATATATATATACATATATATATATATATATATATATATATATATATATATATATATATATATATATATATATATATATATATATATATATATATATATATATATATATATATATATATATATATATATATATATATATATATTTATTTATTTATTTATTTAAATCAAGCATAGACAACGTAATAGTCTTCTTGTAATAAGCTAAGCATGAGGTTATGAAATCCGAGGAAAAAATTGAAGTAATATACTTATTGGTTAGATTGTATAGTAGTTAGTGTATTGTAATGCCCCCTGCTGGGCTTCGGCTTGATATCCAAGAAAGGGTTATAGGTGATTGTCTTATCTTCTCATAGGGTGTAATATTCGCAGAAGATAAGAGTGTCCTATAATAAAATGTTGACCGAAATCTACAGCTTTATAGAAGTCAATGGTAACAGAAATATATAATGCAGAAATAGGTAAAAAATTGTTGAAATTAAGAATCAAAATATGTAAGTTAAATACTTAGTATTAATATAAAAATGTTAATATATTTTTGTATGATTGGCATTTCAATACGAATACATTATTTACAAAATATCTTTTAAAATCTATGTATCTACAATCTATGTATTTACGAATTCCTAAGATTACTTTCACTAACTCAGAAACTGTGGGAAATTCCACAAAATATTCAAATCTATTTATCAAATTTATATATCTTGAGAGAACTTGTGCCATCCTTTTTACATGACATGAGGCTAGTACATTAAACTTGTCTGGCTAGACTCTTCCTAACTGGAATAAAATAATTTTCTTATTTCATGTTCGAGATACGAGTCATTCTTATAAATATTTCAGTATTTTATAGCATGTTACTTAAAAAATGTTATTTTTCAACTTAAGATGAATATTTATAATTGCTATCTTTACTCACAACTTCTGGTTTAAAATTAAAATATTTTTAATTAAAATGATTAAAGAGATTCTATATGTTTGAAATTACAGTGTAATAACTTTTGCAATTTCTTATTGTCTTTCTGTATTTCGAATTTATTCTCTATTGCAGAGAAACTTTTATCAGATGGCATTGCATTTGCTACATCAGATGGCAGCAAAATGGCATTTATAATAGTACTAACGTCCTAAAAGTATACATGACTGGTATTGGGTTAAAAACAATATTTCAATATACATTACGTAACTGTAACATACTGGAAGCTATTCTATTAATGAAAGAATATTAATAATAGAGTCTATAAAATTAAATTATTTGATGCTATGTGCAGATAAATATATCAGATAAGTAAATGTATTAAAATGTTTTTCGTTTTTTGTGAACTAAATATTTATTGTAATTATTGTGCAAAATGTATAATTGGATTTCAAAACCTGAAATTATGGCCGTTTAAATGGTGAACTATTTTTTTAAGTCTCCGTAAATAAAAAATTAATAGAGGCAGTCTTCTTGAGGTGACAACGTGTATTAAAACATTATTTTAAATAAAGACATAAATAATCTTGTTAAATAAGACATATAATACATTAGAATATGAAAATATATATTTTTGTACCTAAATATAAGTTTGATATAAATATTAAACTACATATTTTAAGATTACGTACGTCATATTGAATATAATTTTATATATACTCATTTCTACCTTGTAATTAGCATTTATGTAAAACCATAATCGGTTAGTAAATTGCAATTTTATAATTACGATAATTTTTATTATATTATTACTTTTCTTATAGTTGAAAATTAGGTTAAAGAATAAAGATAATTATTTAAGTTTGTATGTAATTTTAGCATTCATGTTGAAAACACACTTTTTGATTAAAAATCATTTTTTCAGAAAAATTTCAATAACAAAAATATACTTCATAGAAAATTAATCTAGAAAATATTAAATGTTATTTTTAATTTAAAATGAATGATTTTGCTATATGATCTACTATTAAAAGAAACTATTCTTCTAGAGAACATTGGATTTAAACTTTCAAAGGCATTACAAAAGTCTCATTAAAGAAATCTCTAAACATCTTAGTCCAGGATTATGATTAAAATACCACAGAATCTCTGAATAAAGAAGTTGTATTTAAGTCGATAATTTTCATTCTAATTTCGGTGTATTAACAGTGCTTCAAGGTTATAAGATTAAGAAATATAAAAATACTTATTATGACATGAAAATGTAACTCGCTTTTTAACAAAAAAATAACTAGTTCTGTTACCAAAGAAAATAACATATTCGATTCTTCAGTATATTATTTTTAAAATATATATGAAAGTGTTATAAAAATTTAATCATCTTAAACTATTTCAAGAAAAGTCCTGATGTATTCATTTTTGCTGTGCATTATCCATTTATGTAAAATCGTAATTGGACCTTATATTTCAATTTCGTGAATGCGAAATAATATAAATGATATTTAATAGCATAATATTTTGTTAAAAGTGTAAAGAGAATTATTTAGGATTATATGTCATTTTAAAATTTTTATTTAAGTCTGTTGATATAACATAATTTTTGTAACTTGGTACAATGCTTAAAGAATATAAAAATATTATCACAAAATCCTTACTAAAAAATTTTTAAATATAACTAAGAGATTCCAATCTAGGGGTTCTAAATTTCAGAAAACGCCCTGTGCTTTTCGCAACTGTGAAATATTAGTTTAAATCAATTGAAAATTCTATTTCTTGTGCTTTAAATCGGATTTACTTATTATTCATAAGCCCATGATATTTATAATTTCCTCAAATTTTGTATGTTATAATTTAATATTTTTAAACTATCGTGATAACCCATATACTTTTAACGGTAACTTAAGTCAGTAATTAGAAAAAGTATTATTATCACAAAATCCTTAGTGAAAATTATAAATACAGACAAAAGACTCAAATCCGAACATTCATAATTCTACAAGCTTCCGAATCCGGACATTTTCATAACTGCAAAATTTTATTTTAAATGAATTAAAAATTTCATATCTTGGGATTTAAATCGGGTTTATTTATTGTTCATTTTTGTACACATTTATTAATTCTTTAAATTTTGTATGATAAAATTTTCATTTTTAAGCATTATATGTCATTTTAAAATTGTTATTGACTGAAATGTGTGTACTTTCATGTTTACCTTAAGTGTTTCTTAAGCAAACATTTGCATGATTTATTCGCTTCAAGTGTGTAATGTTCCTTTACTCGAAATCAGTTGTAAAATATAATCGAGTAAATGGAGGATTCCTGTATGTCATTAAAATGAGTGTCCAATAAGTGTGAATTGGTCAAGAAATTAATGCACTTGTAATCGCATAATATTCATAGAGGAAAGAAATTTGCTCATTTTTGTACACATTTATTAATTCTTTAAATTTTGTATGTTATAACTTTACATTTTTTAACATTGTCTGCTATTTTAAAATTTTAATTGACTCAAATCTGTGCACTTTCAAGTTTGCCTTAAGTGATTCTTTAGGCAAACATTTGCATGATTCATTCGTTTTAAATGTATATGTTCCTTTACTCGAAATCAATTGTAAAATATGATCTAATAAACGTAGGATTCCTGTAAGTCATTAAAGTGAGTGTCCAATCAGAGCGAAGTGGTCGAGAAATTAATGAACTTATGATCGTATAATATTCATAGAAGCAAGAAATTTGATCATTTTTGTACACACATATTTATAAATTCTTTAAATTTTGTATGCTATAATTTACATTTTTTAGCATTGTATGTCATTTTAATACATTTTTTGACTCAGTGGTCAAGAAGTTAATGCGCATGTAATCGCATAATATGCGTAGAAGCGAGAAAAGAGTGTCAGTTCAACGAGTTATTTAAGTGCGTGTCCAATAGGATCTAACTGATCAAGTAGTTAATGCACTTCTGATCGCATAATATCCACAGAAGTAAGAAAACAGAGTGTCAGTTCAAGAAGACAATTAAGTGCCTGTCTAATAGGATCAAAGTGGTCCAGAAATTAATGCACTTATGATTAAATGATGCATAATATGCATAGATGGAAAAAAAAAAAACAGAGTGTCAGTTCAAGGAGTGATTGAAGTGTGTGTCCAATGAGAGGGAAGTGGTCGAGAAATTAATGTACTTGTGCTTGTAATGTACTTGTGAAGTGAGAAAAAAGGAGTATACGTCCAAGGATTCACTAAAGTACGTGTCTAATAAGAAGAGAAACTAATACACTTGTAATTGCATAATATTCATAAGGTGAAAACGAAGTATTCGTCCACGGAATCATTAAAGTACGTGTCCGGCAGAAGTGAAGTGATTGAGAAACTAATGTACTTGTGATTGCATGTCCAAAACCAGAATACGAATTGGATTTTTTATTATCTTTCTTAGGAATACATATTAACACTATATGTACTGCAAACAAATTTCGAAAAAAAAAACTTGCATACAAGTTATCAGATTATGAGAGGTGGAGCATTTTAATACATTATTTACTACTTAAATATTTTTCAAACTGTACCTAAAATCCAGAAAACTCCCAAATTTATGGTTCTTAGGCGATTTTGAGTTTTAGGCCTGTTTATAGAAAACATTTGCATAAATTATGTGTTTCAAATTTATTATGTTCCTTTACACGAATTCAGTCGTAAAATAGAACTGAGAAAACAGAATCCGTCCAAAAGATCATTTAAGTATGTGTGTAATAGGAGAAATGTTCAAGAAAGAAGTCTACTTGTGATTTTAAGGCCGAACCCATAAACAGATTGGATTTTTTCCTCATCATTCTTAGGTTTACATATTTAGCATTATATGCTTAGTGTAGCAAACAAATTTCTGAAGTAACGTAATACAAGTTCTGACATTCTAAGGTTTGAAATGTTTTAATGTAGTAAATTTTGCTTAAAAAATATTTGAAAATTGTACCTAAAATCCAGAAAATACATATTTGAAGGGTACAGGAGTTTAAATTTAAGGCTCAATACTCTAATAACAAACGAGTATAAAAATGAAAGATTAATATTTTAATTAGAAGGAACAACTTTGTTTCAGGATTTAATATATTTTATATGGTTTAAATTTATAAAAGAATTCATTTACTACTACCTAGAGTATACCGGATTAAAAATCCTATTTACGAAATCTCTGAAAGTGTTATCCAGGATTATGTTTAAATTACTCCGAAATCCAAGATTAGAGAAGTAAATATGGAAATAAATTTCATAATTGCTGAATAATATGATTTCAAACTCAACCAACGTAAATATATTAATATTTAAATAGAAAAGGGATATTAAATCACTGTTTTAATAAGGATATAAATAGTGTTTTTACATCAGGCATATAACACAGAAATTCTTAAAAGAATATTTTTACCATACTATAAATATGGTGTAAAATTTACATAATATTCTTACAATAATATATATATATATATATATATATATATATATATATATATATATATATATATATATATATATATATATATATATATATATATATATATATATATATATATATATATATATACATATATGTATATATATATATATATATATATATATATATATATATATATATATATATATATATATATATATATATATATATATATATATATATATATATATATATATATATATATATATATATATATATATATATATATATATATATATATATATATATATATATATATATATATATATATATATATATATATATATATATATATATATACTTATATAATAATTATTTAAGTACTGCTGACATGTTTAAAATTTGGATTGGTGAATTGCAAAAAGCAAAAGGTTAATGGGAAAGCTAAGAAAGTTATATTAAAAAATATAACTAAAAGACATGTATTTTAGGTAAAGAAACACCAATATGTTTTACAGAGTTTAAAAGGAATTATATCTAAATAACATTCATATGTATATATATATATATATATATATATATATATATATATATATATATATATATATATATATATATTGCCATTTATTTTTACGGTGTTTTTAGGTCATATATAACACTGAAACTAAAATATTTAATATCAATTTTTAAATGCTATAAAAATATAAAGGATATCATATCAGTAACTATTTTATTAAATGTATAAAAATAATTATTTTTAAGTTTATATATCATTTTAACATCCATACATACTCTCTCGATATATTACAACCTCTGTAACTAAAAGATATAACTAATTTTAATTTATTTTTTATTACAAAATGTGTAATACCTAAAAACCGTAAGTAATAATATAAAAATAAATGCTCTTTTTTGAATAAATAGGTTCTTGTCGAAGTAAAACAAAATTTCATGTGATTTATTTTTATATGTGTATAATTTTTGCCATCCTAACTATAAGGCTAAGAATTAAAAAGCTGTATTTATGAAGTATTTCATGGATCCTACTTATGTAATCACTAAACTTTTCTCGTGAGTCTGTGATTATGATTATAAAATACCCCAAAATCCCTGGATGCAGAAGTAGACTCAAGATTGTATTCCCTAATTGTTGCATATTAAGATTATTTAAACAATAACGAGATAAATATATAAATATTTAAGTACACAAGAGACATTAAACTACTTTTGTTACAAGGGAATGCAGAGTTGTGTTGCATGAAATAGATAACACAATGAAATATTATAAAAATATAGTTTTACTTTGAAATTTAAATTTCAAAAACATTTTTAATCAGTATACAATAATTTCAGATCAGCCCGAATCTATCATATAAAGTTACTGATATTTGCTTTTGATCTTTATTTAATATTTAAATAGAAGTATAATTAATTTCTTTTTTCAAATAACGTTAAATATACAAGTATTATATGATTAGTAGTATAATAATTCTTTTTTCCTCCTTAATGAGAATATGTAAATTTTCAGACTATTTTTACATTCAAATTTAAGTCTGTTTTTATAACACAATTTCTGTGACTTGAAGAAAGACATAGTACCATTCTAGTTTAAACGACTTTTTCGTTCAAAGAAAGCAAAATGTTTTAGTATTTTTTTATAAAAGTTACCTTACAAAGAAGTGATTGTATTTCTCATATAATTTAATGAGTTTTTAAAAGATATAAAATATATATATTAAGTGAAACTATATACATATCCCCTTTTTGCTCGATAACTTTTAGTGTATGTAAATTAAATAATAAATATTTATAAGAAACAAAATTTTGAATAAAAGTTTTCTTGCTTACAAAAAAGTAAAAAATATGATTATATTTCTCATATAAATTAATGAGTGTCGTGTAGCTCTCATTAGATTTACATATTTTACCTGTAATCAAATATAGTGGTCAATATTTGATTAATCTAAAACTAAATTTATATGGATTGAGTTGTGAAAATTATTTAAATTTTAAATTCAACCACAGGTTCTGAAAGAGTAGAGACTAATTTCTAAACGAATAAGCTAAGTAAAAATTTGTAAAACGAATGTTACTCACTAACATAAATACATAACAAAGTTAATAGAAAAATAAGAACATTTATTGTTACGCTATTTTTATATATGTACAGAAAGTTTATGAAATTAAAAAAAAATGCCTATCAAAGTTCTCTAATATTATACGCCACCCTTATAAAAATTTTTCAAAATAAGCAGATATTAAACATTTTTCGGGGAAAGAAGAAAGAGTACCTGATTTTAAGTTCAAATTTTGATAACAAGTTTAACAACACTTTTATGAACCTACAAGGCTCTGCAAGGGCTGTACGCTGCAGGTTTGTGGAAGGGCTATTCGCTGGTTGGAAGCTCTTCAGACTTGGACATGGTCAAAATATGTAGACACCTTTGTATGAAATTTCGACTGGAGGGATGGAAATGCAGACTTCAATAGCACCACTTGTCTGGGGCTTCCTTTTCTGGAACATTCCTGGTAGCTGCGAGATATCCTAGTTATTATCTTTCCCGAGTCTCTGTCGGAGCCAAGGTGCGCCACTTGGTCTTCCGATCTGTGTTCCTTATCGCTCTACTTTTTCTTTTTTTATATCCCTTTCATCCCTTGTCTTTTCTATTACTCTTGCTCCAATCAACAGAGCTGTACTTGTTAACTGGTCGTTATTTCCCCGAGTTTAAACCACAAACATAGGAAAACCTACCTCTTCAAATTGAGCTCTCCCGACCGCTTCACAAACTTTAGTCCTTTAGGACCCATAAATAATTCCACAAAGATGCATTCTTATTTATTGTCATGAACGGAGCATGATTCTAATCTGGAACTGGGAACAGAATCCACCCGAGAATTCCGTCTAACGACGAATCCATTCAATTAATTTTTATAGGTCCGCTCTCCATACAAAAACGTGTAATGATGTCGGATTTACATCCCAAGCGCTTCATCTTCTCGTATTATTTATGTTAAATTTATTAATTATACGTATCTAAATATCCTCACTACACTCAGGAGAATTGTATCCTTTTCCAATGATCTAAGTTCCTGTTTTTTTTAAATATTGCTGACTAAGTTCCTATCAATTAATAATAATCTCGGCGTCTCTCGCTGTTGCACCAAACCTGTAATCTAAAGTGTTTCTCGTGTGTCATTCCGTGCTCTGCTCTTGACGGAGATCCGCCCTTCAGATCCGAATCTCTTTTCCTAGATCTTAAATAAAGTAAAGTTCCATGTTGGACGCGCTGATTCTTTTCGTGGAATGGTCCTACAGTATGGAATAGTTGATTAGTTAATGAACTAAGTTTCTGTCTGATTTTTAATATCGCTGACGAAGTGCTATTCCTTATTAATATTCCCCAAGTCTCTCGCTGACTAATATTACTGACTAAGTTCCTCTCAATTAGTAATAATCTATGCGTCTCTCGATGTTGGATCAATCCTCTAGTGTTTTTCGTGCATCATTCCATGCGCTTCTCTTAACGGAGAAAGTGCATCAGATCGGAATCTCTTTCATAGTTCTTAAATAAAGTAAAGTTATACGTTGGACTCGTTGCTACTTTTACTGGAATGACTCTACTGTTTATTCATTACGCTTTTCATTGACCAGAAATCCAGAGCAAGTAAAAATAAGAAGAGATAATGTTATGTGACCAAAGAAACACGCACACGACGAATAAATTGAATTATTTTTATAGGTCCTATCGCCTTTACATAATATGTGATGAGGTAAGATTTAGATCCACACATTTCAACATCGGAATTTATTTATATTAATTAATTTAATGATCTAAATCGCTGCACCACATAAATTCCCTCTTCTAAAAACATCGCCTCACCACAATAAGATTTTAAAAAGATATAAAGTATATATCGGGTGGCCATTATTAAACTGACAGTGCTCACAGTGTTCTGTAGCACGATTTATTTTCGAGAATGACGCCATATTCTGTAGGAAAGATTAAACAAGACGGGGAATGAAGGATTCCACGAAAAAAATTAGCTCCAAAAGTCACCGCTAGGAAAAAATTTTGCACTGTGTTATAGAAAATAGAGTGTTGACAAATGCAAATTAATGAGGAATAAAATTACCCTTTATTATGAGCATTTTTTGCTTTTGTTCAAGAGCAATATGGCATCACTTTTAAAAAAGCATAACATCGACATAAACACCGATAAAGTCTCGTGATCTGCAATACCACGTACACTGAGCAGAAAAAGAAGTTCTTTATTCAAATTTCACGTTACATCCATTGGAACAGTGCCAGCTGCTTGGGGCCACATGTTTAACAGCTTTGTCATTCCGGCACTTACCAAAGACAATGCCTGGGGGAAATAATTTTCATGCAAGATGGAGCCCTTCCATACTTGCTGTACGGGTGCAACAGCTGTGTACGACATAATTTCACAACAGAAAGAGTCATTAGCAGCTAATTTTCCAACTCCATGGCCACCTCGGTCGCCTGATCTTACCCCATGAGACTTTTGGCTGTGAGGTTACCTTAAGTCCAAGGTATATCAAGGAGTATTCCAGGACCTTGCTTCGTTGAAGAATAACTTATCACGGACAGTACGGGAGATTCCTGTAACCATGTTACTTTCTGCTGTCGTGCATACTGTGCACAGAATACAACATGTGGTCCACAACAACTTCAGCCACATTGAACCTCATTCGAATGCAAAATAAAAGTAATTTTTGTATTGTTTTGCATTTGTTAGCACTCTATTTTCTATTACAAGGCGCCAAATATTCAACTAGCGGTGACTTTTGGAAATAATTTGTTTTTTTTCGCGAAATCCTTCGTCTCCGTTTTGTTTAATCTCCCTACAAAATGTGGCATCAATTTCTAGCAAAATAGATCGAGCTACAGAACACTGGTGAGAACTGTCAGTTTATTTATGGCCCCCCGGTACATTAAGTGATACTACATAGATATTCACATTTTTCCTAAATACCTTTTAATAATTATAATATTCGAAAATAATATTTTATAAGAAAACGAATATTTTAAAGTTTTCTAGCTTCCAAAAAGGTAAATAAAAATGATCATATTTATGATATAAATTAATGTGTTTTTAAAAGATATAAAGCATATATATTAAGTGAAACTACATAAAGATTCACATTTTCAATAAATACCATTTACTGTATGTAAATTAGAAAATAAAGTTTTATAAGAAACAAATCTTATAATAAATTTTTTTTCCTTACAAAGAAGGAAAAAAATTATTATATTTCTCATATAAATTAATGAGTTGTTAAATTATATAAAGTATATATTTTAGGTGGAACTACATAGATATTAAACTTTCACTAAATGCCTTTTAAGGTATATAAATTACAAAATAAATATTTATAAGAAACAAAAGGTAATTATATTTTCTTTTCTATGATCTTGAATTGTATTTATAAGAGAGATACATTTTGGTACACGGCAGCATGTACACTTTGAATCATATTTAATGATGAAATTATTTTTCTCTTAATGTTGAAATTTCTTAGAAGGAAGAAAATATTCGTATGAAATTTTCTCCCTAATATGAAATATCTACCTTAGAAATCTGAGAGTAAGTTGAAAGATATCTTCTAAAAGACTAAAATAAGTGGCATTATACCAATCGTAAACTACCGAAAGTAAAAATAATATATTAACTCCCATGTTGCTTTACAAATGTTCCTACTGTATCATTTATTTGGGAAATACTTTCCAAATCCTTGGTACTTCTTTTCACTTTCCCAATTCTCTCCGGAGATTGTAGAACTTCATTTGTTTCGGTTCACATAAAATCAGATATCTCTTCAAATGGACACATTATAGCCAATCATTTCAAACATTGTTTTGTTGTAGTTATAGATATCTCGATATATACATTTTGATCTACAACTATACAAAATCAGTCATAACATTTTCTTCTGGCTAAATTAACAAGTAATATCATACTGGTTTCCACACAAAATAATATAATTTTGTTAATTAAAAAAACTGATATGCTATTCCCTTTACTTTATTACATAATACCACACAATTCACTGATTTGTAGTATTTTTTAATATGGCAGTATTGTATTAGGTAATGTAACATCGCTTCCTACGAGATGTCAATATTATAAGAAAATGACAACATTACCGTATTATAAAACTAAACCTGGGATAAAAATTAAAATATAAACAAAATTTCCTTATATCCCAATGAAATCGCTCAGTTAATGGTTTTTATAAAGTAAGATATTTGAGATTTCTGAAAATCCAAAATCCCTTGGATCCAGGCATGAAATCAAGATACAGAATCCAGGATTTCCAAGGATAAAGATCAGGAAAATCTTGTCTTACCTAGAATGTTTGAAAAGCCCTCCAAAATTATTTTATAGGAATTTATTTATCAAACTATATTGAGTATTTTAAACTAAATAATTTTGAAAATTATTTTTTAAATGTGTGATCAAGATTGTATCTACCTTCATACACTTTTCAAATAGATATTAAAATAGAAAACAATATATAATATCTATCTGGAAGTATAAATGAGAGCACATATGGAATACTTAAAAGAAAAATAACAGGGAAGATTACATGAGAATAAAGAAGGAGAAGAAGGAGTAGAGAAAAACAAAAATAAAACTCTATTTTTTTTAAAGAATAATTTTGAAATTTTACTACATTTCTAGTTATTTTACATACTTGAAATAAAGGCAATGTGTAATATATATATATATATATATATATATATATATATATATATATAAAGAGAGAGAGAGATATATATAATATATTTAATATATTATAAAATATATTAAAGTGCTGCATATAAAAAGAATATTAAATATATTGGTAATATATCTAAAATAGTGATTAGCCTATCTTCGATTTTGTCGTGAACTAGTAGAAAATATTAGTACCTATATTAGCTAGTCATATTTTTATTGTGGCTTTTACAAATCATAAGGAGACGATCGAAATTTGTATCCTCTCACCGCTTCCGGTTTTAAGTATTGCAAACGTTTATGGGAAACTACAATTTTGGTTTTATGTACAAATTCAGAATTTGGTTTTTTCAAGTCCAAATCTCTCCGAATTATTGTGTTCACACGAAGACATGCTCACACAGACATAATTTCAAAAAAAGTTATTATCTAACTCAATAACTCCAAAGGTGGGAAAGTTTGATCGATTGCCGAATGGTTAGCGTACTGATTTTTGGTTCGTGAATTCGAATCTTATTGTGGCATGGATATCCATAACCTTTCTTAATCAACTTTAAACAGTAGTTACCTGTCTCATTAGTCCTTGCCTTGTTAAATGTAAACTAAATGGCTCTAAACCAAGCAAAACCAAAGCTGGTAGATCAATAAAATTCCTTAGATATGGTTTTTAACGATTCCAATACTTTCCTTAAACTCGGTACTCCTAGAAAAAAGTAACTGTTTTCGTTAGTCATTTTTTATTCTTACTTTTACAAATCATTTGGATATTATCGAAATATCCTTCCACTAACCACTTACGGTTGTATGCAACCCAAAATTGATAGTAAACTATAATTTGTATTGAATGTATAAATTCAATATTTTCTGCAAGTGTAAACCTATCAGAATTATCTTGTTCACTTAAAAAGACATACAGACATAGAGAAAGATATATATATATACAGACATAATTCCAAAAATTATATCTTCTAACCAGGGAGATCCAAAACGGAAAACATCACTTTTAAAACTGTAACATTTAAACTGTTATATTAAAGAAAATATGTGAATTTATAAATCCCCTTTCTTTATCCATTGAGAAAATTTCTACATCCTAGCTTTGCAAATAATATTTTTAATTTTTCTAATCCTATTTTGATACTGTAAAAGTGTTATTTTGCATTCAATTTACTAAAAATATAGTCAAATCTTGAAATAGATTATTGTTTATCGTCTCAAGCATTTATAAGCTATATAGTCTACATTTATTGCTTATGAAATGTTTAATTTTATTCAATATTTAATAAAGATTAAAGTAATTGTTTTAAATTGAATGTATACATTTTACACTGTAAATCACCAATGATTTTCGATGCTTCTTAAATTAGCCATGTCTATAAGTAAATTATTGGAAATTGGACTTCGAGTGTTAAGTAAATCCCAAATCTTTGCTAAAAATATGGTTTTTGCAGGTTTCTCTGGCGTGAATTTTCATGTGCATGTTTCTGCTTTAAATTAAGCTAAATAATTCTCAGATAAATTAGTAAATTGAAATTAAATTATTATATAATAAGCATAGAATTTTTTTAAATATATAGTTTTAGAACATCTTATTTATAAAAGAATCTATGCAGAATTTAAGTAAGAATAATTAAATAAATATTTTTAGGAAAGATATCGATATTAGCATTGCAAAAACTTTACAAAATTCCTGACTTATATATTAGATAATATTCATCTACGAATATTTAAATTAGACATTTATAAACCATTGAATGTTAAGGATTGTATGGTTATTTAGAAATCTATTAAATAATGGTACACATGTATATTCATAAATATTTTATGTTATACTTGTGGAGAAAGGTTGCAAGCAAATGTTAATAAATTTGCCAGTTTGATTAATTTATAACAACAATTATTACTAAGAAAAACATGAATAATAGTTAGGATTTTAAGTTTTAAATCTAATTCTATTTAGAACAAATATATTTAAAATACTATTAATTTAAAATTATATTTTTAATTTTTTATTAAAATTAGAAAAGAAAACTAAATAATATTCACTTTCTTTCTTCAAAGAAATACAATTCAATAAATAACATAAAGACTAAAATGGTTTTACACAAAATTTTGCTATTTTAAAATCATTTTTTCTTTAAATTTTATGTATATGTATACTTCATGTTCTTTAAAATAGTAATCATTTCTTCTTTTAAATATATATATTCTCCCCATTAATAAAGTCATCATACGTAATATTTTAAATTCCATTCTGACTACAACGCACTAAAATATTTTATCTTCGTTACTCAAGTGCTAGTTCATTATTAATGTTTCATTTTTAAGTTAGAAACTGTTTAAAACAACATCTAGACATGTTAAATGCTTCCTCATAAATCTAAACTTTCGCTAAAAGTGTTGTGATTAATTTGATAAAATTAATCTGTGGTATTCCTACAAGGTCTCATCAACTGACTGTTCTTTCGTCAAGATAAAATGATTAATATATAGAATGAAGGGAATTTTAAAGAATATTCATTTATAATGTATATACTGTATCTATATAGTAGTAATGATTTATTAAATCTATATAGTACTAATGATTTATTAAATCATTACTACTATATAGATTTAGCTTTCATACATTTATATCAAAAACTTATATCAGTGTTACATGATCCCTGACTGAATAAGTACCCATACACACATAAGTACATATCAACAGCAAATGTACTGTGTATAAACAATAAGTTTCCAGGATTTACAGGATTTTAAATTGCTACTTGCATATACATGTCATGTTTGGATTTTTAAATTTAGAAATTAAAGATTCAGTAATAAAAAATTAGTGAACTCTTTGAGCAGTGATAGAATATGGAGTAATACAGCACTGTATAGAATCATTGAGTGTCATATATCTCGAAAGAAGAAAGGTAAACATTGTGGACTGATGATCTCTTTGCTGGAATGAGCATGGTATAAAAAAGAAAATTTCAAAGTTAGAATAAGCATTGTGAATCAACTTTTAATACCTGTGATTTATGTCTTTCTTCTTTTTTATAGGCTATGAGACTGAAGTACACACACACATATATATGTAATCCAATTATTATAAAATTTCTGGACAAGGAGAAAGCTAAACAGCTAGCAGTAATAAAAAAAGCAGTCGGCTGACATTAAAGAGAACGTCACAAGTTAAATTAAAACTTTATTTCAGAGCTGCTGAAACTTACATCTTTACTAGTCAACAACAAAGAAGTGAAATACACGAAAAATCACTCTGCTCGAACAGAGGTGCACCCAACAGCGAAGACAGAAAGAATTTTTCCAAGGTAGAAGAAATTTATTCACCAAATTTAGTGTTAGGATCAGGAAAAAAAGGATGAGCCATTTGCCGACGACAGCTGGAAAATGTGTTGAATAGACAGAAAATTTACATCTATAAGATAGAAAGCTTTGGGAATTGTATCGAAAGTTGAAGACACTCCTTTGATTAAGACATTTAGAGGCTGGAAAAAATATTTTAACGAATTAGAATGGGAGAGAGGAGGTTTTTAAGGAAGTATTAAAGTTAAATAATTTTGATATATTACACATACACATTTATATATATATTATATTATATATATATAACATATATATATATATATATATATATATATATATATATATTGTGTAATGTGTGAGTAATATATGTATGTATATGTGTGTGTTTGTGTGTCAGTCTCATAAGGACCGAAGAGATGTATGCAGAAATTCGATGCAATATATGACTATAGATAAAAGGTTTCAACATGGAAAAGAAAGATTTTAAGGATTTATAAAATTTAACTTTTATTTCTAATACCACTTACTATTTTATAATTTTAATTACATTTTTGTTTTGACATAATTTTGAACTTTCATAAAAAGTCGGTACTGATTAACGATCACCTTCATCTTTCCCTTCGAATTTCTTACTATCTTTGGTTTCATTTGTTCACAGAATCTGCAATATTGTAAGGTACTCACCTTCTACTAAACCAGTTGAATTCTGGATGAATGAAAAGTCTTTTGTTTTTTTCGATTCACATGTAATTGAAATTTTATAATCACAATATATTTCCCTTTCTATTGTTTAATTCCATTAAAACCGGTAGTTCGAAGATGAAAAAGCCACAAGATAAAATTGTTTGGCTGGCATATACTGAAAAACAAAGAACCCAGGTATGATTAACATTTGTCCTATGAATAAAAAATTCAGGATAAAGTTAAGTTTGTATACATAAACGAGGATAAGTTAAGAAATCCACATATAGAGTGATAGATATAAATACCTAATATTTTTACAGTGATATTAGAAGTTAATTATTTTTGATATTCGAGAACTAATTATTTTACCAATTAAATGCAGTTCATTAAATCTAAACAGGTTAAGATATATAAATTAAAGAAATTGTTCTAATGTTGAGTAATAAAAATATAGTAACAAGTATTTATGAAGAACAAAATTCAACAATTTATGTAATTATTTTAACTGTAATACTCTAATACAGGTAATTCAGGTTTTAATGACAATGAATTATTAATTTCCACATTATTTCTTTTAATTAATATAATTCTACAAGACATTTAAAAGCTTCATATAGATTACGTATAAACATTTTTACATATAGATTACATATAAACATCTTTACATATAGATTGATAGACATAAATACATAATATTTGTACAATGCTATCTAATGTTAATTATTTTTAGTATACCAGAAGACTTATCAAATCGACCTATTATACATGATTGTAACGAGTATATACGTGTTAAAATCTCAAGATTAATAAATTATTTCTAATATTTTGTCTTACAGACGTATAAGAATCTGTTTTTCGAAAAATATATTTCAACCATTTGCAAATTGTCTTTCCCTGATACGCAAGTAAAACAGATTTTCATGACTACGAAGTATTATTTTCATGACTATTTAAGAAACATTTTCCTACAAGCCTTAAAAGCAATAAATAACTTATTTAAACATCTTTAGTTAGATAATCATAAGTACGCAATACTTGTGGAAGTGTATCTAATATTAATTATTCTTAGTATTCCAGAAATATCCCTTTGAATAATTAGGTGTGCTTATTTAAAACTAAACGTGTTAAAGTCTAAAAATTAACGATTTTTTTCTAATTTTAGACATACAAATATCTAAAAAACTATAATTAAACATTAAAAACATAATTCAACCATTCGCATATTATTTGTTCCTCTTTTACAAGTTAAGCAGGTTTTCATGACTATTTCAAAAGAAGTTCTGTTTAGAAACCATTTGGAAGCGAACAAACTTTCAAATTATACTAATGGCTAAGTAATTAAAGATAAAAAGCCTATAGTATTTCGAACACATCCGGATATCTCAAATGATTGTTAGGAAACCCGGATAATTTAGTAAAAGAAAAATTCTTACTACGTACGTAGATTTTCATGACTACGAAGTATTATTTTCATGACCATTTAAAAAACATTTCCCTACAAGCCTTAAAAGCTTCATATAACTTACATATAAACATCTTTAGTTATATAATCATAAGTACACATTACTTGTGGAAGATTATCTAATGTTAATTATTTTTAGTATTCCAGAAATAACCCTTTGGATAATTAGGTGTGCTTATTTAAAATTAAACGTGTTAAAATTTAAAATCAAGGATTTTTTCTAACTTTTAAACATACAAATATCTAAAAACTGTAATTAAACACTAAAAATATAATTCAAGCATTCGGAAATTATCTTTTCCTCTTTTATAAGTAAAACAGGTTTTCATGACTATTTCAAAAGAAGTTCTGTTTAGAAGCCATTTGGAAGCGAACAAACTTTCATATTAGACTGATGGCTAAATGATTAGCCTCTAGTATTTCAAACAGATTCGAATATCTGAAATGATTATTAGGAATCCCGGATGAGGTAGTAAAGGAACAACTTTTACTACCTACGTAGATTTTCATGACTACGAAGTATTATTTTCATGATTATTTAAAAAAAAACCATTTTCCTACAATCCTTAAAAGCTTCATATAATTTACATATAAACATCTTTAGTTATATAATCATAAGTACACAATACTTGTGGAAGAGTACCTAATATTAATTATTTTTAACATTCCAGATATACTCCTTTGATTAATTAGGTGAGCTTCTTTAAAACTAAACGTGTTAAAATGTAAAAAATCATTGATTTTTTTCTAACTTTTAGACATACAAATATCTAAAAAATGATAATTAAACATTAAAAATATAATTCAACCATTCGCAAATTATCTCTTCCTCTTTTACAAGTAAAGCAGGTTTTCATGACTATTTCAAAAGAAGTTCTGTTTAGAAGCCATTTGGAAGCGAACAAACTTCCAAATTAGACTGATGGCTAAATGATTAACGATAAACAGCCTCTAGTATTTCGAACAGATTCGGATATCTCAAATGATTGTTAGGAAACCCGGATAAGGTAGTAAAAGAACAACTTCTCAAGATCGATTTCTGTCAGTAACTACTTATCTTAATAGGAAATCGATTGCTAAGCAGTTGTATTGAAGTTCGGAGCATTACTTTCTTGTTGAAAAGTTTCAAACGTTGTAAACGTTTGATTTTGTACGCAACATAAAACAACGAAAAACAGCGTACGTGAAGATTAATCATAAATTATGACGGTATAATAATATTGCTTGTGATGCGCTAGTTTAAATATTCAATATTATGCAGCGAGGGGTGTAATAACTAAACAGAAGCAAAATGAATTAAGCATTAATTTGTAATTAGTAGTGATTTAATGCAGGATGGTATTACACCGAAATATTGTTTCGTTATTATGAAGATTATATTGGGTATAATATGACTAAAACTTTTATTTTTCAGTTTATTTATAAGTTATATTTTCCGAAATATAAATATGAATATTAATATTATTTAACTCGTTAATTCCTATCGTCTGTTCTTAGGATCAGTTGAAAATATTTTGCAGAATTTTTATGTTTTCTTGAAACGAATTTTCCTTTTTAGTGAAGATAAATACCTATCCAATAAACAATCTACCACATTTTGGAGTATGTGCTATACTTTATAATTTTGTAAAAAATTAAATCAAATTTTATAGTTTTTTGAGTTTTGCCATTGATTTTACATTTTCGGTAGGTAGTTCGGCTAAAATCATGAGAGCTTTACACGTTATAAAGATTAACTTTACAGTAATTTGTTAACACATGATACCAAATAATTATTTTATCATATTAAATAATTATAATGGGTGTAGTATGACTAAAACTTTTATTTTTCAGTTTATTTATAAGCGATATTTTCCAAAATATAAATATGAATATTAATATTATTAACCTCGTTAATTCCTGTCGTCTCTTCTTAGGATCAGTTGAAAATATTTTGCAGAATTTTTATGTTTTTTAAAACTAATTTTTCATTTTCGGTGAAGATAAATACCTATCCAATAAACAATCTACCACATTTTCGAGTTTGTGCTATACTTTTATAATTTTGTAAAAAATTAAATCAAATTTTATAATTTTTTAAATTTTTGCTATTGAGGTTACGTTTTCGGTAGGTAGTTCGGCTAAAATCATGAGATTTTTACATGTTATAAATATTAACTTATTAATAACGTAATTTGTTAACACGTGATACCAAATAAATCTCTTATCAAGAAATTTCCCTTTTGAATAAATTACAGGTGTGATGTTTAAGTGACATCAAATTCCACTGAGGCTGAAAAATATAATTCATGTCGATTAAATATTCTATTTCTTTTACTCAGTGCAGTCGATAATAAATTTAATTTAAAATTTCATTAATATATATTGGGCTGAAATAATTGGGGTATGAATGATTTAAAGTACATAAGCTTCATGTGTCATTACTTAATTTTGTTCATACTCCAACCAGGCAAGAGCTACTGGCAACAGTCTTTGCTGCAATAATATTATTAAGATGGAAATCTTTAACCTCCAATTTTTTAAAACTCAAAACATATTTTAAAAAAACCTATTGCATTTGTATCAGTAACTAACGGATTAAAAAAATTTATAACTATCAAACAAAACAAATCTGCGTTAGAATTCAAAAAAACAGTTCAATGATAGAAGTAAGTATTGTCAGAATGTTGAGATTGTTGTATTATCCATTTAAAATATTCAATTTGTATAACTAAAAGATACTATATTTTTTCAAGGGGGAAGGGAAGGAAATCCTATATAACTTCACTTATTTGGTTTTGGGATTGATTTCCATATTACTTTATTTAAGCCTGTTATTTTGTTCAATTTTTAAAAAAGGTGTCAACTACTTATTGATAATACATATTTTTGTTAAAATATTCTTGCAAGAAATAAAAACATTTTCATAACCGTAGCCACATAATATAGTACGTTTTAATCTAATTAGAGTATCTCTTTATATGTTAATTTTTGTTATTCAATTTTTAAATAGGTTTCAACAGATTAGTGAGGATATATATTTTTGTTAAAATATTTCGCAAGAAAATAATACATTTTTTATAACCTTATCCTTATAATATAGTACTTTTTAAAATAATTTGAGCATTGCTTTATATTTTTATTTTTGTTATTCAATTTTAAATAGGTTTCAACTGATTAATAAAGATTTACATTTTTTGTTAAAATATCTTTGCCAGAAATATTACATTTTTTATTACCTTAGTCCCATATTAAATAATTATAATGGGTGTAGTATGACTAAAAGTTTTATTTTTCAGTTTATTTATAAGCGATATTTTCCAAAATATGAATATGAATATGAATATTATTTAACTCATTCTTTTCGTCTCTTTTTAAGGTCAGTTAAAAATATTTTGTAGAATTTTTATGTTTTCTTGAAACGAATTTTCCTTTTTTAGTGAAGATAAATACCTATCCAATAAACAATCTACCACATTTTGGAGTATGTGCTATACTTTATAACTTTGTAAAAAATTAAATCAAATTTTATGTTTTTTTAGTTTTGCCATTTATTTTACATTTTCGGTAGGTAGTTCGGCTAAAATCATTAGAGATTTACATGTTATAAAGACTTACTTTACTGTAATTTTTTAACACGTGATACCAAATAAATCTCTTATCAAGAAATTTCCCTTTTGAATAAATGACAGGTGTGATGTTTAAGTGACATCAAATTCCACTGAGGCTGAAAAATATAATTCATGTCGATTAAATATTCTATTTCTTTTACTCAGTGCAGTCGATAATAAATTTAATTTAAAATTTCATTAATATATATTGGGCTGAAATAATTGGGGTATGAATGATTTAAAGTACATAAGCTTCATGTGTCATTACTTAATTTTGTTCATACTCCAACCAGGCAAGAGCTACTGGCAACAGTCTTTGCTGCAATAATATTATTATGATGGAAATCTTTAACATCTAATATTTTAAAGATCTAAACATTTTTAAAGAAAACCATTGCATTTATATCAGTATTTAACGGATTAAAAAAATATAAAACTGTCAAACAAAAATAGATATCTTTTAGATGACAAAATACATTTGAATAATGTAAGTGAATATTGTTAGAATGTTTATATTCTTGTATTTTACATTGCCTCATATGTTAATTTTTGTTATCCAGTTTTAAATAGGTTTCAACTGATTAATGATGATTTACATATTTTTAAAACTATCTCTGCAAGAATAATATATTTTTATAACCTTAGCCTGATAATATAGCACGTTTTAAACTAACTTGAGTATTCCTTTATATGGTAATTTTTGTTATTCAATTTTTAAATACGTTTAAACAGATTAATGATGATATAAATTTTTATTAAAATATCTTCGCAAGTAATAATACATTTTTATAAAGTTAGCCACATAATATAGTACTTTTTAACTAATTTGAGTATTCCTTTACATGTTAATTTTTTATTCAACTTTTAAATAGGGTTCAATTGATTAATGATGATACACATTTTTGTTAAAATATCTTTGCAAGAAATAATACATTTTTATAACCTTAGCCTCAAAATAAGTTACGATTTAAACTAATTGGAGCATTGTTTTATGTTAATTTTTGTGTGATTATTGATGATTAACATTTTTGTTAAAATATATTTCAAGAAATAATGCATTTTTTAACCTTAGCCTTATAATATAGTTCATTCTGAACTAACTTTAGTATTCCTTTATAAAGTAATTCTTGCTAATCAGTTTTTAAATAGGTTTTAAATGATGATGATGATACACATTTTTGTTAAAATATCTTTGCAAGAAATAATACATTTTTATAAATTTTGCCTTATAATATTATTCTTTCTAAACTAACTTGCGTTTTCTTTTATATGTTAATGTTTGTTATTTAACTTTTAAAAAGTTTTCAACTGATTATGATAATATGTATTGTTGTTAAAACATGTTTGCAAGAAATAATACTTTTTTTATAACCTTACCATTATAATATAGTACGTTTTAAACTAACTTGAGTATCCCTTTATGTATTAAATTTTGTTATTCAATTTTTAAAAATATATTACCTGATTAATGATGATATACATTTTTGTTAAAATATCTTTGAAAGAAATAATACATTTTTATGGCCTTAGCCTCATAATATAATACGTTTTAAAGTAATTTGATCATTGCTTTATATGTTAATTTTCTTGTTCAATTTTTAGATAGGTTTCAACTGATTAATGATAATTCACATTTATGTAAAAATATGTTTGCAAAAAATAATACATTTTTATAACCTTAGCCACATAATACAGTACGTTTTAAACTAATTTGATTTTTCCTTTATATGTTAATTTTTGTTATTCAATTTTTAAAAAGGTTTCAATTGTTTAATGATGATTTCCATTTTTGATAAAATATCTTTGAAAGAAATAATACATTTTTTTATAACCTTATCCTTATAATATAGTACGTTTTAAACTATTTTCAGCTTTGCGTTATATGTTAATTTTTGTTATTCAATTTTTTAAAAACATTTCACCTCATTAATGATGATATACATTTTTGTTAAAGTATCTTTGCAAGGAATAATTTATTACGCCTTACATTTTAAACTAACTTGAGTTTTGCTTTATATGTGTTAATTTTTGTTAATTTTTATATGAAAATGAAGGTGGTGATGCTCGAAATTTATCAGAAATGCTTACCATTACAGGACTTACAGTAACATGCTACAAAAAAAGGAATTATATTTGTTTCTGAGAACCAGATAAGAGGCTTTCGCAATTAACTACTATCAAAATCCATAGTACTTAACTGGAGATTAACCAAAACAAACCATCGTAAAAGAAGAAAATTTACTTATTTTGAAAGGAACGCTGTTTATAAAGTAAATTTTGATATATATTTTATTTATCCAGTTTGTACATGCAAATGTATGTACATATACAAAATTTACGATATGTTAAATAAATATTTTTTCATAACTCGTTTTACTAGAGTATGTTTTAGTTATCTAAAGCATACAAAAAGCAAAAAGCAATTAAGGAAAAATAAGAAGGCAAAACAAGGAATTCTTCGAAAATAAAACAAGAATTACATATATCAAATAACTCATTCCCTATAATTTTGATTTATGCAGTTTGTTCGTACAAAAGTTTGTACATATACAAAATTAACGATATGTAAAATAAATACTTTTTCGTAACTTGTTTCAGGGTGTGTTATAGTTAATGTAAATCATGTAATAAAAGCAAAAAGCAATTTAGGAAAAATAATAAGACAAAAAAAGGAATTCTTTGAAAATAATCGAAGAATTAAATACATCAAAGTATCTCATTCTAAGAAAGTAATAGAATATAAGTTTTGTATTTTAAACTGTCATTTTTAATAGCCTATCAACATGCTTACAATTTTTAGCTAATCTTCGCCATACCATAAAATAATACTTATTTCGTAGATACACATTGCAGTTTCTCCCTCTTATTACACCAGAACAAAGTTTACTGAGTTGGAAGATTTTATGACTAGCTCGAAAACAAACCAGATACTTGTGATAACAAGTGATATTTGAGAAGAGCGTTTATACTTGGGAAAAATCTCTCTGCTATTTTTCATTTGTCAAAATTGCCACCTCCAGACTCTCCCTCGAGATATTTTTCTTATCAATTTCGAGATAAAAATGAAAAATATACACAACAATTTTATAACTTTCAACTTTATCCTTTCAATTGCTGTTTTTTTATCCTTTGAGATTTCATCGATTACTAATTTTATATATCCAGAATAAACAGACGAAAGTATTGAATTTTTGTTTTGAAGTTTTTGTATTTTATTTTCATCTGATTATATGGGGCATGTGATCGTCGCCCATAAATCAATATCTGTAGCGATTAAACTCGCAAGAGTAATTATATTTTAGTGCAAAATTGAATTCCGTCTTCGGGATATTAAATATCTTTTAAAATTATAAATGATAGATAATGCAAAGCTGATAATTAGTTAGCTGATAATAGATTAGTTTTTAGATAACTGAGATAAATTCTTCTCATGTTTTTTTATAGAAATAACTGGAAGCTATTTTCTATTTCATTAAGTTACTCCAGGGTATACAATCATCTATAGAAAACTATTGAACATTGAAATATTGGATTTTATTTAATGAAAATATTGTTTACTTTTATCAGAAGCTATTTGCAAAGTTAATTTGTATTTAATATGTGGTGTGCCTTTAAAGATATCCGATTTCTATAAAAGATATTGAATGTTTAAAATATACTTCGATTATAAGAATAAGATTTCTTAGATAAATTTTGATAGTTTTCTATTCTTATTTACGCTTTAATAAAATAGTATGATATATATATATATTTATTATATATATATATATAAATAATATATATATATATATATATTATATATATATATATATATATATATTATATATATATATATATATATATATATTTATATATATATAATTTATATATATATATATATAATATATATATATATATATATTTTATATATATTTATATATATATAAATATGATATATATATATTTATATATATATATATATATTTCATATATATATATATATATATATATATATATATATAAAATATATTTATAATAATATATATTATATGTATATATACTATATATATATATATATCTATATATATATATATATATATTTATATATATATATATATATTATATATATATATATATATATATATATATATATATATTTTATATATATATATATATTTATATATATATTATATATATATATATATATATATATAAATATATATATATATATTTATATATATATATATATATATATATATATAATAATATATATAATATATATATATACATATATAAATATAAATGTATATATATATATATATATATATATATATATATATATATATGACTTTAAATGATGTGGAAAACTGTGTAAATATGTTTATAATGGCAATTCAAGCTATATTCTTTACTACGTATGCATGTTTAAACATATCACTTTATTTAATAAAATGGTAAATTTACAATACTAGTACAATATTGCAAGGTATCAGAATAAACTCTTTTATAACATTGTGACTGTACATATCAGATTTCAATTGTTAATAAGTTGTTATAAATAAATATTTAATTAACTTTAGTACTGAATTCATGTAAATTCTTGTAAAATTTTGTACTTCAATATCAATTATCTATAACATGAATGCAACTATTGTACTTTAATTATTATCTATAGCAATAGATGTTACAAGAATAGTTACAATTTAAGGCAAAATTAAGCTATTCTTTCTGAAGAATATATAGCTTTTAGATATACAAGTGATGGATAAATAAATAATGGTTGACAAACTTTGGGACAAATCTACTGAATACGTTAGATTGCTCTATAGGAAAAATTTGCCCCTTATTTGACAGTCGTTATTTTAATCCAAGTTAAGAAATCATTTCTTGAAAAGCATTAAACATTTAAGTATTTAATTTGTAAAAGATTAAAGTGTAAAATGACAAAATGCGAACATGAAAGTTTATTGTGTAATAAGGAAGAAATGTGTAATGAATCTTTATATGAAATAGATTGTCCTTTAAATATGTTATAGCATATAGACTTTACAGATATTTATTATTGAACAAATTTTGCACATTAAAGGGCTTCACAAAAGTTAATGAACATAAACAGAGTAATGAATCGAATAAATACACCACATACATTTTCAAAGTCGCACACTGCAATATGTTTAAGTTAAATCTGCCATTGACCATTAAAGTGTGTACAACAAATATGAAACAGTTTCACAAAGAGAGTTAAATATAAATGTTACATATTATATGTTCCACTCTGTTATTTATGCAAAGTCTGTGTCCATAATATTAGGTATGTTATTTAATTCATCATGCATTTTATTAAAATTTATCTATGTAGGTAAAA
Source organism: Pardosa pseudoannulata (assembly GCA_032207245.1). Classification (NCBI taxonomy): domain Eukaryota; kingdom Metazoa; phylum Arthropoda; class Arachnida; order Araneae; family Lycosidae; genus Pardosa; species Pardosa pseudoannulata. The sequence continues at coordinate 106,029,501 of CM063511.1, forward strand.
AAAAAATATTTTTTTAATGCAAGATAATAAATACTTTTATAAAGTAGAATATCTGAAAATAGTTAAAGCAAAACTCATTTGAAACTTTCGAATTAAAATATGATAATTTAACACTCGCTCTCCTCTTAATTACGAAATTTATATTCTTTATGGAATCAGAGAACACTTAAATATTTTAGATTGATAATAAAAATCAGATATTTTTCTTGGAAATTTTATAAATGTGTTCTAGAATTAAGGAAAATATATCGTATAAATAAGACTAAATATTGATTTTATATAACATAACATTAATTGCAATATATGTATTCTTTGGTCTTCTTTTAATTATTTACAAGCTATAAAGAGAATATATTTAAAATTTGTAAATCAACATGAAACAAGTAAAATAATTTTTAAAATTCAAAAGCTCCTAAATTTTTAAAAATACTTTATTTGTTCTTACATTTTGAAACTTTAATACTTGCATAATAAAATACTATTTTGCTGCAGATGAAGATGTTACTTTTTAAGGCTACATTTAAATTAAAGTTTATTTGTTCATTAAAATTCATAAAGTTATATCATCCTAGTGTATCGTGTAATAACATTGCTCTTTCATTTTAAAATTTAATGAGAAAAAATGAAACTATATTTTTCTTATATCATAAGATAAAGATTCTAGTAATAAAAAATATGTATTTAAAAAATACATTTCAGTGAAACAAAAGACAAAATGAATATTTGCGTCATTTCAGTTTTAAAATTCCTGCACTTGATTATTAAATTTAAAATCAGAGAACTTTAATTTCATTTACGCAATATATTAATAGCAGGAAAATTGATCTTTCATTATGTAATGACGTAAAATTATACAAAAAATAAAATCTAACATATTTCTATTTGTTTCATTGTATATGTCTTTAAATAGTAAAACAAAACACAACTCACAAATATATATTTGTGAGACTTATTTTTGTAAATACTACAACTGATAATTTCACATTATGAAACACTGAACTCCTCATATGTAATAAAATGGTAAAACTTATTGTAATGCTAAATATGAGAATGATTTTTTTTTAATTTATACTTTTAATCGAAGGACATTTCCTTGTTGAAATTGAAATTAATGCATTTCTCTCCCTGATGAATCCTCTGGTAGAATTTTTATTCCTTCTATTTACAAAAAAATAAGAAAAATTATTAAAATATTTTAGACATTTTTTTTTAATATTACTACAAGTTATAAAAGAAAAACCATTATCAAACAAACAAAAAAGGAAAATAAAGTTTGCAAAAAAAATTCATTTTCACAATGAGTATCTTGACTTTTACATTTGAATATTCCGCAATGGCGTAGAACACTATTTTTTTACCATTCCAGTTTTATTTCTATTATAAATTATGAAACTAAAATTCGAAGTAGCCGTAAGGTAAGAAAAACTTTAATATCCCTAGTGAAGCATTGCTTCTTATTTCACTTTAGCAATAAAAATTCCCTTTCACTTACATATGTAGAATGTTTTTAATAATTCAAACAGATGAAACTATATATTCAAACTAGACTACTATTTCAGATTTCTCTGTGATAATGATTAAAAGTATAAAGTACTATTTCTTCTTATTTAATATCTTATCGCTATCGAAATAAGTATCCAAGTATTCTCAAATCAAGAGAGTAATTATATTTGAAATAAAAATGCATATCTTATCTTCATTTATTTTATTATATATACCATAAAACCTACGTTAGTTTAAATTCACCACTATTTCTATTTTAAATTAATATTATCTAGTCTTAAGTTTAATCAAACAACTTTTTTTCTAAAATTCTTTAATTATATGCACTGAATGAATCTCACAAAATTATTAATAATATTTTTACTAAATAGATAAAAACACGTATTTCAACTCCATAATTCATTCTTAATCTATGTACAATATTATACATTTAGTGTATATTATTATACTTAGAATCCAATACAGTTTTAATGTTTCAACAGAACACTAAAGATATTTCGAGCTCAAAAATATTTATTTCTAGTTAAGTTTGTCTAGGTAAAAACGGTAATCACAATGAAACTTTATATTAGGTCATGTGTTCAAGATACAACACTAACTTTATAAACCAACTTTACCAATGAAATCTCATTAGATTAAACAGAATAATCAAGATTTAAAATAAATAATGGTTAATCACTCTAATAGAGTATAAAGATCGCAATTTTAAGCTTTAAAATCAAAATACCGGACAGGGGGTTATTACAGATGGAAACTTTTATTACGTCTGTGATAAAATAACTTTTTAAGCTCAGCTGTGAATATGAATAACATTCATTAATTTGGTATTAAGATAGGTTACCATTTTAAAAAAATTGGGCCCCATATGCTTGAGTTAATCTTTTCTCCAGATAACTGCTGTGACGCCCTATATCGTATTATACTACCTTATCTGAAGTATGCGTAAGCGAGGCCGTGAATGATACAGGCTAGACAGCAGTTTACTCTGGATTAAATACTTTATTTGAGTAAATAATTATGTACAGCGATGTACAGGTTTCAGTAGATTCTAAACCTTCTGAGATCTCGTGCTGAGATATCGTTTACACAGTTGCAATGCGTGGGTACAGTGAAGCTACTCCTTTTCGAACACTAGAACAGTTCGCTAATTAGTGCTGGTACGAAACGCTGACACTATAATATCCGTACTGACGAACAGTACAGACGATCAGTAGGCTTTCATACTGAGGCTCAAACTCTCAGAATGCGTATCACGCTGGAGTTCGTTGAAGAAACTAACTAAGGATGCAGTTCGATCCAAAATGAGAGTAAGGGTCACTATCATCGACCTACTTCTAACCAAGAAGTAGAAAAATATTAAAGGTAACGGGAATGAAATCCCAATGTCCAAAGTCGTCTTCTTAGCAAAAGCAGAGACGCTGGAGATCTATAAAGCTAAACAAGCTAAATCGGAGAGACGAGTGGACTCCACTGGAGCTCCACAAAACAACCCCAAAACAACTTTCAAAGAAAAAGCCTTCTTCTTGGCTCAGCCAATCTTCTTTCATAGGGGTCCCGGTTTCCTTAGCGTGATTCTTCCGGAACCTTCCAGAACTAAGGTGACGCAATCTTGCGGTCAACTCCCCGCCTGGATCCGCTGATTCGTATCGAGATGTGGTCGAAAGGTCGTCTTTAAGTCACAAGATCAAAACAACTTAAATTCATTTGCGACACCGGTAACTGGGTCCATATATGCGCTGGATTAATAATTATTACCCGAGTTCTCTTACGGCAGTCGACATTATAAATACGCAGACACAATGGCTCCGGCATACTTACAGTTCTTAATGTACCGCCGACTAAGCGACTGCCTCGGTATTGTGCCTGGTACGTTACTACACAAACGGCTTTGTCCGGACCACGTGTGTCTACTTATCGCTCACCATAATGGCCAGCTGCGAAAGGTCACCTTCCATTCTTCTTTTGCTCGGGTCATGTAGCGGATCGTTACATTGCGGTAGTTGTTGGGTGTTAAGAAACTAACAAGGAAGTTTCTTGTATCCATGGTTTGACGTGATTTACAAACTATGCAGAGGAACGTTTCTTCTTCTTGATAATCTCTTTGCAGTAATGTTGCTCAACAAATCAGAAAGCACCGATAAATTGTCGCATTATTTCGTTAGCCATTTGACATGTTCCTCATTTGGCTGTTCCGATAGATTTTTAAACTACCTCAAAAGTATGTGTTTGAAAAAGATGTTGCTGAATGAAGAGATCTACTTTGTTAAATAGGATAAATCGATACTTTTCGGTTTTCCAATGTCCTATAATTACAGGCAGTAGATTTGGATTAAAGGAGGATTGGAAGGATAGTATATTTTTGTCATACTTGTAAATCGTTTTGTACGATATATTTTAACACTAGAACCGTGCAATATCGGTGGACCTAAAATCGCGGGCTGGAATAAATTACCAAATAAATTGATATAAATCTATGTTCTTCTATAAAAAGTACTCTGCATTTGTACAGAAATGATATTTTAACGTTTATTTCTATAATACACAACAAATAATATAGTACAGTATGAAAACTTTTAAATGGTTAAAAAATACATAGGCATCATGGATTTAAATATTTAGTTTCTTACCAGACCAGATTTTTTACTCGTTTCATGGGCAGTTTGGGCAACTTTTTTTTATGTACGCATTTCTTTTTCTTACCGCATATTGATATTTACTGTCAGAACCATTAAGCGTTTTGTTTCTACAATTAGAAGCTTGACAACAAACATTTTTTTTCATCTGAACAGATTCCTAAGTAGTATAAGCTTAAGCTTTTCTGTTTGTCTGCAACTGGTATTTTTATTTACGAATATTATACGTAGTACGCAACTCTTCGACGAGTTATTGAAGATATTCTTATCTAAATTTTATTCCAGTACATTCTTTGTATGAAATCTTTGAATTAATTCGAGCAAGTTAAAAGAAATGTTGCTGAATACATGAACTAGACAATTGCTTGATTTTGCTTTCACAGATTATTTCTAAGCCGTGTGACGACAACGTCACCACCAAATGTTTTTGAATTATAAAATATCGTTTCAGGTTTTTTTGGGAGTGCTCTAATTGTTAAAATCATCTATAGGAATGAATGAGCTCAATAAACCCTTTTTACTGTTTTTTCCTTGATAAACTGTCAAAGTTTTCATGCTCACATAACTATGTATTGTATAAAAACATATTCACTTTTCCAGAAATACGGGTAATTTTTTCATATTCTATTTCCTTCTCTTCAGCTAGACCAGTGTTCTCCGTTTTCCATATCTGAAACAGATTCAGTGTTGTCAGAATTTTCTGTTATGATATTTATTTTCTAAAGGTTCTATCAAACTCAAAGCTACGTAATCGGAAATAGTAAGGTTTTATCTTTACCCGGATGTAGAAAATCATTCAACAGTCATGTTTTAAATCTTAAAAAAATGGATGTAAATTCATAATACTTTTAAACGGACAATGGTAGCATTGCACCTGTTTTTTAAATCTACTTTTTGCAACACGAGGGCTAATGAGACCGGGACCTATGCTTAATGCCGATTCCGAGATGCCATCCATGCCATAGTGGGGATTCGAACTCACGAATGGAGGCCATCACCCTAACCATTCGGCCATCGTTCGGCACATTGCACCAGTACAAGGAGAGTTTAGATTCCATTCGATAGGCCAAAACCACAAAGAGCGGAGCGTGGACTTGGAATACGCTAACATAGGGAGTTTTACTCATACAAAGTCATAGCCAGACGCCTCTGGTAGATAAAATAAAAGTTATTTATTGTTCAAAAGAAGGTATATTATCAAAATATTGTATCTGCAGCTCTGTCTAGTGCCACTACCACAAAATTTTCAGATGTCCTTATGTTATTAAGTAACACTACTCTGATTCCCACTGACCTTTTAAGTTGACCATTTGGCGTTGAGGTATTGCTCTGCTCACGTATGATGAATGAAATGAAAATTACAAAAGTACATTTGATTCCAAGAATCGTTGTACTTCATAATTCGTGTTTGTGATTATAACAGGTTCCAAATGACCCATCCAGAGGTTTTAGGAATAACTATAAAAAACATACAATTCTAATAAGTATTTAATATATTACATTTTATTAGATTATTATTAATTAAAGATTAGGAATAGTCAAAAAAATTGTTTTGCTTCCATTAGTATTTTTTCTAGAAATGAAAAACAAAAAAAGGTTTTGGATCGAAATTACCCATTTCGACAATCTACTGCTGAAGAACCCTGTTTTTGATCTGGGTTTAGAAGAGGAAAAGGAAACAAATAGAGAAGCAAGAGGTGATTTGCAAAGATTTCTAGGTAGCAGTAATGAAAATATCTGTCAAAATCTGGAGAAAGATCTTCCAGTAAAATCCCGCTATTTTCAGTACAATATGTCTAAAAATAAATGTTTTCCGATCCCGTCTTGAATTTTTTCCATGACAACTGTAAAACTTTAAGCAAGTCACACTGTGAAAGTTTCACCAATATGTCTCTGTAATGACATTTTTTTCTTTCTCAGTTCATTTTAAATTGTTTCAATTGGGCAGTTATCAATCTTATAAACGAGATCTACAACAGCCAGCATTTAAGTAGCAATATTTGAATTTCTCGACTTAAAAGTAGCAACACTTGAGCACTACTATGCAGGAAAAATATAAAAGAATTTCTGTGTAGTGTAAAATAAACTTTATTCATATATCATATATCATAAATGTACATTAATTCTCATCTGTTAAAAAGCAAATTCCTCTTTAAATTGTTTTAGAAAAGACGTAAAAAAATAAAAGATATAAATGTAAAAAAGGAAATTAAACGTATTTAAGGTAATTTTATACGTTAAGAGAATTTAAAAAGAACAAATATGTATGATATGTTCCAGTGCTAAGGCAAATGGAATAATTAGTCCTTCTTACTAAAAACAATTATTTATTTAATATGTAGTTTCCGTTTCAAGCATTGCTTGCGCCATTTCCATTTATTCGTGGCTGAGCTAAACGTGGAATTTGTTCACAGATTCATGTAAAAGCGCTAACTGATTCCTATCGCTTGATTAGTCATCAACTTCCTGTGAAATATCTCTGCACTTGAACGCATTACTCCAAAAGGTTACAAAAACGTTTGTATTTTATCATTATAAAAGAGTTCCCTTTTACAATTGTTTATAACTCAAGTAATTTCCAACTACCTCCTATTTAGACCTGACATGTATATATCAAAACAGTTAATTTTATGATAGTAGCGTTTATAATTTTACTACTCAATACTATAAATTCTCTACATGCAGTTTGAGTTTTAAGCATATATTTTTGATCACATTTATTTAGAATTTAAGAATTATTTCCTATTAACTACTACTTTACTTTAGGTTAAATTTCATGTATAAAAACTTCTAAACAGTTTTTAGAAAAGAATTGCTACTTTTTATAAAATATGATAACTCTATCTCAAGAATAAACTAACTGGAACCATATTAAAGCCTAATTAGTGTGTCAAAGATTAGAAGTAAGAACATGTAACAGGAACAAAATTTTGTTTTGCATTTGAATCTGAAAAATTGAAATACCAGCATAAGGCTCAGATTTTCATTGAATAATTGTCATCAGGAACACATTTCCTAAAATTATGTGATACAGGATTTATCCCAAATAACGTGAGTTGTGAAGCATTCAAATTGTCCGGAAAATTTTAAATTTGAAAAAAAAAATATTTTTCATTTTTCCTTCAGGCCATCATCTGTTATTTTCTCTTTCAAATCAAGAAGAGATTGGATGTTAATGCATTTATTTTCACCCTTCTCCAGTTTTGGGTACTCATACTTAAAAATCCATTAAACTGTATATAAGGTACACATTTTACAATTTTTAATGCCTTTTCCAGTTATGGGAAATACATTTTCAAACATAGCTTAAAATATTTTATATACAGTTTCATACGAAATTATGAAATTTTCATGATCTTAATTGCAATTTGTAAATGGTTACATTGAAACATCTACCTTACTTTAGGCTAGATTTCAAATACTGTATAAAGAAAACTTATAAAATGTTTTGGCAAAGAATTTGAGACGTTTTTATAAGTAATGAAAACACTGCATCTAAAAATGTGAATGTAAAAAAAGAATGAAACGAAATGTGTTTAAGGTAATTTTATACGTTAAGAGCATTTAATAAATACATGTATGTATATTTCAAAACAGGTGTTTTTATGATAGTAGCGTTTATAATTGATTTCATTACTAAGTACTATAAATGCATACATGCAGTTTCAGTTTTAAACATATTTATTTAGAATTTAAGATTTGTTTCCTAATAATTACTACTTTACTTTAGGTTAAATTTCAAATAGCGTATAAAAATTTCTAAAATGCTTTTGGAAAAGAACTTTCGAATTTTTGTAAAGGATTTGAACTAATCTAATATAAATAAACTGTAACCATAATAAAGCCTAATCAGTGAGTCTAAGATTAGGGTTAAGAACATGTAATAGCAACAAAAAAAATTGTAGATTTGAATCTGAAAAACTTAAATACCAATAAAAGACTCAGATTTTCATTGAATAATTGTCATCAGAAATACATTTATTAAAATTATGCGATACAGGATTTATCCCAAATAACGTGAGTTGTGAAGCATTCAAATTGTCCGGAAAATTTTAAATAAAGGCATTGTGAAAAAAAAATTCCTTCAGCCCATCATCTGTTCTTTTCCCTTTCAAATCACGAAGAGATTGGATGTTAATGCATTTATTTTCACCCTTCTCCAATTTTGGGCACTCATACTTAAAAATCCATTAAACTGTATATAAGGTACATATTTTAAGATTTTTAATGAATTTCCCAGTTATGGGAAATACATTTTCAAGCACAATTTTAAACTATTTTATATACAGTTTCAGACTAAAGTATGAAAGTTTTATGATCTTAATTGCAATTTGTAAATGGTTTCAGTGAAACAGCTACCTTATTTTAGGCTAGATTTCAAATACTGTATAAAGAAAACTTATAAAATGTTTTGGCAAAGAATTTGAGACGTTTTTATAAGTAATGAAAACACTACATCTAAAATAAAGTAATTGAAATTCTCCGAAAGTATAAGGCGAAATATCCGCCTGTGATTAAAAAAAAAGAAAAGGAAAAGGTATTGTTAGAATTTTATTCTTTATCCCCAGCATTCTCGTCGGACTGTCCGGAAAATCGATTCGGATCTGCATATCATTTTACTAAAGAAATTGATTTCGGCACTGATTGCTTGCTTCTAAGTATGAATGTGGAATCAGGATTTGCTCAAGGCATTCGAAAAAATTTCATCTTCCCGAGGTGATTTATTTCTTTTGTACATTTGCATTTCTGAAAGTTTTACGATGTATTATAATATGAAACTAATTTCGCAACTTTGAAAGCAGAGTGATTTTAGTAGGATATTTCAGGATGAAGTAAGATGGTTTTTGCATCCGAAATTACTTTTTTTTCATCCTATACAGACATTAAATTTATAACATTTTAATTTCAAATATATATGGAGGGTTAAAAATAATATAGGAAAAAATTTAATGAGATTTTTTTGGAGTTTAATATTTAACTAAACAAATACTTTCAATAGATAACTTCATTAGAATTCGAATTTGATATCAGAAGTTTTAGATAAAGAAAGCTATATGAATTAATGAATAAATATAGTGATAATAAAACTTTAGTTTGAATGTAAAATGGAACATAAAGTGTGCAAAAAAAACTATTTTCACAATGAGTATCTTCACTTTTACATTTGAATATTATGCAATGGCGTAGAATACTACATTTCCTCCATTCCAGATCTATTTCTATTATAAATTATGAAACTAAAATTTGAAGTAGCCTTTAGGTAAGAAAAACTTTAATATCCCTAGTGAAGCATTGCTTCTTATTTCACATTAGCAATAAAAATTCCATTTCACTTACATATGTAGAACTTTTTTAATAATTCAAACAAATGAAACAATATACTTTAGATTTCTTTCAGATAATAATTAAAAGTATAAGGTAGTATTTCTTCTTATTTCATATCTTATAGCTGTAGACATAAGTATCGAAGTATTCGTAAATTAAGATAATAATTATGTTTGAAATAAAAATTCCTATCTTATCTTCACACACTATTTATATACCATAAAACATGCCTTAGATTAAATTCACCCAATATTTCTTTTTTAAATTAATATTATCTAGTCTTAATTTTAATCAAAAAATTATTTTGTAAATCCTATAATTATATGCATGGAATGAATCCCACACAATTATCAATAATAATTTTCTCAACTAGATAAAATCCCGTATTTCAACTCCTTAATTAATCCTTAATTTATGTACAACATAATTCATTTTTTGTATATTATTATAATTAGAATTCATCACAATTTTAACGTTTCAACAGATTAGATAAAGAAAGCTATATGAATTATACGAATAAATATATTGATAATAAAACACTTAGTTTGAATGTAAAATGGAACATAAAGTTTCCAAAAAAAAATATTTTCACAATGATTATCTTGACTTTTACATTTGAATATTCCAGAATAGTCTAGAACACTACATTTTCTCCATTCCAGTTTTATTTCTATTATAAATTATGAAACTAAAATTCGAAGTAGCCGTAAGGTAAGAAAAACTTTAATATCAATATTATCTAGTCTTAATTTTAGTCAAACAAATTATTTTGTAAATCCTATAACTATATGCACTGAATAAATCCCATATAATTATCAATAATAATTTTCCCAACTAGAAAAAATCACGTATTTTAACACCTTAATTCATCCTTAATTTATGTACAATATTATTCATTTTTTTGTATATTATTATAATTAGATTTCATCACAATTTTAATGTTTCAATAGACTAGATAATGAAAGCTATATGAATTAGATGAATAAATATACTGATAATAAAACTTTAGTTTGAATGTAAAATGGAACATAAAGTTTGCAAAAGAAAAAAAAATATTTTCACAATGAGTATCTTGACTTTTACATTTGAATATTCCGGAATGGCCTAGAATACTACATTTTCTCCATTCCAGTTTTATTTCTATTATAAATTATGAAACTAAAATTCGAAGTAGCCGTAAGGTAAGAAAAACTTTAATATCCCCAGTGAAGCATTGTTTCTTATTTCACTTTAGCAATAAAATTTTCCTTTAACTTTCATATGTAGAATGTTTTTAATAATTAAAACAAATGAAAGTATATTTTCAAACTTCACTAATATTTTAGATTTCTCTGAGATAATGTTTAAAAGTATAAGGTACTATGTCTTCTTATTTAATATCTTATAGCTGGCGACATAAGTATCCAAGTATTCTCAAATTAAGATAGTAATTACGTTTGAAATAAAAATTTCTATCTTATCTTCACCCACTTTTTTATATATCAGAAAACATGCTTTAGTTTAAATTCATCCACTATTTCTATTTTAAATTAATTTTATCTGATCTTAATTTTAATCAAACAAATTATTTTGTAAATCCTATAAATATATACACTGAATTATCCCACATATTTATCCATAATAATTTTCCCAACTAGATAAATTCACGCATTTCAATTCCTTAATTCATCCTTAATTTATGTACAATATTATTCATTTATTGTATATAATTAGAATTAGAATTCATCACAATTTTAATGTTTCAAAAGACTTTAAAAAGAAAGCTGCATGAATTATATGAATAACTATATTGATAATGAATCATTTAGTTTGAATATAAAATGGAACATAAATTTTGAAAAAAAAAATATTTTCACAATGAGTATTCTGACTTTTACTTTTGAATATTCCGCAATGCCGTAGAACACTATATTTTCTCCATCCCAGTTTTATTTCTATTACAAATTATGAAACTAAAATTCGAAATAGCCGTAAGGTAAGAAAAACTTTAATATCCCTAGTGAAGCATTGCTTCTTATTTCACTTTTGGAAATAAAAATTCCCTTTCACTTACATATGTAGAATGTTTTTAATAATTCAAACAAATGAAACTATGTATTCAAACTAGACTACTATTTTAGATTTCTCTGAGATAATAATTAAAATTATAAGATACTATTTCTTCTTATTTAATATCTTATCGTTATCGAAATAAGAATCGAAGTATTCTCAAATTAAGATAGTAATTACGTTTGAAATAAAAATTCCTATCTTATCTTCACTCACTTTTTATATATCATAAAACATGCACTGGTTTAAATTCATCCACTATTTCTGTTTTAAATTAATATTATCTAGTCTTAATTTTAATCAAACATATTATTTTGTAAATCCTATAATTATATGTAATGAATGAATCCCACACAATTATCAATAATAATTTTCCCAAGTTAAATCATGTATTTCAACTCCTTAATTCATCCTTAATTTATGTACAATATTATTCATTTATTGTATATTATTCTAATTAAAATTCATCGCAATTTTAATGTTTAAACAGACTGGATAAAGAAAGCTATATGAATTATATGAATAAATATATTGATATTAAAATACTTAGTTTGAATGTAAAATTTAACATAAAGTGTCGAAAAAAATTATTTTCACAATGAGTATCTTGACTTTTACATTTGAATATTCTACAATGGCGTACATCACTAAATTTTCTCCATTCTAGTTTTATTTGTATTATAAATTATGAAACTAAAATTCGAAGTAGCCGTAAGGTAAGAAAAACTTTAATATCCCTAGTGAAGCATTGCTTCTTATCACTTTAGCCATAAAAATTCCCTTTCACTTACATATGTAGAATACTTTTAATAATTCAAAGAAATGAAACTATGTATTCAAACTAGACTACTATTTTAGATTTCTCTGAGATAATGATTAAAAGTATAAGGTACTATTTCTTCTTATTTAATATCTTATCGCTATCGAAATAAGTATCGAAGTATTCTCAAATTCAGATAGTAATTACATTTAAAATAAAAATTCGTATCTTATCTTCATTCACTTTTTAATGTACCATAAAACAAGCGTTGGTTTAAATTCATCCTTTATTTCTATTTTAAATTAATATTATCAAATCTTAATTTTAATCAAACAAATTATTTTGTAAATCCATTATTATATGCACGGAATGAATCCCACACATTTATGAATAATAATTTTCCCAACAAGATAAAATCACGTATTTCAACTCATTAATTCATAATTAATTTATGTACAATATTATGCATTTATTTTATAATATTATATATAGAATACATCCCAATTTTAATGTTTCAACATACTAGATAATGAAAGTTATATGAATAATATGAATAAATATATTGATAATAAAACATTCAGTTTAAATGTAAAATGGAACATAAAGTTTGCAAAAAAAAAAATTCATTTTCACAATGAGTGTCTTGACTTTTACATTTGAATATTCCGGAATAGCGTAGAGCACTACTTTTTCTCCATTCCAATTTTATTTCTATTATAAATTATGAAACTAAAATTCGAAGTAGCCATAAGGTAAGAAAAACTTTAATATCCCTAGTGAAGCATTGCTTCTTATTTCACTTTAGCAATAAAAATTCCTTTTCACTTACATATGTAGAATGTTTTTAATAATTCAAACAAATGAAACTATATATTTAAACTCGACTACTATTTTAGATTTCTCTGAGATAATAATTAAAAGTATAAGGTACTATTTCTTCATTTTTAATATCGTATAGCTATCTACATAAATATCCAAGTACTCTCAAATAAGGATAGTAATTACGTTTAAAATAAAATTTCCTATCTTATCATCATTCACTTTTTTATATATCATAAAACATGCCTTAGTTTAAATTCATCCACTATTTCTATTTTAAATTAATATTATCTAGTCTTAATTTTAATCAAACAAATTATTTTGTAAATCCTATAATTATATGCACTGAATGAATCCTACACAATTATCAATAACAATTTTCCCAACTAGATAAAATCACTTATTTCAAAACGTTAATTCTTCCTTAATTTATGTTCAATATTATTCATTTATTGTAAATTAATATAATTAGAACTCATCACAATTTTAATGTTTCAATAGACTAGATAAAGAAAGCTATATGAATTAGATGAATAAATATACTGATAATAAAACTTTAGTTTGAATGTAAAATGGAACATAAAGTTTGCAAAAAAAAGAAATTATTTTCACAATGAGTATCTTGACTTTTACATTTGAATATTCCGCAATGCCGTAGAACACTATATTTTCTCCATTCCAGTTTTATTTCTATTATAAATTATGAAACTAAAATTCGAAATAGCCGTAAGGTAAGAAAAACTTTAATATCCCTAGTGAAGCATTGCTTCTTATTTCACTTTGGAAATAAAAATTCCCTTTAACTTACATATGTAGAATGTTTTTAATAATTCAAACAAATGAAAATATATTTTCAAACTAGACTACTATTTTAGATTTCTTTAAGATAATGATGAAAAGTATAAGGTACTATTTCTTCTTATTTAATAACTTATAGCTGTCGACATAAGTATCCAAGTATTCTGAAATTAAGATAGTAATTACGTTTGAAACAAAAATTCCAATCTTATATTCACCAACATTTTTATATATCATAAAACATTCTTTAGTTTAAATTCATCCACTATTTCTATTTTAAATTAATATTATCTAATCTTAATTTTAATCAAACAAATTATTTTGTAAATCCTATAATTATATACACTGAAATATCCCACATAATTATCAATAATAATATTCCCAACTAGATAAAATCACGTATTTCAACTCTTTAATTCATCCTTAATTTATGTACAATACTATTCATTTACTGTATATTATTATAATTCATTACAATTTTAATGTTTCAAAAGAAAGCTGCATGAATTATATGAATAACTATATTGATAATGAAACATTTAGTTTGAATATAAAATAGAACATAAATTTTGCAAAAAAAAATTTATTTTCACAATGAATATCTTGACTTTTACATTTAAATATTCCGCAATGACTTAGATCACTACATTTTCTCCATTCCAGTTTTATTTCTATTATAAATTATGAAACTAAAATTCGAAATAGCCGTAAGGTAAGAAAAACTTTAATATCCCTAGTGAAGCATTGCTTCTTATTTTACTTTAGCAATAAAAATTCCCTTTCACTTACATATGTAGAATGTTCTTAATAATTCAAACAAATGAAACTATATATTTTATCTAGCATACTTTTTGAGATATCTTTGAGATAATGATTAAAAGTATAAGTAACTATTTCTTCTTATTTAATATCTTATAGCTATCGACATAAGTTTCCAAGTATTCTCAAATTAAGATAGTAATAACATTTGAAACAAAAATTCCTCTCTTATCTTCACTCAGTCTTTTATATATCATAAAACATGCGTTGGTTTAAATTTATCCACTATTTCTATTTTAAATTAATATTATCTATTCTTAATTTTAATCAAACAAATTATTTTGTAAATCCTATAATTATACTTACTGAATGAATCCCACACAATTATGAATAACAATTTTCCCAACTCGATAAAATCACGTATTTCAACACCTTAATCCATTCTTAATTTATGTACAATATTATTCATTTATTGTATATTATTGTAATTAGAATTCATCACAATTTTAATGTTTCAGCAGACTAGATAAAGAAAGCTATATGTATTATATGAATAAATATATTGATAATAAAACAATTAGTTTGAATGTGAAATTTAACATAAAGTTTGCAAAAAAATTATTTTCACAATGAGTATCTTGACTTTTATATTTGAATATTCCGCAATGGCGTAGAACACTACTTTTTCTGTATTCCAGTTTTATTTCTATTATAAATTATGAAACTAAAATTTGAAGTAGCCGTAAGGTAAGAAAAACTTTAATATCCCTAGTGAAGCGTTGCTTCTCATTTCACTTTAGCAATAAAAATTCCCTTTCACTTACATATGTCGAATATTTTTAATAATTTAAAGAAATGAAACTATATTTTCAAACTAGACTACTATTTTAGATTTCTCTGAGATAATGATTAAAAGTATAAGGTACTATTTCTTCTTATTTAATATCTTATAGCTATCAACATAAGTGTCCAAGTATTCTCAAATTAAGATAGTAATTACGTTTGAAATAAAAATTCCTATCTTATCTTCACTCACTATTTTATATATCATAAAACATGCGCTGTTTTAAGTTCATCCACTATTTCTATTTTAAATTAATATTATCTAGTCTTAGTTTTAATCAAACAATTTTTTTGGAAATCCTTTAATTGTATGCACTGAATGAATATCACACAATTATTAATAATATTTTACCAACTAGATAAAACCACGTATTTCAACGGCATTATTCATCCTTAATTTATGCACAATATTATACATTTATTGTATATTATTATAATTAGAATTCAACACAATTTTAATGTTTCAACAGACTAGATAAAAAAAGCAATATTAATTATATGAATAAATATATTGATAAAAAAACACTTAGCATGCGTAAAGATTAAACTAAATGCACGATTTAGGTATTGTAAACATAGTTTTCTATTTAAAGATACAGAATTATACAGTCATTTTCCTAGATTTACATTAAACGTGGAAATCACAAAACTGTTATACCAAACGGTCTTCATATAGTTATAGCATTCTTGTATATTCAAATTTATTTTAAGAATGTATGGTGTATATTATTATACGTGCTTTATTTTGTATTCAGTTACAGAAATAAATTCTATTATGTATTATACTGCTTTTTAAAATTACATTTGTTTTTATTAATGAATTAAAATTATTCAGCTATTGGATAAAACATCATTTATATAACTTTACAAAAAAGTCAAAAATGAAATTAAACAAGTTATTACACGATAAATTTATATTTGAATACGTTTCAATAACATCTTTTTTCATCCCATATATACATTAAATTTATAACATTTAAATTTCAGATATGTATGGAGGGTTAAATGTAGCATAGGAAAAATTTTAATGACACTTTTTCGGAGTTTAATATTTAAGTAAACATATACTTTCAAATAGATAACTTCATTAGAATTCGTCTTTGATATTACATTATAAAGAAAGCTATATGAATTATATGGATAGATATATTAATAATAAAACATTTAGTATGTGTAAAGATTAAATTTATAGCACCATTTAAGCATTGACAACATAGTCTATTATTTAACGATACAGAAATATCTAGTCATTTTCCTAGATTTACATTAAACATGGAAATCACAAACCTGTTGTACCAAACGGTATTCACAAATTTATAGCAATCTGGTATATTCAAATTTATTTTAAGAATGTATCGAAAATAATATTACACTACATGCTTTATTTTGTATTCAGTAAACGAAATAAATTGTATTATATATTATACTGATTGTTTAAATTTGTTTTTATTAATGAATTACAATTATTCAAGAACTGAATAAAACATCATTTCTATAACTTTACAAGCAACTCAAAAATCAAATTAAACAATTATTACACAATAAATTTGTATTTGAATAAATTTCAATAATATCTTTTATAATCAATTATCAAATAATTATCTCTAACACAGTAATGTGTATTGTAAAGAAAAAAAATGTAGAAAATGAATGCTTCAAATTACATTTCAGTTCCTTAGAATATAATATTACTTGAAGTAAAGGCTATTTTCTACCTCTCTCCATAAGTCTATTATTAAAACAATATATTT
>CM063511.1:106051740-106054240 GCA_032207245.1 Pardosa pseudoannulata
ATACATGTAAACATATATCTAACATCTGTCCGTCTCATAGACAAGGTTACAAACTGATTCTATGCAGAAGGAAGCCATATTCAAAACACACTTGCCATCAATTGCATACAAACAAATAGAAGGTTTAATTTGTCATTTTAATTGAAATCTGTCTATAGGTTTGGTCAAACCTTAGAAATACTACAAATAGAAGTACATCATTAAATTCTACTTAGAACATGTATAATCTTCTTTGAAGATGATGGAAATAATCCAGCAAAGTTTCAGGAGTGAAATACTATCATAAACTTTTATTTTGACCTGGAGGGTATAGTACAAATCCGTTTCAGATTGTGTGGAAAATACAATTTCTACAGGACAAATATCCACAGGCAGAAATACATCGTTCTTATGTGTTGAATTTCTGTCGGCATTAAATTTTCGAATATTCTCAGACCATGAAAATATATTATTAATGTCTTCGGATGTCATTTTTAAGATTTCCAAATAAGAAAAATACGAGACATCTAGGAGCTTCATCAGGTAAAGGCACACCGTAACACGGGCTTGTTTGTCTAAACTTATTGACCATTAACGGCATTGTAACGCTTTTTCTCATACCTTACGTACCGGATACACCCATTTCAAACTCGATCTAACTACAGTAGACACCTTTCTGCCCCATGGCTTTAAAAAACCTAAAGTACTGTTATGAAACCCTAGAAAGGATCACAGCTCCTTTGATACTCTGCATGAACAACAGTCTAAAAAATATTTTAACAGTTAAAAAACGCTCAGTCAGAAGTATATTAGAACTCAAAAGTTATGTCCCAGAAAGTTTTGATTTTATATATTGATAAATTTGTTGTCGTCGTATACCACTTTATCAAACCAAGCGTGATTTAGCCACAGGCTGCTAGTATTAAAGCGAAGGGGCGTGCCTTTCGTTTACCATTAAGGTGAACACCATTAAGGTGAAAGGAAGACTTCGCTCAAGGGGTCTTCGTAATTTTGAAGCTAGGACGAAGCTGAAGACTCATAGACTTAACCTGCCACCCCAGAGGTATTAATTGAAAACTTTGAGGACATTGGGACCACGAACATATTTTACGTGCCCCAGTAACCTCTAGCAAACACGGCGGTTCTTAGGCCGGCTCTGGTACGATACCGCAAACTCTCAGTTACGACATCGTTGCCTTTGCCGATTGAGCTACCACGGATCATTGATATATTTAAAATGTTTTATTTCACTGATATGGTTTCATTACTTCTTAATACATGCCCTGTAATATTTTTAACACCGTTGCACAATATTGCGTAAAAATTTAGTATACTGTTAACCTTTTCGAGGCTGGAATTTTGTCTACATTCATGTAGATATGGGAGAGTAAGATTTAGTGTTTTCACACATATGGGCAAAAGAAATGTAGCCCTTTGGAAATAACAACATAAAACCTGTGTTTGATACTGATGTTTCTGATGACAGATGATTAAACTACAGTGGGGAGAGGAAAGTCCAGGTTTATTTTGCAACCATAGGTGTCTTTTTCAAGATTTCCTGTTCCAGCTGAAATACAAACCACACGTTCAGAAAGGGCTAACTCTAAAATATCTTACATAACCAATAGTAATGTATAAATAAAACTATACAAAGCATAATTCATAAATAAAAATGTGCTCTTTTCTAAAGACTACCTCTGAAAAAGTTTTTCCTGTCACCACGAATAGTTATAATTAAAATATATATATTTAAGTAATTTTACAAATAAAAATAAGTAGTATAAATTCAAAAGTGTAACTTTATTTATATTATTTTACAAAATATTACTTGGATTCCTTATAAAAAATATGAAATTCAAATAGAGATAATGTTTTAAAATTTGGAAGATGTCACACAAATATCACAGAGTATAGAACTGGTTTAATGATTAAAAATAATAGTGTTAAAAAATTGTTAATAATAATAGTGTAAATTTTGATTAGTTATAGTGACCTAAAATACTTTTAAATTAAATTAGGGACCAAAATTATAATTAAAACCAATACAATGGAAAATGAATTATTTCCCTCGTAAAAAGATCTATACGTGTTCACACAAAAATTGTATAATACCATAATATTTTCAGAATTTCATAGGTGGTGACTGTTTTCGCAGTAATCTTATTATTTCGGGTAAGAGAAGTTGAAATTCCTTTTAAGACTTTTATGTGATAAAGAAAACATCTCATTCTTTCACTTTATTTTCAGGAAAGAGAGAGTAGCTTTCTTTAGAATTCCTGGAAGAGAGAGGTTCTAATTTTGCCTTCATAATAAATTGCTATTTTTACTGTTGTTAAGAGAAAATTTTCCTTGAGTGTATTGCTTCATAAAATTGGTATAATATTTATAGTATTGGTATAACATCACTAGTGTTATAATTATTTCCGAGAATTGCTAAAAGTTATTGTGCAATCTTTACATAAATTCCTAAAACTTTATTCTATAAAGACTTATTCTAAAGGTCTTCCTTAAAATTTATAAC
>CM063511.1:106059240-106061740 GCA_032207245.1 Pardosa pseudoannulata
TACATGCTTCTTAATCACGTTAATTAAAGTATCTCTGTCTTAATTCATCTTTGCTTCTGCTTATTGCATATCTTTTATTGATTTCTTTCAGATTTTCTTACGTAAATGATGATATAATGCTTTCAGGATTTTCTTATACGAAAAAAGAAAATTCACCGATACGTTAAATTACTTTTATACTATATTTCGATTCTTGATGTATATTCTTTACGTTCATCGGAGGTAATTACTCTGCTTTAACCTCTAACCTAAAAATGAATAAATAAAGTTAGTTCATAACACATATTAATTTGAATTATATCCATTAATTTGTATGTTATAGTAATTAAAATTATATCTATTAAATTGTATGTTTAAGTAATTAAAATTATATCTATTAAATTGTATGTTATAGTAATTAAAATTATATCTATTAAATTGTATGGTATGGTAATTAAAATTATATCTATTAAATTTTATGTCATAGTAATTAAAACTATATCTATTAAATTGTATGTTATAGTAATTAAAATTATATCTATTAAATTGTATGTTATAGTAATTAAAATTATATCTATTAAATTGTATGTTATAGTAATTAAAATTATATCTATTAAATTGTATGTTATAGTAATTAAAATTATATCTATTAAATTGTATGTTATAGTAATTAAAATTATATCTATTAAATTGTATGTCATAGTAATTAAAACTATATCTATTAAATTGTATGTTATAGTAATTAAAATTATATCTATTAAATTGTATGTTATAGTAATTAAAATTATATCTATTAAATTGTATGTTATATTCATTAAAATTATATGTACCATATGTTTTATATATCTTAAAGCATAACAGTAAATGAATGCATACTGAATTTTCTTCTTTGCTTTCACTAATATATTATCTCTTTTGTATACTCGTTATTTTAAATCAATTTTTTAGGATGAACTGATGTTGCATATTAAGCAACTTTTTTTTTCAATTTCTGTAAACTTTTAAATAGGGTTTTAGTAGCTTAAAAATTGTTTTAAAATTGAAACAATTTTCTTAAACGTAAGATTAAATTTACATTATATTAGTATTCTTAGTATATATTAATTAGATTAGAGAAGGTGACAACTTTATAACAAACAATAACAATAAACTAATTTAAGTTTTAAAAACCTGGTAATTAAACATAATTTTAGTCACTGCTGTATTATTTAAATGACTAAATAGCAAGTGGTATATGAGAATTTTTATGCGTACTATTATATTTTTGCAACCATTCTAGATACTGAAGTACCAATATTCAAAGATAGGCGCTTATATATATATATATATATATATATATATATATATATATATATATATATATATATATATATATATATATATATATATATATATATATATATTATTGTTACTACTTTATACACTTTTATATTTAATATAATATAATTGCAATATAACAAATAAAATATTTAGTACCTTAAAAGTGCTTAAATATTGAAATAATTTCCTTAAATGAAAGATTAAATTTACATTATATTACTATTCTTAGTATGCATTAATTAGATTAATGAAGGTAACAACATTATATCAAATAATAACAAATGAATAAACTAATTTTAGTTTTAAAAATCTAAATTAAACATTATATTTTAGCTACTATTATTTATTCAAATGACTAAAAAACAAGTGGTATGAGCGTTTATAAGTGTACGTTTATAGTTTTGCACCCATTCTAGATAATTAAGTACAAATATTCAAATATAAGTTTAGTTAATAGATTATTGTTCTTATTTTATACACTATTATATTTAATATCATATAATTGTAATATTACAAACAACATATTTAGTACCTTAAAATTGTTTAAGTATTGAAATAATTTTCTTAAATGAAAGATTGAATTTACATTACATGAGTATTATTATTCTGCATTCATTAGATTAATAAAGGTAATAAGATTATATAAAACAACAACAAATGAGTAAAATAATTTTAGTTTGAAAAACCTGGTAATTAAGCATAATTTTAGTCACTGTTATTTCATTTAAATGTCTCAAGAACAAGTATTATATGAACATTTTTAAGAGTATGTTTATATTTTTACACCAATTCAAGATATTTAAGTATAAAAATTCAAAGATAATTTTATTTAATATACTATTATTACTGTTTTACACACTATTATATTTAATATAATATAGTTGCAATATAACAAATAAAATATTTATTAAATATAAAAACACATGTTAACAAAATTTAAATTTGTGTATAAAGCAGTCATTTTAATATATAATATTTAGATTAACAGTAAGATAAATAGTTAATACTACTATGACCGAAGCTGTCCTTTTAAAGTCAAAAACACTTTTGAAGCAATTAAACTTAAAATGATTATACTGGTCACTAAGTTTTCATGACTGTAATTATGTTTTAGAGTTTTTAAATGCATTAAAGTTTGTTTATATGTATCAGAATTGTTGATAATAAGCTTATAGTATACTCAAGATTTTTCAGGAAGTCA
>CM063511.1:106066740-106069240 GCA_032207245.1 Pardosa pseudoannulata
TGTTCGAATAGAATGAAAGAATTTATCCTTATTTACAATTTTTGACAGTTTAATCATTTCATAAAATAAACCACGTCCAAAATTTATATGCGTTTTCCAATGTAGAACTTAAAAGAGTAATATACGAAAACACAGATTCTAATAATCGTAATTTAAGTTAAATATAGCACTCAAAGTTTTGATCCAAATGACATTATCATACCGGATAATTCAAAACGGTAATTAATAGTACTTTCATTCAGTTCTTCGATTTAATCTGAAAGCATTTCTCATACTTTTATTCCCAAATGTGTAGTTCTGCTCGATGCAAAGTTTTATATTACCACAATTAACGAGTACTAGTCTGACGACTAAAATATCTTTTGAGGTAGTTCTAAATATAGTAATGATTTCATTATTATCCAAGTAGTATTAGTTTATCTAGTTTTTTTTCGAACATATAAAAGCGTAATATATTTCGTGATTAGTTACCGTTATGGTAAAAGTTCTTTTCTACACTACATTTACTACAGAAAAATGAGTACTGAATCTGTAGACATTTAAAAATTAATCTGATTATGTGCCTCATAATCTCATGATTCCTCCTAGTGGAAAAAGAAAAGTAAACTAAAAAATTGAAACTGTTGGTGTTTTTTCTATTAAGATAAAAAAAAGAAAATCATAGTTTGCTTTTATGTTTAAAAATATTTGTTTTAGGAGTCAGTGTAAAAGAGATACAAGCTACAAGATTAGAGGTTAAAGCATGTCAAGAGGTACATCTTGTTAGCATACGATATATGTAAAGTTTTAACAAGTATTAATTTGCAAATATGATCAGATTGAAGCTGCAAATTGAAACAAGTAAGATAGTAATCAGTGGTTAAAATATTGCTGAAAAACAAATGCTATTGAAGTTCAGTAAGAGCGTAAAATAGAGTTTATTTTCTATTCATTTTGATTGAGACACAAAAGTACGGATAAAATCACACTAATGAATCAAAATAATGAAAAAGAAAAATGTGGTTCAATGTCGAAAAGCATTTGTAGTAGTATGTTTAAGAAGAAGATGATTGTAAGAAATTGCATCTTATTATCATACCAATCATGTTTGAAACCAGATAAAATTTAAAACCCGCCTAATTAATAAAGACTACCATATAGTCCGTCGTAAGACGGGATAAGTAAAATGTTTAATTACATATGAGGCAGATAAATAAATGTTTTTTTCAGCGGAGAATAATCTGGTACATTCTCAATTTCTTTATCTTCATACTTTTCTAAAGTCTACCGATACTGTGAATGTAAATTAGAATTACATTGAATTTCATTTAGAAAGATAATTCAAAGTTTTCTTAGCTAAATCAAAATTATCGTTAAGTTCTTCAAAATTTTTACCATAGTAATTAATGGAAGCACATGAATAAAACTATCATTTCCACTACATACTCGAGGTAGATAAAATTTGTTGTTAATGCCGGTGATAAAATTTTCATTGCAACAAAAATAATCGTTGATTAAATTTAAAATTATCACATATGTACCTAATTTATTATTTAAGCAAAATATAAAAGAAAATTACTTACGTAATATCTAAATTCAGCTATAGAACGTATGAAAGTAATGGTAACGATATTTAAACAATTTAAATTAAGAAATGATTAAATAAAATGATAAAATAAGGTGATTAAAGGAATGACATCCTAATGCTAGAAAATATATTATTTTTAACTATTTATTATGTGACAAATTAATAAATTTAATCGCCTGCTACTAATCGGGGAAAATTGGGCTTTAAAAAGACATTAAATGCTAGAAAAAGTGAGAAGGTATGGATTTCATACGTTGCTAACCCTAACTCAACAGAAAACCAATATGGATGCTCTATCCATTGCAGGTACAACCGCTTCATAAATCTGAGGACAGACGAACGGATAACTTAGACTATTATAATATAGGGGATAGATCTTCATATAACAATATTATGCTAGTGAAAAGTGAATTTTACCTAATCGTTTTTGACTCAAACAAATTGTGTACTACATCTGCTTAAATAAATGGATAGTAAAGTTTTGGATAATGATAGATATAAAATGGATTTAAAAATGTATTGCTGCATAAAAGAATCCAAGATCGTCAAAATTTGTAACTCACGTTAATGTAACGTCATGTTAATATACAATTTATGTAAAATGTTTAACCAGTATCAATTTGTAAATATTAAAAGATTGCAGATGCAAATCAAAACAAAATATTAATTAGTGAATTTTTAAAATAATGCTGAAGACAAAAAAGGCAGTAACATAACATTTTAAACTTTAAATACAGATTTTCTCTGTATATTTTGATTCAGAGATAAAAGTAGCTAATAAATCAAAATAATTAAAGAAAAAGAAAAATACGGTACTACGTCGAAAGGCATTAAGTTGTATGCATAAGACGAAAGTATTTCTTAAGGAAATGCAGATTAATAGCGTACCAAAACTATGAAGTATGAAATAACTGCCTAGTTAATAAAGATAGA
>CM063511.1:106074240-106076740 GCA_032207245.1 Pardosa pseudoannulata
TATATATATATATATATATATGTATATATATATATATATGTATATATATATATATATAAATATATATATATATATAATAATATTATTATATATATATATATATATATAATATATATATAATATATATATATATATATATATATAATATATATATATATAATATATATAATATAAAATACATATATATATATATATATATAATATATCATCGTTTATATTACATTATAAGTATATATTTGGATCATAATTATTTTCTATTTTGAATTGTAAAAATATAATTATCTATTATCAAAGTCATATTATTGTGCTTCAATGTTTATTCTAAGATTTATAATTTTCATATGTTCAATGTATTTTAAAATGGGTCTTCTTTTAATCTCTGTAATATTTTTGGATGTTTAATAATACATTATTTTTTGAGTAAAACAATTAAGCAGTTAAACTTTCGTTTATTGAATTAAGAAGATTTTATTTAACTATGTATTACTTACCTCACAAAGTATGGATATAAGCTGAAATATAAATTTACTATCTTATACATTCTTTCAAAAAGTTTGAAATATGAAATTTTACTAAATTTCTAATGAATTTTGTTGCATATGTTTTATATTTATATTTTAATTTGTTTGAGTTTTAGGGATGTTTCTCAAGATTACAGGATTAATCCTACTACATTTTTGTTATTCCTAATATACCTCTTCTCTTGAGCTATGAACAAATATAGTTGAGTGTCTTATAGATTTGTTTTTATATAATGCGGTAAAACTCGTAGCCAGAATTTCCAGAATTCAACTCTAACGTGGTATCTTATAAAGAGGTTTCCCCCATAAAAAATATTTCAGTAAATCATATTTTTTGAAAAAAATATCTAAATCAACCCACATTTAATCTGTTAAACCTTTATAATCCACTTTCATGTGTTATACCTTATTCCAGCTATGTAGGAATTGAGTTATAAGAAGAGCAATCAATAAAGTACTGTTGTTTTCAGGGAGTTAGAAATTTTTCATAGGGAGATTGACTTTCTACTCTGTGACACATACCTCAAAATTAATACGGAAATCTTTACATATAAAATTTATGTATAGAGGAATAACGTCTGATTACGTCTGATTTATATCAGTTTATTTATTAGTTATATAATACTATATGAATTTATTCTTACATCGCTTCAGAGCTTTCCCTACCATGTGGTAAGTTAATTCTTATGCTGATCCACCCGAAAACATACAGCAGCAACAAACTAAAGACCAGCTCACCAAGACAGCAACCACTACAGCTATCAAGCTGCTGCTGACCTACGACAATTCCATCATGGTCCCATTTAAATTTTGTCAAGTCCAGTAAGGAGTATACTGTGCAAATATAAGCTCGAGACTACCAGGAATAATTAAAGACTCAGATTACTAGGACGCCACTGGCGGGTAACACCCGTATACACCTAGAGTAGGTATACCCCTTAGGTGTCTCTAATTTAGCACTAGACACAGGACAATTACGGCTTGAGCTTGTGCCTGAAGACTTCCTAGAGACTTCCCCCTCGTGGTGAGAGACTCTGTTTTCCCCCTGCGATACCATGCGGTTTAAATTACTTCGATTTATTACATTACAACACTGGTGTGCAAAACTTAACCAACAGGTGGTTTTTTGCCATAACTTCACGAGACATTATCTGAGAGACATGAAATTCAGAAAGGAGGGAGATTATTATGTCCATAAAAGATGACGAAATAATCGGTGTTCAAAAAGGAATACAATGCTTACGGTATGGAATCAAACAAAAACAAGATTTATTGAATACACAGTATCGTGACTTATGATTGTCTATCTAAGACAAAGAGCAACAAGCAGATGTTCCATAATATGGTATATAGGCTCATCTAACTGCAATGGTTGTTTCGCAGTCTCCACATACTCAGAACCAGCTCGTCGAACTTTTCTAGCGGAAGGAGTGAGCATTCCGCAATCAGCATCTGTTTTGATGAAAAATTAGTCAAATGTCACAAATGTCATATGTAATTTTCTAAACTTCAAAATTTGCAGAGGCGTCAGAGGTTTGATGAAGTATTCAGGTTTCATAACACTTCCACTTCGAATGATTTTAGTTAAAATTTTATTAATAAAAATAATACATGCACTGATTTATTGCATAAAATACTATTTGTAAATAAGGCAAGCTATAGAACAACAGCATAAGTTAGAAGTGCCCTCAGCCCACAACGCTGAACAGGCTTACACACACACACACACACACACACACACACACATATATATATATATATATATATATATATATATATATATATATATATATATATATATATATATATATATATATATATATATATATGCGTTAAATAATTTACACGCGGTTTTCAGTCAGTTAAAAAATTTGACAGAAAGTTAAACGCATCGGATGAATATCATTATATCATTAACTCATATTGAGGTCATGGGTTAAGGAAGAAATATATATATATTTTAATTTTCCAAAATGTTT
>CM063511.1:106081740-106104240 GCA_032207245.1 Pardosa pseudoannulata
TTCTATTTTTTTTTTCATTTAATTGGCATCATTAAAATATATAATATTTTGTTTTATTGTAGTTTGAATGAAAATAACTTTTTAATACGTGGTTTTGACACATAATTTGTTTCAACTTTATCTACAAAAATTTTCTTTAAAAAATATTAAATTTTCTTTTATTGAAATTCTTTCTGTTCTTAATCCTGTCTATCTATAATAAATAAACTTTTTAATTTATTTCAAAAATTGAATCAGTATTATTCAGTAAAAAATTCAAAATTCAGTTAAAATCTATATCTTTAATGGATTTGATATTTTATCTAATATTTGTAATTTTTTTTATTCAATGTCATTGAATGAACTTTAGAAACTACGTATAAATCAAATTTTTAAGATAATTTTATTTTCAATTACTCTGGGATACTTAGAACACACATCCAAATATAATCTATTTGTTTCCTGCATATACGAATATTAAATTCCTGGATATATCCTTTTAAACTGATTATGGTGAGTTGTACTGAGATACGTAGTTGTTATACGCATCAAACTTATGCAGTATTCATGAGGATTACCAGGTTCATATTGCCGCAAATTTTAGGACTCCGTTGTTAATGCGATTATAATAAACTTGACTTTGAATTTAAAGTAACTTCAAAGCTTTCCATCCGCTACATAAAATATATTATTAATGTATGAAAGCTCCTGGCGTAACAAAGATTGCCTTTTAGACTAAGAGAATGAATGTGAGTTTATTAAGTCAATTTTTTTATACTGTTTTAAGTCATTTTTTTGTATTCTGGTTGAATATAAGGATTCTACAACGCACATCGTTGCCTTAATAAATTAACATATAATTAATATCATTATTCTTAACAATTTTAGGAAACTAATTACGCCAAAAAATTGTTTACCATAAAAAGTTATTATTCATGCTAAGAGCCATTTTTTTACATATTTATTAATGTAAAAACAATATTATTCAATCTCCAATTAATTGTTTCGGATCAAATTGGCACAGATGGATTATATTATATATATATATATATATATATATATATATATATATATATATATATATGTGTGTGTGTGTGTGTGTGTGTGTGTGTGTGTAACCAAACCGCTGTTATATTTTTAGTGTCACCTGCGAAGATTTTTTAATTTTTTTCGTCGTCTTGTAATACCTTATAATTTCTTAATATTCATTTTAAGGTATAATTAAGAATCGCTATGAATCCGGTTATGTGAAGTACACTAATAAATAATTTCACTCCACCCCTAAAAATCATGTTAAAAAAATCACACTGAATAATGTGCTTATTTTAATATCATTATTCTTATCGACTCCAGCCATTTTAAATGATTCCAATGGTCTTAATCATATATGTAACAACAATTCTACATAGGTCCCATCTATGGATGTATTTATTTATATTTCGTTCATAAACTAATCTGTATTAAGAATTTTGTGTCAATCAAACAATATTTGTTAGTTTTTAAGCATTTTCTGTTAAGTGCTTTTACATTAACATTAATAAGAGAGTAAAGAGATTTAATGTAGATGATTGAAAGTTACTAAGCTTTGAAAAGAAATAAGACTAAATAGGATAATAGTAATTAGCAGTATATTTGTTTGTAGTTACATTTTCGATGTAAAATATAATAACCAGTTCTATTTTATAAATATCTTCAAATTTAACTGAATTAAAGTTATTCATGTTCTACTTATTTTGAATATATTATAGCAGTAATTATTAAGAGGATGCACTTTATTGCTATGATTATAATGAATAATTATTAAATAAAAACTAGCATTATAGCCCGTCATATGACGGAATCAGTAAAATGTTAATTTTCCAGCATTCTAAAGTACTCTATGAAGCAGGTAATAAAATGGTTTGTGCTTTGGCTGAGAATTATCTGGTACACGCTCAATAATTTGTTTATCTTCATACTCCTCTAAAGTATCCCTACATTTTGAATGCAGTTTAGAATCACTCTGAATTCATTTAGCCCAACCGTATGGTTATGTATAAAAACAAACACACAAACAAACAAAATTTTTAATTTTCAAAGCTATATAACTTAAACGCTAGATATTTATTAGTCAGTGAAAGAGACTCCTAGAATTTTAAGAAAACATTTGTTGTTAATACCGGTGACAAAATTTTCATTGCAACAAAAAATAATAGATGATTTAATTTAAAATTATCCCATATGTAACTAATATATTATTTAAGCCAAATATAAAAGAAAATTATTTGCATAATATGTAAGTTCAGTGATAAAACATATGAAAATAATGCACGCGATATTTAAATAATTTAAAATAAGAAATGATTATACGAGATGGTTAACGGAATGACATCATAATGCTAGAAAAAATTGTAATTGTTACCTATTTATTATGTGAATAAATTGATACATTTAATCGCCTGCCCTTAGCTGTGTAATCCATTCCAGGCCCAACCACTTCATAAATTCTTGGACAGATGGACATAGAACTTAGACTATTATTATTTTGGGGATTTAACTCTTATATTAAACATCCATGTGAAATATAATTAGACAAAGTGAAAACGTTCAGAATATTCACATTTCTGTGAAAACATCCAAATTATTGGTAGAATATTTATTAGAAAAATATAATTATTCACCATAGACTTTATATGATAAAATATTTTATTTATAGAAATTCGTCCAAATTAGCTTTGAGATAAAACAAAACAAAAAATGTTTTTTTTTTTTTTAAATAAATGTGTTTTACTTGTCTTATATTTATTACAGAGGACTAATGGTAAAACAACACATTTGCTAGTCATTGCAAGATTTATTTTAAAATATCAATGAGGTTGAACTGAATAATATTTTGAATTCATTAAAAGCTAGTTTGAATATCACAATTTCTTTGTTTTGAACTAAAAATCATTCAGTGAAATATAACATAAACAGCTGACAAATTTTGAACAGACATAAATGTGAGAAGTACTTAAGATCTTACTCAACTTTTAATTAAATGAAAATATTATTGTTTGAAAAAGTAATTAAGGTTATTTCCATTCCACTATGATCTTTAACTGTCAATTTTTTATGTGAATATAAAACAATACCAAAATTAGTTAGCAGAAGCGATATTTTTATTGCTGTAATCTATGTAAGTTTTCATATTTTATAAATATTGAAAAAAATATTTAAATTTTTAAGATCTATATCTATTTTAAAATCATTTTTTATTTATTTCATTGTTTGCAAAATAAAGTTAGCTAAAATAATTACTTTACTAAAAATTATATTCCCTACTTAGAAAACCTTTAATTTTTTATTGTTGAAAAAATAGGTAAATTTACAATTACTTTATTTTCTATTATTATTATACTTAAATTATTACAATATCAAACAAAAATTTATAACATTTGCTGGGTTTACTGTGAATAAAAATGACAAGTTATGTAAAATTTTAAAACAATGCGTAAAAGTAAATATATTGCATGAAGACTCAAAATATTCAATAAATAAAGCTATTGACGTAATAAATTCAAAGCGGCTTAAAATAAAAAAAAATTATTTTCAAAATTCACTGTTGACAGAGACACAATATATCTTAAAATGTAAGTGCTGAATTTTTAATTTATATATATACAGTTTGCATTGTTCTGAAAAATATTTATAAACTCACATGTTAAACTAGATATAGATTTAATTAAAATAATTAAATAATTGCGCTACTAAGAAATCTATTCTCTACTTAGAAAACCTATAAAAAAATTTTTTGTTGAAAAAATAGTTAATTTTACAATTACTTTATTTTCTATCATTATTTTATTTAAATTATTACAATAACAACCAAAAATTTATAACTTTTGCTGGGTTTACTGTGAATAAAAAGGACAATTTATGTAAAATTTTAAAACAATACATAAAAGTAAATATATTGCTTGAAGACTCAAAATATTCAATAAATAAAGTTATTGAAGTAATTAATTCCAAGCGGCTCTACTTAAAATGAAAAAAAATTATTTTCAAAATTCACTGTTGACAGAAACACAATGTATCTTAAAATGTAAGTGCTGAATTTTTAATTTATATATATATATACAGTTTGCATAGTTCTGAAAAATATTTATAAACTCACATGTTAAACTAAATATAGATTTAATTAAAAATTTTGGTATGAACAATATAGTTGATATGTTGTTTTAATCTCCATAGAAATAATATTTTTAAATACTTATTTACTTTGTAAAATTGACGATATTGCAAATATAAACTGCGAATGATTGTTTTGTATTCGTTAAATTTCAAAGAAGGCTGCTAAATAATTTTAAAATTTCAGCTTGTTCTTCGTAAGCATGCAACACAAAATTTATATTAAACAACGTTTTACAAATATTAATAACAGAAAAATATATTGAATATCATATTATAAAAGAATGGTTTTATATGCTCACCAAATTATTTCATAATTTTTAAAAGTTTCATTTCATTAAGAAAGTAAATATATTTTATATTCTTGAAATAACTACAGTGAATTTAAAGGAATAACATGTTTTGTACTTAATACTATTTATATATTTACATAAAAGTTGCATTACACGGGGTTTTTGGAAAAGAAAAAGGATTCTGAATTGAAGATTTATTAAATGCACCAAGCAAAAACTTTTTTCGAGAAATACAGTAAAATATTTTAACCTGTTATAATTTATGCATTTTTCTATTTTTCATTACATTCCCACATGCATTTTGTTTCTGAAAATAAAAGAAAAAATTTAAAAAATATTTTTTATGTAGTCTTACCTTTTCATGCAAAGGCAATTCTCTCAAACGCATGCTAGGTTTTATTTGATTGGACAAATACATTGGATAATACAACGATTTTTAATGCATATCAAATGGTATAAAAAATATATCAGTTTTAATTAGTAATTTTCATGTTATTGTTTTATCAGTATTCCATTGCAACATCACAGTGATGCTAAAAATTTGAGAGATGATTTTTTAAACATTTGTGCATAATTTATAGACAGATTAACTACTTTAGAAAAACAATGACAAATTATTATATTATACTGAATTCTTATCTAATTTTTAAACTGCATTTGAAAGTATCATTTTATTTAAAAATGCTTTATTTTTCATAAAATTTTGTTTTTGTTAATTGAGTAGATTTGACAAAGTACTATAAAACTTTTCTTATTGAGGTTTCTTTATATTATAAAGAATAATACTAAGTAATATAACTTACAACTGCCTTTTTTACCAGAAATATGTAAAAATTGTTTTATAACGGTATTTTTAAAATAAAACTTAATATATGATAATTATAGTAAATACCATAATAAATATTTTGTATATAAAAAACAACCTAACTTTTATCTTTTTTAAAATTTTAACAAAGTAAAGATATCTTTCGAATTTATAGAATAAATGTCTTTAATGTAACACATTTTACTAAATATTACATAACAAAACAAAGTATTTAGGGATTTCATTTTACATTTTGTTGTTGAACTGAAAGGCCATTGCCTTTATTTTCTTAATCATTTATGTTTTTTTTATGTCCTACAATTTTACCTTTTAATGTGAACAGCATTTCCAAAAGATAGTGTCGTTTTATTTATTTAAATTAAAAAGGGAATTTAGCTAGGTATCAATGCAAGAATGATTTTATGCATTCTGAGGGGTAGTATTTATTTAAATGTTTGCATAATTATTCCGAAAAAAAAAACGTTAAAGGAAAGTTACCTTCTGCCTTAAAAATAGTAAATATTCAGCTTGTTTCATTTATTTTATAACTGGAACTACATAATGTTAAAATAATTTGAGTTTTAATGTGAAATAATAATTTTACTAAAAAATTTTTTCAGAAATACAGTAAATATTTTAATTTATAATTTATGAATTTTTTTATTTTTCAACATTTTAATTTATTTATTAAAGACATTATAAATTAAATTTAAATTTATTTGTTTTTAAACATTATTCATCACTTATTATACATGTAAATACACATTACAAAAAATACTTTAGAAAAATTGGGATTTAAATTTGATTTTTTTTAAATATCATTTGTAATGTAAATTACAAATTTATATTAAATACTTTTTTAAACACGAAAAAGACCAAAGTAGTAAAACAAAATCTGGATTAATTTTTCTCGTAAACAGAAAGCCTCAAATTAATAATAACTGTAATACTGGTGTTAACAATAATATTAATTATTACTATAAAACATGTATACACTCATTTAGCAACCTAACCTTATCTAGATAAAATGAATTATGAATTATATACATTGTAAGTAAAATAAATGGATTAAACAAGTAATTAAATAAAAACTGTGTATTAAAATATATTAGATTATAAGACACATTAAAAAATTATTAAAATGATATATTGTATTATATAAGTATATATATGTTTATTTCATAGATAAAATGTATTTATAATTATATATATATCTATATATTTATATATATATATATATATAATATATATATATATATATATATTTATATATTATATATATATATATATATATATTTATATATATATATATATATATATATATATATATATATATATTCTAAATTTATATCATTACATATAATGTATCCTCTTAATTCAAGATAAAAACACAAGTTATGTAAACTAAACTGATTGTTCCCCTCTCTCTCTCTTATAAAAACTAAACAGAAAAATCATCTTATGAATATTTTCAATAAAATAATAGTCATGACAACGCAGCAATAAATTAATTTTTTATATTGATCTTATTAAGTTAAATTCAAGAAATTTCTTAAATTTAAGTCGAGGCAATGCACATGTAAGATAAATTTTTTGCTTACTTCAATATGTTTTTATAAATCAGGCATTTTAAAATTGAAGGATAATCATACTTTCTATTTTATCTCGGTATGCATCTCACCAGAACAGTTTAGAAAAGAAATTTATAGAATGTATTACGTACTCTTAACGAAAACTAAATTATATTTCCTACCACATAAAAACACTAGTTCTATAAGAAATGTCTCAAAAGGGTGAACATTTAGGGTGAAAGTTATCTTTAACAATTTATTATTTCTTAATTTAGAAATTTAGCTTTAAATAATACCCAGCAGCACAAGAGATTTCAAATACTACATTAAATCAAACTCAAAGTCAAAATCAAACGTTTTGTTTATCATTTATTTATCCTTTACAAAGGAAAATCTTCACATTGCAATTATATATTTTATAAACATGTAATCTAAAATTTTGATGAGATTAGAAATGCGTAGCAGAATGTTTACGTGAAACAGTTTTAATATTATGCAAATAATAATTACCTAAATAAGGCAGAATGCATGTTCATCTCATAAATAAAACATACCTTAATAATTTTTCCGTTTATTAATTTTTATTTATTCTTTTCCAACCCATTTTCTAATGAACTATGCACCACAAACATAATTAAGTCATGAATATTATGCTACTTCACTTTATAAGTAAAACGTTTATTTATTATTACATAATTTTTATATAACAGAAAATAAACATAACGTATTTACATATATTAAAATGACTCAGTCTACTTCTTTACTGTTTGTTTATGTCGCATATAAATAAAGTAATGAATGTAACAACGTTTTTAACTAACACATAAATATGCAAGCAACTTATATCAAAATTTATAGATGTGAATAAATTGTATACCAGGAGTTTGAGTGAAAGAATATCAATTTATATCTAGGTAATACAAATAACAATAATAAGGTTAAAGTCGAAGTAAATAGTTATTTAAATAAAAGGAAGTATACTTAACTGAAAATTTAAATATTTGGGCACTTTTATATTGTAAACGAAAAGAGATAATTTGAATAAAGGCATATTTATTAAAAAAGATTGTGATAGTTTTGTTCACATCAAAGTTTCCTCTACACATGTTTTGCACTGCTTGATTTGATTTAGTTTTTGAGTGCTATTGGGACTTTTTGCAACACGATGGTTAATGAGACAAGGACCTACAACTTAAACCCGATTCCGAACGGCTACAAACATCCATGCCACCGTGGGATTGCTTGTACTATTTGAAAAATAGTTCGTTTACATTTCCACTTATGGCAGGGGTTATTTCAAAGGTTTTAATATTTGTAATGTGTTTTAATTACTAGCAGTATTTACAATAAATAACTGTTGTACATTATATACAGTATTTAATGAGTAGTATCTGTAATGTAAACTCATTTTAGTTCTTTTACTTTTAAAGTTTGCAGTACATCATACAATTCGTCATTGTAGTCCATTTGTTTGTTATAGTTAGCTGTATTTAAAAGCAATACCTCTTTAACCCTTTAAATGTCACCAACATAAATTCTTTAGAATCTAATGAAATTAGTTTATAAATGTTATAAATCAATTTTATAAATGTAAAATATATGAAATTTTTTTCCACTCTTTAGAGGGGTTTGCTTTAGAGGATACTTAGGATTTTGAGGAGTGGTTTAACTTACAAATCTACTCCCTTGTACAGCTTGAATATAATAATTTTTAAAATTTTGATTATATTGGAAGAAGAAAATTTAAATATCCTTAAAATAGTATAATAAATAAATAGCTTAACGATTTATAAGTGTGTTTTGGATACATATTTTTATTTGGGGCCATACTGAGAAAAATGGAATTACTGACTTTCTAGGTTTAACAAATTTAAATACATATATTTCAAAAGGAAAAATAAATTAAATGTAGTGGTACTATCTGTTGTCAGTTTAAATTGCTATAAACTTAAAAACGAAACAATTAATATATCTCCATAAAAGTAGAGAAAAAAGATATTTAACAGGTGGTATCGCTGCGAAAACACTGTCCACTAAAGGGTTAAATGTATGTAGTCTTTTTCTTTCTGTCACAAAGTAAACAAATATTGATATTGCAAAAAATATTTTTTCTATATACATAATCTATATATTTATAATTATACAAAATATTTGCTTTTTACTGAATTACTAAATAAAAAAACAGAAACTATTTGCAAATTATTGCTTAAAGTTAAATATATATATATATATATATATATATATATATATATATATATATATATATATATATATATATATATATATATTATATATATATATATATATATATATATATATATATATATATATATATATATATATATATATATATATATATATATATATATATATATATATATATATATATATATATATATATATATATATATATATATATATATATATATATATATATATTATATATATATATATATATATATATATATATATATATATATATATATATATATATATATATATATATATATATATATATATATATATATATATATATATATATATATATATATATATATATATATATATATATATATATATATATATATATATATATATATATATATATATATATATATATATATATATATATATCTTTAGTTATTTACATTTATATATGTTTATATATCTATATTTATACATATATGAATAGTTATATATGTATATATATGTAATATTAAAATCCCTTATTTGCATAATTTAATATTATATTAATAACGTCTGTTCATAAATTACTAATTAGTTTTCGCGGTAATTCTCATTTTTCCCTCCAGACATGTTATAGACTTAATTCAGCCCCTGTCTGTAATTCTTTAGCCAATAGTAAACGCGTTCTCTTTAAGCATGGATATTTTTATCACGGGATTGTACTTAGGCATTATTCGTTGTCTTTTTACCTAGGTAATCCTTACCTAAAAAAGTGTGTGTTTTAAATGTGCTGTCTAAAAAACTGTGTGTTCTAAATTTATGATGTTCTAAAAGTGCTTAACTGTTGTATGGCCTTGATGTACCGTCACCAATAAAAAAATTTGTTGTTCTTTCGGATAAATCTCTCCAACATTACACAAACACACACATATATATATAGTTTTTATTTCTTTATATTTATATATGTTTATATATATATATATATATTTGTATATGTATATGTTACACACACACACACACATATATATATATATATATATACATATATATATATATATATATATATACACACACACACATATATATATATATATATATATATGCGTGTCTGTGTATTTATCTATGTATATGTATATATATATAGTATTTTTATGCATTTGTTTATACTGCTGTAATGGTTTGCCGTCCTATGTTCCACGATAATTAATATTAAGGTGTTTTTTCGAACTAAAACCTAATTTAAAAGAAGCATTATAGAATATTTGTGTCCTCTTTTGAAAGAATTCCTATGCAAATCCACTACTTTTAATTTCTTAAATTAAAAAAAAAGAAGAAACATAGTCAGGTCTCTATTCTTTGACACATTTACGTAAAATAAAAATAAAAACAGAGTCTTAGAAATGTTCGCAGTAAAGAAATATGTCAACTTTTTTTATTACTCGAAATATCTAAATTAAAGAAGCCATATGCTTCAACTTTCACTTTTTCAAAGTTAATTAAGTTTCTGTATTTCAAACGTCCTTATTATAACATCAAAATATAGCTAATTTAAAATATACGATATTGGAATTTATTAAAATTAAAATCTGATATTTAAAATATTTCCTTATTTCATAATTCGAATAAAAAAAAAACATATGTGTAAATGAAAATCTTGATATATGTTTCGGGGAATTTTTCTCTTTGAAATTCATATCTTGATATTATATATATATATATATATATATATATATATATATATATATATATATATATATACACATATATATATATATATATATATATATATATATATATATATATACAGAGAGAGAGAGATACATATATATATATGCATATATAGATATGTGCATACATACATATATGTATGAATACATAGGGTATATATATGTGTGTGTATGTATATATACATGTATATATATGCATGTATATTACAAGATCGTTGCCTTTACCAACAGAGCTACGGCGGGTTTACTAAGATTCATTCACCTGCTTAAGAATATAGAGTTTGATGTTGAATATAAAAGACACTCTAGAGCACTGTATATAAAAGAAGGATTTGGAGGTATTGCATTATCCAGATTCCTTTAATATGCTAATTAATATTTCAGAATCTTAATAAATTAATCTTATATAGTCTTAAGTTTTTTTGTGCTGTTCCTAGACAACGATTGAAAGCACAAGAAATAAGGAGTGGAACTTTTTTTTTACATTTTCACTTGTGAATAGTTGTTTTAAAGTAATAAAGTATAGAAATTTCGTCACTGCTTTGTGATTCCATATAACTCTGAGATAATTCTAGGAATATAAAATGAAAAGGAAATATTGGGAATGACACATTCTCGTCGGAAAATGCATTTGTCCAGCATTTGATTTAAATTTAGTGAGATCAGTTTATTATGATTGGCTCAAACTGAATGAAATTGTCTGAGGAGAAATGTTGAATGCAATTGATGCGTTAGAGAATAAGGAACAAAAAGCTACCGATACATAAAAATATAGATTTGAAGTATGGTGCAGCTTAGATACATGTTATTAACCAGTTATATTCTTTTTAGAAACGATTAAACTTATCTAATACACCATTCTATTCACGAAACATTGCAACTTCAGAACACTCATTGATCAGACTGATGGCACATGACCGTGTACCGTGTCGAAAAACACTTTCTATCTTATGAAGAAGCCAAATTCCTGGATGGCATGCGGATATCCTTTAAACACGTGTCGACTTTATGGTGTCGAATTCAATTTTTCAAAAGTGGTTTCTTGTGATAGAAAATCCTTATTTACTTTAATTTTATTGGGTTTTGTTTTAAATAAAGAACTATATTTCAGGAAAAAAAAGAAAGAACTTTTTCATTTTTCTTACACACATATATATCTCAATATATATATGAATATATATTTTACATTAATAAATGTCTGTAACTTCTATATATAAACTACGCTTTATTTTATATTCCAGAGCAAAAATCGGTATCTTATTCATTTTCAAGGTGTTATGTAACCCCCGTAAAAAAAGAAAAAAAAATATTTTAATCTAAATACCCCTTAAATAAAGTCATTTAACCAAAATTGGCTCACCATGTAATATCGGAATGTTGATTATAAAATATATATTTAACCTTGGTATGGTTTAGAATAAATCTTAAATATATATTTCTTTAATACGAAATCGATATATAAATTTTATAAATATATTTTTTGATAAAATTACTTAAATTATAAATATATGCTATATTTTACTGCGTATTATTCAGCACATGAGACAGATGAAATCAAAAGAAAACTTAAATTTAACGAATCCTTTGTGGTAATTTCCTAATTAAATTGTAGTTGTAAAATAAAATTAGTTTAGGCCATAATTGGATTTTGGAAATGGCACTACAACGTCACAGAGTGAGAGAAACTTAATACTCCCCAATAAGAATAGTACATTCTGAAAGCAATAACATATAATTGTAAAAGATATAAATTATGATTAATTAATTAATCATTCTGGTGTTATAATCCTACCTCGTAACATAAAAGCAATGAATGAAAGCTTTAAGTTTAATGATTATTGTAAATTTTTATCCTATTTACCATTATCACACATTGCTGAAATAGTTGATAATTATACATGCTTTACATTACTTGGTTATATTTCAAAACATCATTTAAAGAAACATCTGAAAGAGTGTATAATTTAAATATGAAATAATTACAAGGAGAACATACAAAAACATCTGTAAAATTGGTAATTTAGTATATGATACCTGTTTTTACCAAAAGTTTAATGAAAAAATCATGTAATTTATAACTTCTCTAAAATATACTATATCAAAATTCTGAAATTGACATCACAGTGCTATGACAATTTTTCACCCTAAGACATAAAGGTTTAAAGGCAAAATGTTTGAAATAAAATTCACTGTTCTTGATTAAAATTATTTACCAGTTCTTTAAAATAAAATTGGTAAAAGCTTGGACTTTTAATGAGCAAAATGTTGCTTAAATATTGACTTTTATTACTTAGTAATTATTACTTATAAATATCATAAAGGCTAAAATGAATGAATAATAATAATTATCAACTATCATTTACAGTTATTACCGTAATACACGTTAATTTTTTACTAATGTTAACATGAGATATTATTTTAAAAAAATTTTTATTTTTCTGAATATATGAAACACTCCAGTTGTATCTATTGCATACATCTGAACTTTACGGTTATTTACAATTTTGCATAAAAATTATAGTTAAAAATTAAAATGATTTTATATGTAAAATCTCTGAAATATATGCTTATAAATAACTTAAACTTATTAAAGTTTAAAAATGAAGATACGCTGTGCTGTAAAAAAATATATGCACTCTGCACTTTAATGAAGAAAGATTACAAATAACTTACATTGATATTTTACACTGAAATGATAAGTACTTCTACAGAAATTTATTGCTAGCCACATATTAAATTTGAATTTTATTAACTAAATTTAAAGGTAAATAGATTTGTTATTATACTGTAACCTCAAATAGATTTAAGTAATACATTCAACTGAATAAAATTTAAATTTAGTGACTATTTTCAATATCATTTTACACATAGTTATATTTTATATTTAAAAATATTAGACATCTATATATAAGCACAATTTACAGTTACAAAACTGTAATCTACTTAACTTGTAATATTTTATAATGTCATATGTGGTAGTGTGGTCATATTTTCATAATTACTTTTAGTGTCGGAGTCGTTGCAAATAATTATAATAAAAAATAAAACAGTAAATAATTAAATGTTTTTAACCTGATATGATATGAACTAAGCGATAACTTAAAATAGAAGTTAAATTATATTTACAACTTAAATTTAAGGAAATAAAAACTGCGTTTCATAGAATGAATAAATAATAACTAATAAAAGGAATTACCTACCTCTTTGTTTATCTCAGTGAAAGAAATTTATTTTGTAAATAATAAAAGTTTAAATATTTAGTATAATAACGGATCCCCGGTATCTCAGTCAGTAAAGGCAGCAATCTAATAACTGAAAGGTTGCAGGTTCGGAACCCGAACCGACATAAGGTCCTCCGTGTTCGTTAACCCTTTGACAGTTTCATCTTTTTCCAGAATTCGGTGAAAAAATATCACATTTTCTATTGCATTTTTTTTTGCTCATTTTACATTTTTAAGTAAAAATATGTTATTAAAATTAACATTTCTAATATTTTTAAGCATTTATTACAACTTTTTTTTTCTATGAAAGCAACATAGAACTGAAGTTTACCTTCAGTTTCGTCGATATCCAAGTTATTTTTTGGAATTCCAGTGAAAGCAAATCCAAGAGGTGGATCCGAAAGATTATCCCAATTAATTTAAAATAATTGACTTGCTTGAATGATTTCATCTGTACAACTATCAGAGTCACTACTATCCAGTTCATCTAGTAAACATTCGCTACTATCATTTACAGATAATTCAGTTTCTGATTCCGAGTCAGAGTTCGAATCACAAGAAATTAACTCCATACGCTCTGAATTATCCCTTATTTAAAAGTAAAAATATATTATTTAACTCTTACATCAATAAAAGTATCAGGCAATTAGTAAAATATAACCAGAAAGCTGTACACTGAAAGATAATAATTCGTATTCTGATACAAAACATGAGAAAAAACCCTCGCTTTTGAACCAATCAGAGTAGAAAATGCAATAAACTGCAAACTATCATTTACTAGACATCTATACGAATAATTTGTTACTAAAATTGGAAAAAATACAGCCGAAACAGTGCAAGCGAAATAGAAATCATCTTGCCCGTACACCGTACGGGTAAATCAGTAAAGGCCAGAAAGCTGTGCCCGTACGTCTTACAGGCAAAACAGGGAAGGGGTTAAAGGTGATTGGAGAACATAAATTCTTACTTAATACCTCTGGAGTGGCAGGCCAAGTCTATGGGTCTTCTGCTTGTTGCTTGCTGCAACATTACGAGGATCTACTTTAGCGAAGTCGTTCTTTCACCTTAATGGTGCTCCTTAAAAAGAAAGGTTCATCTCTGGGCCTTAATACGAAAGCTTGTAGTGTCATCGTGATTGGTTTGTCCAAGTGGCATGAGAAACAACAACAGAATAATATCAGACTTAATTGTTCTGTGGATATTTAAACATCTGACAGAAAAAGATAGAAAATATTTTTAATTTCTTCAGTAATTAATATTCTATTTTTCATGTAATCAATTAAACTGAATAATATCATTATTTATTATTAAGACTTGAAAAGCTTTTAGGCTTGAATGTTTCCCCAAATTTTGTTTAATTGCTTAAAACATTTAAGAAAATTATACTTCAAAGGAGAAACACTGGATTCCTTAATGAGGTATGAGCCTTTTTACATACATTTTATCAAAATCAAGAGAATTATATTTTAGAGAAGAATATGATAACAGGAATACATGCTGCAAAAATATTTAAACAGAAAATATAGATTCATCCGTAATGACCTTAGGAGCTGAATAAATGGTAAAGCAGTAAATGATATTTTTTCGAAAGTAGCCTTCAGATTTGAACTTCCGAAACGCGTTTACTCGCTCCAGTACATAAACAATATTATATTTCCTAACATGAAAACACAAGCCGGAATCGGAAAAATAAACCACTGAAAAGATATAGCTGGTTCTTTAATCTTTAATAAGATGATAAATATTTCTCTAGATTCAGTAATTCAATATTGGATTTTCAGTCTGAAAGCTGGGAACATTTTCAGTAAAGGAAACACCTGATGTTCCCTTATTTGTAAAACATGTAGCGGCGTGTTTTCTTGCAGTTTCTGTACTGGAACAGAATACGAAATAAAAACTGTAGAAGATGTTTGAAGTTTAAGAAAGGATTTAGCAAGCATTAAAATGAATAAATACAGCTGTTGTTAAAAGGAAAATTAAATATAACATTTACACTGATAGTAGTTATAAATAGTCGTTTATATTTACTCGAATAAAATATTTATATCTCTATTGTATTTAATTTTGCATAATTGCCGTCTAAAATGAAAATAAGAATTATCATTACTTTAAAACTTTGCAAATATTTAAATATTTTCCTATCAGAAAACATAATGTCCATGCTTTTTTAATTATACATACATACCTATATATATATATATATATATATATATATATATATATATATATATATATATATATATATATATATATATATATATATATATATATGTGTGTGTGTGTGTGTGTGTGTGTGTGTTTGTGTGTGTGTGTGTGTGTGTGTGTGTGTGTGTGTGTGTGTGTGTGTGTGTGTGTGTGTGTGTGTGTGTGTGTGTGTGTGTGTGTGTGTGTGTGTGTGTGTAGATAGATAGATAATATACAGCTCAAAATATTAGGGGAGCAAGCAAATCAATTTCGATGTCCATTTTCTTTCGGCCGCATGGTGGCGTGCGATGAACCGAATGCAGATCATTGGCCTACGTGCATAGATACCTCACTGTTTCGCTAAATTCCCTTCTTCCAGTGACGAAGAGCAAAATACAAAATATGTCATGATATATTACATCACGATCGCAAAAGAAAAGCCACGAAATCTGTGTTCTAGACATTTTATTGACTTTTGAAAGGGGCTCCAGGAAGTTGTCATTCCGGTAACCAATCTCTTAATTTTAATTACTTCTAGTTTACTCTAGAAGATATATCATTTCAAAATAAGCGGGAAACATCTATCAACGGGGCTGTGATTCTAAATTAAAGGTGCCTAGAAATGAGTGTACGCCAGTATTATTATAAAAATATGCTATAGAACTTGTAAATAGGGAATTTAGATCTTCAATGATAAACAGAAAACTTTTAAGTTAGGATTTTACTTTAATAGAATTTTATTATTACATATAAAAATTATCACATCTAGTAAATGCTATCATAGATGAATTTTTCAAACCATTTGAAGTTTTGAATAGTTTATGCAAAGAAAAACGTATTGTTCGTAAATCGCTTTAATAGGGGAAATAGCATACATTTTGCGTATTGCGGAAATTACTCTATTAGTCAAATGTGTTACAGCATATAGAATAAATATCATTATATTTTCTTTAAATTACATTTAAAAAAATCAGGAAGTAATTTAATAGACAAATGTAGTGATTTTGGGACCTTATTAAATTTTTATCCATTTAACGTGCCATATTTTTCTGTCTCACACTTCCGTTACATATTTTCCAGAATTTTGAATTGAGAGTTATCAAATGTAGTCATTAAGTTGTACAAATACACCGATGTGGAATATTTAAATTAATAATTCAAATTGTCGCAAATTACAATCGTAATAATTCTTAATTAATAACTTTTCGTAGCCACAGAATGTTGACTCATAATTGATTTAAAAACATTTTATTCTTATAACAAGGTCAATAGAAACAGCCTGCATATATAATTACTTAAGAAAGTGTACATATATATATATATATATATATATATATATATATATATATATATATATATATATATATATATATATATATATATATATATAT
The DNA here is from genome assembly GCA_032207245.1 of Pardosa pseudoannulata. Lineage (NCBI taxonomy): Eukaryota > Metazoa > Arthropoda > Arachnida > Araneae > Lycosidae > Pardosa > Pardosa pseudoannulata. The sequence goes on from CM063511.1 coordinate 106,099,248, forward strand.
ATATATATATATATATATATATATATATAATATATATATATATGACTAAATATCTGTTAATTGAAATTTCCAGTAACCATATTAAATTAAGATGAAACAGAATAATTGATGAATATTATATGGTTTCTGAAATTAATAACGAGAATTTCATAATTTTATTTCTCGCAGTGTAATTATTGACGAATTAAATTGAAATTGATATTTAATATTTTAACATTCAATTACAGACCTACAAAATTCATTAGTTATTTCATTATTCAGAATTATTTATTTATTCTTTAATACATTTATGTTTTAATTAAAAATAGATTCTAATACACGACTTTTAATCATAAGAAAATCCATGTAAAGTTTTAATAGTCTAAAAGTTTTAATACATTATTTAATTTTAAAGAACAAGACATAAATAAATTTTAAAAAACATTTGAAATTTAAAACAGTATATATTTTTTACTAATTTGTCACGACATTGAATATTGAGTTTTCATTGAATTGTGAAATATACAGTAATGTTCAAATGTATATTTTTAAATCAAATATAATAGTTTTAAAAGATCACTTTCAGATTATGTTAAGAGTGTCGCTTTGTTTCGATTTGTGTTACAGACTTTTTATACAAGTTTATTCTGTTTTAAAAATATTGACACAATGTGGTGTTATAAGTGAAGAAAGAAAACACTGTAAAATGGAAAATAAAATCAAAGGAATCTTTAGTGTTTGAAAAAACATGATCGTTGTCCCTTCAAAATAAATTGTAACATTTATGTATAAATTCGTCTTTGAGTAAGATGCAAATTTGCAACATCTTTTAGATTTCTATGTAATTTCAATGTCAGACTTTGTTTTTTCAACAAAAACTTTTTTAATTTACAAATAACTCATTGGAATATAAATAAAAAAATACTAAATTATAATTAGACAATAAAAAATAACTTATCTGTAAAATGTACTGTAATTTGTCTAGTTATCACTATAGTAATAACCATCTATACTGATTTTTCTATCATTTAAACTTAAAAAAACCATACATTGTCTAGACCTTTTTTGTTAGTTATTCCTTATATTAATCTCAAATCATTTTGAGTTCGATTTTTATTTGCAATTACGGTTTATTATGAAATACGTTTCATTCATGATTCTTATTGAGAAATATATTAAATTATATCATAAAATGGTATATATTTTACTTGAATGTATTTATGGATCCCACATATGCAGTATAAGCTCCATAACTTTCAATATTTTGAAAGTTGAAGAAATTCAGATAACTTGTAATTGGTTGTCATATTCAAAACTATCATTAAAAATATACCCCCCAGTCAGAAATTTGATTGCAAACTCGAATTTAAAGAATATATTACAAATTATTAAATTATTCTTTAAATGAAGATGTCATTTTATGTAAAAGGCTTTAAATAAATTTTTAGAATATATAATTATATAATATTTTTATTCAGTAATACATTAAATTATATCATATAATGGTAAATATTTTACGTGGATGTATTTATTGTCAACACATATGTAGTATGATCTTCATAACTTTCAAAATTTTGGAAGTTAAAGAAATTCAGATACCTTGTAATTTGTTATCATATTCGAAGCTATCATTAAAAATATACCCCTAGTCAGAAATGTAATAATGCGTTTAATTATACTATTCCTTAAATATAGATATCATTTTATGTAAAATGCTTTAAATAGATTTTAAGAATATCTAATTATATAATAATTACATAATATTCTTATTCAGGAATATATTAAATTATAGCATATAATGGTAAATATTTTACTGGAATGTATTTATGGATCCTACATATGCAGTCTTAGCTTCTTAACTTTCAAAATATTGAAAGATGAAGAAATTCAGATAACTTGTAAATGATTGTAATATTCAAAACTATCCTTAAAAATATACCCTATTCAGAAATTTAATTGCAATTTAATATTTAAAGAATATATTACAGTTAATTATACTATTCTTTAAATTAAGATGTCATTTTATGTAAAATGATTTAAATAAATTTTTAGAAAATCCAATTATATAATATTCTTATTCAGTAATATATTAAATTATATCATATAATGTAAAATATTTTACTTGAATATATTTATGGACCCTAAATATGCAGTTTGAGTTTCATATCTTTAAAACTTTTTTAAGTTAAAGAAATTCAGATAGCTTGTAATTCGTTGTCATATTCGAAACTATCATTAAGAATATACCCCTAGTCAGAAATGTAATTGAATTTCCAATTTAAAGATTATAATACAATTAATTATACTATTCTTTAAATACAGATATCATTTTATATACAATCATTAAATAAATTTTTTAATATCTAATTATAATTATATAATATTCTTATTCAGTGATATATTTTAAATTATATCTTATAATGGTAAATATTTTACTGGAATGTATTTATAGATCCCACATATACAGTATAAGCTCCATAACTTTCAAAATTTTGGAAGATAAAAATTCAGATAACTTATAATTCGTTGTCATATTTGAAACTATCATTAAAAATATAAACCCAGTCGGAAATTTGACTGCAATTTCCAATTTAAAGAATATATTATAATTAATTATACTATTCTTTAAATGAAGATGTCATTTTATGTAAAAATCTTTAAATACATTTTTAGACTATCTAATTATATAATATTATTATTCAGTAATATATTAAATTATATCATATAATGGTAAATACTTTACTTGTATGTACTTATGGATCCCACATATGGAGTATGAGCTCCATATTTTTCAAAAGTTTTTAAGGTATAGGAATTTAGATAACTTGTAATTCGTTGTCATATTCGAAACTATCATTAAAAATATACCCCTAGTCAAAAATGCAATTGCAAATTCCAATATAAAGAATATATTACAGTTAATTATACTCTTCTTTAAATGCAGATGTCATTTTATGTAAAATGCTTTAAATAAATTTTTAGAATATTTTATTATGTAATAATTATATGACATTATTTTTCGGTAATATATTAAATTATATACTATAATGGTAAATATTTTACTTTTATATATATATGGATCCCACATATGGAGTATAAGCTGCATAACTTTCAAAATTTTTGAAGATAAAAATTCAGATAACTTGTAATTAGTTGTCATATTCAAATATACCCCAGTCAGAAATTTAATTGCAATTTCCTATTTAAAGACTATATTACAATTAATTATACTATTCTTTAAATTAAGATGTCATTTTATGTAAAATGCTTTAAATAAATTTTTAGAATATCTAATTATATAATATTCTTATTCAGTAATATATTTAATTATATCATATAATGTAAAATATTTTACTTGAATAAATTTATGGACCCTACATATGCAGGTTAAGATCCATATCTTTCAAAGTAATGGACGTTAAAAATTTCAAATAACTTGTAACTCGTTTTCATATTCGAAACTCTTCTTAAAAATATACTCCTAGTCAGAAATGCAATTGCGAAATAAAATATAAAGAATATAGTACAGTTAATTATACTTTTCTTTAAATACAGATGTCATTTTATGTAAAATGCTTTAAATAGAATTTTAGAATATCTAATTATATAATAATTATATAATATTCTTATTCAGTGATATACTAAATTATATCATATAATGATAAATATTTTACTTGTATGTATTTATGGATCCCACATATGTTGTATGAGATGCATATGTTTCAAAATTTTTTAAGGTAACGAAATTTTGATAATTTGTAATTCATTGTCATATTCAAAACAATCATTAAAAATATACCCCCAGTCAGAAATTTAATTGCAATTTCCAATGTAAAGAATATATTACAATTAATTATACTATTGTTTAAATAAAGATGTCATTTGATGTAAAATGCTTTAAATATATTTTTAGAATATGTAATTATATGATATTCTGATTCATTAATATATTAAATTATTTCACATAACTGTAAATATTTTACTTGAATGTATTTATGGATCCCACATATGCAGTGTAAGCACCATAACTTTCAATATTTTGAAAGTTGAAGAAATTCAGATAACGTAATTGGTTGTCATATTCAAAACTATCATTAAAAATATACACCCCAGTCAGAAATTTGATTGCAAATTCCAATTTAAAGAATATATTACAATTAATTAAACTATTCTTTAAATGAAGATGTCATTTTATGTAAAAGGCTTTAAATAAATTTTTAGACTATCCAATTATATAATATTCTTATTCAGTAATATATTAAATTATATCATATAATGATAAATATTTTACTTGGATGTATTTATTGTCAACACATATGTAGTATGATCTTCATATCTTTCAAAATTTTGGAAGTTAAAGAAATTCAGATACCTTGTAATTCTTTGACATATTCGAAACTATCATTAAGAATATTTTATGTTTTATACCCCTAGTCAGAAATGTAATTGCAATTTCCAATTTAAAGGTTATAATGCTATTAATTATACTATTCTTTAAATACAGATATTATTTTATATACAATGCTTTAAATAGATTTTTAGAATTTTTAATTATATAATAATTATAAAATATTATTAATCAGTATTATATTAAATTACATCATATAATGGTAAATATTTTACTGGAATGTATTTATGGATCCCACATTTGCAGTATAAGCTCCATAACTTTCAAAATATTTGAAGATAAAAATTCAGATAACTTGTAATTCGTTGTCATATTCGAAACTCTCATTACAAATATACCCCTAAAAAGAAATTTAATTGTAATTTCCAATTTAAAGCGTATATTACCAATTAATTATAGTATTCTTTAAATGAAGATGTAATTTTATATAATATTCTTTAAATAAATTTTTAGATATCTAATTATATAATATTCTTATTCAGTAATATATAAAATTATATCATATAATTTAAAATATTTTACTTGAATATATTTATGGACCCTACATATGCAGTTTAAGCTATATATCTTTCAAAATGTTGAACGTTAAATAATTTCAGATAACTT
>CM063511.1:106116740-106126740 GCA_032207245.1 Pardosa pseudoannulata
GACTGTTTTCTATTAACTCCTTAACTCTGGATCACGACATTACACACACACACACACACACACACACACACACATATATATATATATTTAATATTATATATATATATATATTTTTAATAATATACATATATATATGTAAATATATATATATATGTATATATATATATATATATATATAAAATATATATATATATATATATGTATATATATATATATATATATATATATATATATTATTTATGTATATATAAATATATATATATATATATATATATATATATATATATATGTATATATGTATTATATATATATATATATTATATATATATATATATATATATATATATATATATATATATAATATATATATATATATATATATACATATATACATATATACATATATACACACATATAAATAATATATATATATATATATATGTGTGTGTGTGTGTGTGTGTGTGTGTAAGTAAAACTAACACTATACTAATTTTATTCCATCGAAGAATGAAAGGTTAAAATATAAATTATTGATAGGTTGAAATTTTTCATAAGTATGAGAAAAGTTTTAAAATAGCATTTAGAAAGAATGGATCACAAAAGATCTTTGTCATGCAATATTCAAAAAGAACGAATCTCAAAATACATCTCATGCAACACCATTTCACCCGAACTCGTAATTTTCGATGCTAAATATCAAATCTAATTTATCTGCACACTGGTATTTCTCTCCTATATAAGCGGCGGTACATAACAGAGATAATACATTAATATTAACAGTGAGCTTAGTTTTGCCTAGAACTTGGAACTTTTGTTAAACAATGCGGAAATACACCCTCATTAAAATTACCGCCTGTGCTGTGGGCTATTTGGTTAGAAATGATTTTTATACGCAGAAAATGAAGCCATGCTGTTCAGCTTCAGTATACAAGAGCGCACATACTTGGGAAATGAGTTCTAGTTAAAACTGCATTATTGTTTGTTTGCAATATTTGCATAGCGCAGAAACTCAGAGAATGTGTACATTCTACGTTCTTTTGTTCCGAAGCTTAAAATTCAGCATTAACATAAACGAAATGAAACATCGCATTTTTGTTCCGGAACTGAATAATAAATTAATATATCATGAATAATTGATGTTTATTTTATTATGTATGTTTAAAGAAGTGGCTTTGATCGTTTCTACTGATAGGTATAAACGGTATGTGATACATATTTCAAATGTTCTCTGATATGTTAATTAAACCACGAAAGTAATATTTCTGGTTCCCCTTTAAAAATATTTCTAGTATGTTTTGTAATTTCAAAGTATACATATAAATTATGCATACAAATTAAGTTGATATAAATATCTGAAGTTTTACACAAAATATTATGTCTTTACAAATTGAGCATATACTTTCATAAATGATCCCGAACTAGTTATGCATATATTAGTTTTTTATTAATATATTAAAGAGCTATAGTATAAGTTTGATAATATTTATAATTCTAGATGTAAATTATGATTTTGAAATCTATACTTTTTTACACTAGATTGATTAACCGGTGAGATCACGCGCTTTGTGTGTATAGAGCGTTGTAAAAACATTGTACACAAGATCACCCAATAGAATTAAAATTCTTAAATTTTCAGTAGCTGTCTTATAGCTCTTCTAGAATATTTTTTTGTCCTCGTTTGGAGTGCTACGGTGTACTTTTTGCAACACGAGGGCTAACGAAACCGGGACCTACTGCTTAAAGCCGATTCCAAACGATTACGGACATTTATTCCACAGTGTTACTTGAACCCACGAACTACGATTCCGAAGGCCAGCACCCTAACCATTCAATCATCGTTCGACATATTTTTCTCAGAAAGAGATACTTTTAACTTATTCGGGCACCAGAAATTCAGTGATTGCCCATATACTTGCATTTGTTTTTAATTTTTGTGGTCGGAGAAGAGAATCTATCAAAAGTACATCATTATTTTATTAAAATGATGATATATATAGAAGAAGTATACAGATGTGATTTAAGGTTTTAACTTCTGTGTGACTTATTTTTGTGTTTTCGAAATTCTACTAAAAAGATCTACCGTCCAAAATAATTTTAAAATTTAATATTTCAAGTATTCAGAAATATATTTTAAACATTAACTAAAGTATATTTTTCGATACAAAATTTCGGTTCATCATAAAAGAAATTTTGTTGTTGGTATTTTACTCAGTAAAGTTGCATCGAGCCTCCGAAGCCCGGCATGCATCCTCGCTATTTAAAATGCTTTTTCATTATTTTGTATCTAGACTTTATTATTTCGTTATTTTTATCCCTAGGAAAAAGGAACTACACATATTTATCAATGAATAATTTTCTCAGAAAGAGATACTTTTAATTTATTAGGGCACCACAAATTCAGTGATTGCCCATATACTTGCATTTTATTTTAATTTTTGTGGTCGGAGAAGAGAATCTAGCAAAAATACACCGTTATTTGATTAAAATGATGAAATATATAGAAGAAGTATAAAGATGTGATTTGAGGTTTTAACATCTGTGTGTATTATTTTTGTGTTTTCGAAATTCTACTAAAAAGATCTACAGACCAAAATAATTTTAAAAATTTAATATTTCAAGTATTCAGAAATATATTTTAAACAGTAACTAAAGTATATTTTTCGATACAAAATTTCGGTTCATCATAAACGAAATTTTGTTGTTGGTATTTTACTCAGTAAAGATTCATCGAGCCTCCGAAGCCCGGCATGCATCCTCGCTGGTTAAAATGTTTTTCATTATTTTGTATCTAGACTTTATTATTTCGTTATTTTTATCCCTAGCAAAAATGAACTACACATATTTATCAATGAATAATTTTCTCAGAAAGAGATATTTTTAATTTATTCTGGCACCAGATACTTAGTGATTGCCCATACACTTGCATTTGTTTTTTTGGTTTTTTTAGTCGGAGAAGAGAACCTATCAAAATACATCGCTATTTGATTAAAATGATGAGATATAAAGAAGTATAAAAATGCGATTTAAGATTTTAATTTCTGTGTGTCTTATTTTTGCGCTTTCGAAATGCTAATAAAAAGATCTACAGTCCAAAATACTTTTGAAAATTGAATATTACAAATATTCCGAAATAGATTTTGAAATATTAACTAAAGTATATTTGAAATTCAAATTTTCTGTTCATCATGAAAAGCAATTTTGTTGGTGTTTTGCTCAGAAAAGTTGCAACGAGCCTCTGAAGCCCGGCATGCGTCCTCACTGGTTAAAATGGTTTTTTCATTATTTTGTGTCTAAACTTTATTATTTCGTTATTTTTATCCCTCTCAAAAATGAACTACACATATTTATCAATGAATATTTTTCTCAAAAAAAAGATGCTTTTAATTTATTCTGCACCAGATACTTAGTGCTTGTGCTTCTATTTATATTAAGTTAATAATAGGAAAATTTTACTCCATGTCCGAAGTCCATTATAGTCTGAGTCGTAATAATCAAAGTAATTTCTGAAATATCTCGATCATCCGAACAAACTAAATTGTAGTACACTATGTTGAGATTTTAGTGAAATACATGCCATTTCTTAAACATTTTATTACATATTTTAAGCATACAGGGGTGATTTTAAAATGTCTGTTTCGCTACATTGAGTTTCCTTTATTGATTCAGAGAACATCCATTTTTGTAGACATTTTATTAATCTTTTATTTAACAAGTATTTAGATTAAGGATTACAGTACTCTTGCCCACAATATCTATTGTAAAGTATTTTTCATGCTGTGAAAAGACGTTTGAAAATATTCTTTTTATATGATAATGAAAAAAATAGATAAAAATTTTGGTTCACTTTTGAATTTTATTATTGTTTTGTGTTTATAAATTAGTGTAGATTGTGTGTAGCAAATACTTATACAATTTGAAATATAGTACTCAATACTTTTAACTGTAGTGAAATATTTTACGGAACATTTTTTAATTGTAAATATACGTTACACAATAAACATTAACAAAATATTAATGTTTACAATCACATGTTTTTTTCTTTGTTGTTTCACAGGACATCCTAATTTTCTTAGACAATTTAACAACATATTTTACATAAATAAGGATTTAAGTAATGATAATATTATTTTCTCTTGAGATTTCAGGACTGCTTGTAGGAGATCCATTGTTAATTTTTTTCATAATGTTAAATGAAATTCGACTTTACTCTCTATATATATCATAATAAAATAATATTACATGAGCGCAAACATTTAAATAGCGTTCTCAATGTCTCCTTAAAAGATTCCAAACATTAAACAACCGGAAAAAATACACAGATTTTTAAAGTTAACTCGGAAATGCAAAATGTTATCGCATCATTTGACAAGAGTCACCTAATCACGTTTAAAAGAAATTTTTAGTAGATTTTTATGTGTAGCTTCATATATAATACATAAAATTTGTGAAACATTATTACAATATAAGTACATCTACAAATCATGTTTTGTTAAGCAATTTAATTTATTTCTAAGAAAATATTTATATATTTATAAAATATATTTATGCTTCTCTATATTTTTTATCATTTATGCTGTCAACAGATATTTGAATATGTTAATTAATGAATAATGGAGATCTATTGTTAATTTATTTTCATAATGTTAAATGAAATTCAACTTTATTCTATTTATATCTTAACAAAATAATATTATATTAGCACAAACATTTAAATACGGTTCTCAATGTCTTCTTAAAAGATTCCAAACATTATAGAACGGAAAAAATACACAATTTTTTACGTTAACTCGGAAATTCAAAATGCTATCGCATCATTTGACAAGAGTCACCTAATCACGTTTAAAAAAAATCTTCAGTAGATTTTTATGTGTAGCTTAATTTTATTTAATTACTTTAAAATAAAATAATATTATATTAGAACAAACATTTAAATACGGTTCTCAATGTCTTCTTAAAAGATTCCAAACATTAAACAACCGGAAAAAATACACAATTTTTTAAAGTTAACTCGGAAATGCAAACTATTATCGCATCATTTGACAAGAGTCACCTAATCACGTTTAAAAGAAAATTGTAATTATGTGTAACTTATTTAATTATTACAAAAATTCTAAAATTTTATTTAATTATATTAAAATAAAATAATATTATATTAGAACAAACATTTAAATACGGTTCTCAATGTCTTCTTAAAAGATTAATAACATTAATGAATAATGAAGATTCATTGTTAATTTATTTTCATAATGTTAAATGAAATTCAACTTTATTCTATTTATATCTTAACAAAATAATATTTAAAAAACATTTAAATTTTATGTTTATAAGATTCTTAAAAAATATAAAATTTTTAACAGTTTATTAAATTGATTATTAATCTAAATAATTTTTTTAAAAACATTAATTAAAAAATATTTATTAATTTAACAAAAATTATTTTCTATTTACATATTATAAAATTTTCTATCATTAATCAGTCAAAATATTTATATTTATTAATGATAATGGAATATTGTTAATTTATTTTTAAATGTTAAAGAAATTTTTTAATTTTTAACTTAAACAAATAATAATAAAAATTTTAAAAAATTAAAACAAATTAAATGATAGCAAAAATATTTATCTTGTAATAAAAATTATTTTTTTTCGTAACATATTCAATGTTTATCTTTTTAACAGACATTGAGAATATTTAATTATTGAATAAATTTATTTTAATTTGTTTATAATTTAAAAGAAGTTTAAAATTAAATAAAGTTTAAAGTTTAAAATAATTTTTAAACGAGATTAGGTGACTCATGTCAAATGATAGGATAACATTTTGCATTTCTCAGTTAACTTTAAAAACTTGTGTATTTTTTTCGCTTCTTTAATGTTTGGAATCTTTTAAGAAGACATTGAGAACCGTATTTAAATGTTTGTGCTAATATAATATTATTTTATTATGATATAAATAGAATAAATTAAATTTATTTAACATTATAAAATAATTAACAATAACTCCATTATCAATATAATATTGAATATGTTACGAATAAAAAAAGAAATTTATAAATATATAAATATTTTCTTAGAAATACATTGGTTTGCTTAACAAAACAGGATTTGTAGATGTACTTATATTGTAATAATGTTTTTATAAATTTTATCTATTATATACATACAATACTAAAAATTCTTTTTTATTTAAATGTCAATGCTGCGATAATAGTTTGCATTTCCGAGTTAACTTTAAAAAATTGTGAATTTTTACCATTGTTAATGTTTGTTTTATAAATGTTAAAATGAAATTCGATTATTTTTTCATATCATAAATAAAATAATATTAATTAAAAAATTTAAAGTAATTTTTAAATAATTAAAAGTTTAAACATAAACAATAGAAAAAATACAAATTTGCATTTTAAAGTTAACTTAATGTAATATTTTCCGTTCATTTGCAGAGTCCGTTATACTTTAAAAAATATTTTAGTAGATTTTTATGTGTTGTCTATATAATTAACATATTCAAATATCTGTTGACAGCATAAATGATAAAAAAATATAAGTACATCTACAAATCATGTTTTGTTAAGCAAACCAATTTATTTCTAAGAAAATATTTATACATTTATAAAATTCTTTATTTATTCGTAACATATTCAATACATATTTTTTTTATTATTTATGCTGTCAACAGATATATGAATATGTTAATTAATGAAAAATGGAGATCCATTGTTAATTTTGTTTTCATAGTGTTAAATGAAATTCGACTTCATTCTATTCATATCATAATAAAATAATATTATATTAGCACAAACATTTAAATACTTTTCTCTAATATCTTCTTAAAAGTTTCCAAACATTAAACAATAGAAAAAAATACAAATTTTTTTAAAGTTAACTAAAAAATTCAATATGTTATCATATCATTTGACTAGAGTCACCTACTAACACTTTAAAGAGATTATTAGTAGATTTTTATGTGTAGCTACATATATAATACATAAAATTTGCATAATGTTATTACAATATAAGTATATTTATAACTCATGTTTTCAACAAACCATACTAAAAAATATTTATATTTATAAAATTATTTTTTTATTCGTAATATTCAATAATATTTTTAGAATGCTGTCAACAAATATTAATATGTTAATTAAACAAAATGGAGATCCATTTTAATTATTTTCATAAAGTAATGAAATTCGACTTTATTCTATTTATATCATAATAAAATAATATTATATTAGCACAAACATTTAAATATTTTTTATTTATCTTCAAAAGTTTCCAAACATTAAAAATAGGAAAAATACAAATATTTTATTCTAAAAAATTCAATATTTTTTAAAAAATAAATCACATTTATGTCTTTAAAAGATTAAACATTAAAGGACCGAAAACATAAAAGTTTTTAAAGTTTATAGAAATAAAATTATACCTATAATTTGCATAACAATCTGTAAAAAATTTTAGTAGAAGTGAAAATATATAATGTATAAAATGAAATATTATTAAATAAATACATCTAAATATTTTTTGAAGGAAAACCAAATATCTAAGAAAATATTTATCATTATGACTTTATTTATTGAACATTCAATACATATAGTCATAACTGTAAAATATTTTAGAATAAGTTATTAATGAATAATTAGATTTTTATTATATTCATATGTAAATTTTCGACTTTCTTTTAACATAATATAATTTATATTAGAAAAACATTTTTTTCTTAAATTTTAAAGTTTAAACATTAAACAGTAAAAAAAAAAACATTTTTTTTAAATAATGGAAATGCAATATAGATCGTATTTAAAAGAAAATATATTGAGTATTTTTTAGTAGTTTTTATGTGTAGAGTAAAAAAAAAATTTGTTAATTTATTACAATATATAATTATGAATTATAACTCATGTTTTCTAACGCTAAACATACCAAATAATAAATAATATTTTCCATATAAATGACACTTTATTTTCTGAATCTGTATGAAATTGAAAAATTTTTAAATAAACAAATAAATTTATTATTTCAAAAGTAATTGTCTATTTATGTAGTAAACACAAAAAAAATAATTTTTAATTCTTATACATTTTTTTTACATAAACCTTATATTTGAATAGTTGTTAGTGTTAAAATAATACCAAATTTTTCGAAACTTTAAAATTTTACAAAAAATACCGAAATACTTTTATTCTTTTTTAAAGATCAGTTCTTTAGCTTCGAAATAATATAAAACCGAAATTTATATTAAAGGATTCAATTTTTTGAATTAAAAAGATATATGTTTACAGTTCAAATATAAAAGAAATTCTAATATATTTCTGAAGTTATCAAATATAAAACAATGAATATTAAAAATATTACTTTAAAAATGTACAAATACAGTTAATGCAAAAATATTTTTTTTTTATCAGAAATAATTATTTTTATGATGTAAATTTAAAATTTGAAAATTCATTTTAATATTATAATTATTTTAAAATGCATATTTTTTCTAAATTTTATCTAAATTTCATTGTTAATATTTTATTTAGAACATTTTCATTTTTAATTCATAAATAAATATGGCTTTATCCAAAGAAAATTATATATTTTGAGTATTTTTTTTAGATATATGTTGGCAAAGTAAAAAAAAAATGTTTTTTTTGTTTTCTCATTTTATTTTAGGACAATATATACAATTTATGTTTATTTTCATATTTTGCATTTTTATAAAATACATGAATAACAAAATAATATACCATAATAACGCTATTTATAAATTTTTATGGTCGCTTACCTTAAGCAAACAAATTAATTTCTAAGAAAATATTTAGACATTTTAAAACTTCTTTATTTATTAGTAACATACCCAATACATATTTTTTATCATTTATACTGTCAACAAAATATAAAAGTTATATTTATATTCGATACAATAATATCAAATTTTAAATTTATCATATATTTATGACACAGAACTTCTAGTTAGTTCGAAATTGCTCCAATTCTTTCAGCAAACTGGCTTATAATATACCTCCGCTAAATCTGTATTGTAGTGATTAATTTCAATTTGGCGTGTACTGAAAAGTTAAATATGGGATGCAGTCAAGAATATGGATTTCCATTTTCGAACTTTCAAGAAGAATCGGAATTATCATCAGAGTTTCAATTAAGTACTGGAAGTCACAGAATACTTGATAAACAGAAATGCAAATTTGAGTCTACACGGTGATTAAAATGCGGGTTAAATCAATATTTCAGTGATATATACTAGACAAATTGTACATTTTTTCTGTAAAATTTTTCTTTTTTAGGAACAAAATAATTTTTCATTAGTAAAATCTTAATAGAAAAATCATTATCTAATTCATCAAAATACAGTTTCATTATTTTAAAATAGATTTTTCGTACATTTTAGTTTCGCAAGTTTAAAATATGTTTTTGTTATTTCAAAGCAAGTTGTACTTTTTTAACATAATAAAAAATATGAGAAATTTAAAATATTCAATTCACTTTCTTGAAATATTACTCTTGAAATATGCATATTAACCCCTTAAAGCACAAGTTTGGTTTAGAAAAATTTATAAAATATGACATATTTTCTTCACAGAAAAGGAATATTAAATTAAGTTATTTTTTATTTATTTTTTATAAACTAATATAAAAAATAAATAAAAAATTTATACAAAAATTAAACGATTTTATACTGTTTAATTTAATTTATAAATAAATGCGTTAAGGGGTTAAATTCAATTTTTACATTAAATTGAATAATATGATCTTTCAAACATAAAAAATTAAATGAAAAATGACATTCTTCACATCTTGTTTTATATTTTCTGGCTTTCCCGAATACACTTACATGAAATAAATAAAAATAATTTTAGAATACTTTCTTATGCTTCGGTTTTTCGTTCATATGTTATATTGTATTTTCTTTCATAATCAAGAAGTTGAGATAAAATTTTCGTCGGTAATATCTTCACAAAACATTTTTATCAACTATGCTAAATTTGCTAATAAG
>CM063511.1:106131740-106154240 GCA_032207245.1 Pardosa pseudoannulata
TTACAATATAGAGAAGGTAAGTATTCACAATATTATTTTACAGCTATGGTCTAATATGGATTTTAAATTTCAAGCAGTAATATATAATTCTGCCACTTATATAGAAAAGTCTTAAGAAAATTACATAAGAACTAAGTTTCTATCTTGACTTCGTCTTGGTGTTGTGTACATTTTACAATAACTCTTCGTTTAAGTATTGACTTAAAATTTCACAGAGATTTCAAGTTATCTTAATTAGTAACGTATAAACTGGTAAAAATATATACAGATATAGTCGAAATATACCTTTCTATTAAAGTCTAAAGACAAAAGTGTTCAAGATTACAATACTTTCTCTAATTAAAAATCAAGTGGTTTACCATTTACCTTTCTCAGTTGTTGCCAATACCAACTAGACGAGCAAAGGTCGAGCACCAGAAATCATACGAATTAAGGCAAAGGGGATCATCTTCAGTTTGATGAGCACCAGTAGGGTGATATAAAGCTTTAGCTCAGTGGAGCTTCGTGATTTAGTAGCAAGGACTAGGGACCAAGCAGTTACCCAGGCTTGACCTACTACCTCCGAGGTATAGTTGTTGTTGTTGACTTATTCCACCCGATCTAACTAAAGGCTAGATTAGGTACACGAGCCCAAAAATCTTTATATGAACATAAACCAGAAGAGGACTAAAAATATTTCCTCCCTAACGAGACACACACAGTTCATCAAGTAGTCCAGAGAGGACTGCACAGAATTCCATTTCGAAAATGTCAAATAGATAGTTTTCATCTTATCAAAAGAGAGGCGTTATTCTATTCACTTACACTCCTACTAATGTTGGGCTGAACGATGTAACCCGTCTTCACTAATAGGCCACCACCTGGGGTTTGTCTGTTATACCAGGGGTGGATAGGTTGATTTTACCCATAACTCATTAATCACAATTATTTAACTTTAATATTTCCTTCAACAACTCCTCTCTCCCATTCGAATTCTTTAAATTCTTTTTCCCAGCCTCAAAATGTCTTAATCAAAGGAGAATCCTTGACTGAAATTTAGTCGATACATTTACTAAATCTTTCTGTCGTAGATATGTAAATTTTCTGTATATTCGAAACGTTTTCCCCCTGTCGTCCGCAAATGGCTCCACGTTCTGATCTTAACACTTAAATTCTCTGAGTAAGTTTCTTGTTCTTTCTGTCTTTGCTCTTGGGTGACCTCTATTTGAGCAGAGTTATTTTTGTGTCTGTTCACTTCTCTGTCAATGAATTATAAAGATGTCCGTTTTAACAACTCTAAAACAGTCCAATTAAAACAAAGTTTTAATTTTACTTATGCTGGTCTCTTTAAATGCTCCGACTCCATAGTTATTGCTGTTAGCTAATCAGGCTTTTATTTGCCCAGTAGCCCGGGCAAGCAAAAACAATAGGGGCTATATAATTATTGTGACTAGCAGGTATTATCTTGATGGATTACATTTTGGTCGGTAGGAAATAGTTATGTTATATTCGTAGTAACAGTCTTCAATACTTCAGCAGTATTAATTCGAAGAGACATGGGTTAACATTAAGTAACAGCAAATTTTAAAATGGTCAGAATAATCATCAATGTTATACACAGATGAAACAAATGAAGTTCCCAAAAGTTCACGGAGTGAAATCCATGAAGGAAAGGTCCTATGACAAAGCAGTTTTGACGAGCATAAAATCCAGCGTAAAAATGGGTTTCAGAGCATATAAAAGCCTACTGACTAAACAACACACACACACACACACACACACACACACACACACACATATATATATATATATATATATATATATATATATATATATATATATATATATATATATATATATATATATATATATATATATATATATATATATATATATATATATATATATATATATATATATATGTGTGAGTGTGTGTGTGTATGTGTGTATGTATAATTAGATCAGTAAGATTAGTATTAAATTTCAATCAATATTCCATTCACATTTTAACCGCTTGCCTGAAATTCCCGAACTTCGGGATATATAAATGCATCATTTTTGGAATTCCCGACCTGAGTTCGTGCAAGAAAAAAAAACCGTATTTCAATTCCGTGAAGCCAGAAATCTATTCATACAATGTAAAATATTTAATTTGCAATTTTCCTAATAGATAGAGATACTTTTCTAGAAAAAAAATTGGCAGTTTCGATGCATTTGTCTCTATTTCTCGGATATTGTAAAGGATTAGTGGAATTCAGAGATATGTGAGGATTATGGAATTCCTGACAGTTAATATAGATAATAACATTGTTTTATAATTTTTTTTTACATTTATTTAGAAAATTATGTAATTTGACTATGCTGCTGTAATTTGAGAAAAAAATACTGTAATCCATTAACATTTCCCATATTTATGATAATATTGAAAATAATAGTTATTTTGTAAAATTTATTTTTTCAAACAATCTAATTCGAACATTTCAAATATATTCCACAGGTAAAGAGTTAAGGTCATGAAGCGAGAAGTAAAAAAAATATTACTGCTACAACTATAAAAGAGACACTTAGATATTTCATTTCACTTATAATTTAGCTCATTGAAATATAAATATATATTTTGATATAACATTTCATAGCATTTTATTTAAAATTCATTCAAGTATATTTATTTATTTATTTTAGCATTTATAATGAAATATTTTATATTAGTCAGTTGAATAGTGAAAGAAGGACGGTATTGTTGTTTGTAGGTCCCCATAAGTAATGCTGTAACCATATGTCATACATGTAACGTCTATACATGCATAAAATTTGAAATTTGAGTAGAGGTAAGAGGAAATGTCCCCCCCCCCAATAAGAAATGATATACTAGGTTTAAAAACATACGACGTTACTTTAGGTTTTCCTTTTAATATGAGAAATGCATTTGCTTACTTGAGCTTTCATAGATAATAGGGTAAGGTGTTCCAGAAATAAAATTATATAATTATTATTCATAATTTTTTAAATAAAAATGTTTTTATAAAGTAAAAAATTTAATATTGAATAATAGAGTATATACTCTATTATTCAATATTAAATATATAAAAAAATTAATTTTAAAATAATTTTAGTTTACAAAAATTGTTAATTTTCAGTTTACAAAAAATCCAACAAAAATTTAAATATAATTCAACAAATAACTGATGTACGAAAATCGCTTTCAATTTCCTTTTTAACTTTTATGTCGATAAAAGTATTTTTAATAAGTAAAAATTTTAATATTGAATAATATAGTATATACACCATTATTCAATATTAAATATATAAAAAAAATAATTTTAAAATAATTTCAGTTTACAAAAATTTTTAATTTTCAGTTTACAAAAATTTTAATTTTTCAGTTTACAAAAAATCTAACAAAAATTTAAATATAATTCAACAAATAACTGATGTACGAAAATCGCTTTCAATTACCTTTTTAACATTTATGTCGATAAAAGATGATATATTCATTTAGGTTTGAGGTCGGAAAATTATTGCTCACATTTTAATAATACGATAAATTAAAAAAATTAAATTTTCACTTTATTATAGGGTCTACAATTAATTTTTAAACTATTGCGTTTAATGAAATATCTTCACACACACCCTTTAGAGAAAAAGAGAGTATATTAAAAATATGTGTACCAAATTTCATATAATTTAAATACAATTTCATATAAATCAATTGATTATTTCAAATTACATATTTCAAAAATTCAATTTTAAAAAGAAATGAACGAACAAAATTCGCCTTTAAAAAATAGAGTAATACAATTTGTTTACTACAATATTTTTGGAATATATTGCTTCGCTGATTATTTTAAGAATAAAATGCAAAGTAACGAAATTAACTACCAATTCATTAGTATACATGCTAAGTATAAATATATTTTATGTTAGATACATAACCTCTAAACAGGCTATGGTATGTAAATTAATATTATAACACAAAACTGAAGTAGCTGATATTATTGTCGTAAAAAAATGCTTTTTGTTTTATTTCGTTAAGAAACTTCTGTAATGATTTTTACGAGAAAAATTGAAAGGTAATATTTTCAAAATTATGGATTACTTCCTCAAAATAATAGATTTTATATTTGCAATAGCTTTCATTTTGTTTTATTCATTTATTTATAACATAAAAATATTAAATATAAATTCTACTTATTTTAGGAAACAAAATGACAGAGATATGAAGCTGTGGTTTTCTTAAAATTCAATATTTATGTAGAAAATTAAACATAAAATGTTTATGTTTCCATTATTTTTTGCCGAATCCCTACAGAGATTAGTTTCCCAAAATTCTCGAAAAATACTGAGAAAATTCCACAACAACAAATTACGCGGCCCACTTAAATATTTAACAGAAAAATACATCGGGGGATAAGTTTATACTTTCTTACTTCAGAAAAAGTATAAGGAATTTTTGCACTGAAATCGTAATTGAATTACCTATAAGTAACGGGCGGGCGAAAGAAAAAGATTTCATATTCTTGTATAGAAACAGTTTCCCAGCACTCTGGTGAGAGATAGCAAACACACAACTCTTAGAGAGTTACCAATACTTCAATTTGCTGCAAACATACCAAGAAATCAATAAAGCATTAGTGAAGATAAGTTTATTTTTTCCAATGGAAAGGAACTTACTTTTGTATCAGTTAACATAGAATTTGGACTGGAAGCAGAGTTTCAGAAAGAAAAGTAAAAGGTTCATTTACAAGTTATATTTTCAGTTTTACTGTTAAAATTTATAATACATATTTAATTTAATATTTAACGTGTTTCTGTTTTCTAATAAATATTTTAAATTCTACTTTCAAAAGTATATTTCTACCTTTTCAGTTTAAATTTTGAACTATCGGAAGAAAAAATAATTTATCCTAATCGTATGTTTGCAAAGGGAAGCTGTAATGTTTACTAGAAACACACCCTGTAATATATTTTTCAATTTTCTTCAAACAGTTAAAAATATCTATGAAATCCGCATTTGGAAAATCCTAAAAACACATTTATTTCTTATTTATGCAAGACATTTATTTTTAAAAATCAAAATATTACAGATGTTTCAAAGTAATTAAAAAGACATCTAAAAAGTAGTATTTCTAGTTATGTAAATGTGTCACACCTCTACACAAGTACCATTGTTTTGCTAAATTATCTTGATTGTTTTCACTTTACTTATTATGAAACTTACGTACTTAATCTACTTAACTTATAAATACTTAACTTTTTATAAAAATATGTCTGGTATAAATTCAAACACACTCATATATGTAATGTGAATAATTATACCTTATGAACTTAGAAGAGAATATACCTATATTGTATTAAATTGAGAATCTAAGAAATGTATATATATATATATACTCCAAGTTTTTTTAAAGGATTACAAATCACTTTAATATAGATTTTAATAATAATTCGAAACACATAGCGTATTTATGTGAATAACTACATTATACACTAGGTATAAATAATTACATATAGATGTATATTAAAGAGACATGGTATTGGTTGTGACTCACTAAACCCCGGTTAAACTGGTTTAAATTTAAGTAATACTCTCTGTAGTCTATGCATATCACTATGATCATAATATAAAGTACAAAACAAACGTACGAAAATGGAAAAGAAAAAAGAAGATTTAACTTATGTACATATACTACTTTATGTGTATATATATATATATATATATATATATATATATATATATATATATATATATATATATATATATATATATATATATATATATATATATATATATATATATATATATATATATATATATATATAATTGTATGACACGTTCCACAACACGACACTTGAGTCATGACATCATCTTCATATCTTAATTTAAATCTCATCACACAGTACTTTTCAATCATCATTAATGGCTTTTCACATTGGCGCCCAACATTTAACAAAGGCAGGCTTAGCTGCTTCGAGTAGCCATAGCTCTGTCAGTGGAATGTGCACACTGCTCTCTGTGCAGATCACTGCGAGTGAGCCGTATTTATTTGGCTAAATCCTCACGCCGCGTCACTCTCAGTAAAAGAATTCCTCAATAAAATCTCTTAAAATTAATCTACATTTTAAATCCTGACATGTATATATAAAATATATATATGTATATATATATGCAGATTATGTATGTATATAAATGTCTATGTGTTTGTAAAACTTTACTTTTAAATCAACTGCCAAGTTTTCTTTCAATTTCCTGTACTCTTGATTTTTTTAGTTCGCAATATAAAAGTGACCTTTTAATAGCTATTGTTTAAAACTCAAACAGTTGTCGAGTAATTGTCTGTCCTTATTATAGTACTTAGATATTCTTCAACAAATGTATAGAATCTGAAGCACATACAATTAAGCCACATATATAGCATGTCTTATCCAATTTGCATTCACTCCCTATTGGTAGTGCGTTATCATCTAAATGCTATTTTAAAAAAGGTGTTTCAAAATGTTATTAAAATCTAATGTTAGAGTCAAGGGATTTTGTAATGGATATTCATATTCCTACCCATAGTGCAGCTCTTATGTACAACCATAGTTTACTTTGTTTTATATAACGTACAATTTTCCCGATCTGTAAATATTAGATATATTATATTCAATTTTCTCACTTATTAGTAAGCGTATATAATTCTAAGAATTTATATTCTTAACGGAGCGATTATATTCACAGCGAGATATATACTGAACCTCACAGTGACTTATGTTCCAGACAATACATTTCAAGAATTGGAATTTCCTTCAAGTGTTCTCTAGCCTTATCTAATAATGTTTCTACTCTTAAAATCCGAATTCCAGTATATCTGCTAATGACATTCAAGCATTTACAAGCTCCAGAAGTCGCAAGAGTTCATTTTCGGTAGAATAAACGCAATTAATCACTTCGGTAATGAAGAATTTTAGTGAAATATGTGGAAAATTCATTTTAAGACTATTGAGGTGCACGTTTCCTTGCAACTGTAAAGTTTCTACTGGATGCCGAGTTTAGCTAAGATTTATCGTCCTTTTCAGCAGCAGCTTTCGTATCATTTAGCTTTTGTTGGAAAGAATCTCCATTTTCAGAAGCGTTTGTCTGCGTTGCAATTAATATTGCAGCCTATCAGACTCAATGGATTTATATACAAATGTTCAATATTTTACTGTATTGCAAATAACATTAAAATTAAATTAAACTAATACACTTTTGCATAATTATGCGTTTATTTAATGAGTGTTCCATGTATTCATACATGCTAGATATTAAAATTTAAATGTGATCATTTATCTTTCAAATCTTCAGTTGCAGTGTTGCCTTTTAACAGTTTAAAATAGATGACATCAAAGTTTGAATAAGTTATAGCATATATGGACAATACAAACTTAAAATATATGGAAAATTTCTGAATACATTCATGGTACTAGAGAATATTTCATTGATAATTATAGTATACTGAGAAAATCTGAATAATCATATATCAATTATTTCAGTTATTTACCTCTGTATAATACCTTTTTCTGTTAGAAATAGCAAAAAATATTATATTTAATATATTTTATATTTTAGCTATCATAAAATTTATACTGTAAGTATAAATCATAAATACTATCCTAAATTATATTCTATAATTTATTAATAACTCTTTTAAAAATATATTAATTAATGAATTATTTAAAATAAATGAAGTATATGCAGAAAAGTTGAACAATCAAATATAATTCTTTTTAATTGTTTCTGTCTGTATAACATTTGTTTCTGTTAAAAATGGAAAAAGTATTATATTTAATATCTTTTACATTTTAGCTATCATAAAATGTATAATAATAATACAGTTTATAAGTTGTTAATAACTCTTTTAAAAATCTATTCTTTAATTAATGAATTATTTAAAATAAATAAAGTATATTGAAAAAAATTGAATAATCATATAAAAATTGTTTGAATTATTTCTCTTTGTATAGTATATTATTCTGTTAAAAATAGGAAAATATTATATTTGATGTATTTTACTTTATAGCTATCCTAAAATTTATAATAATAATTTTAGTCTATAAGTTACTTATAACTTTTTTAAAAATCTCTTATTTAATTAATGAATTATTTAAAAAATATATTATATAACATATATTTATTAGAATATGCTTACACAATGTAGAATATACTTTGCAATAGCATTGATTTATATTTTTGTAATGCATTTATTTTTTAGATATATTAATCATATATTGCAGCAGTTAATCCTAATCTTTAAATATATTCGTCTGAATTATAAGTAAAATATAAATATTAAATTTCATTAAAAAAGATTCTGTGAAAGAGGAGTAGCGTTTTGTCTCCTATTGTTTTTGAAAGTTTCGAAAGTTATTCTAAAAAAAAATAAATATTTGAATTTTATGTCATGGGCTTTATTTCGACCACAATAAAGTGTCACATATAATGTTCTTTTACTCATTATACAGGGTGTCCCAAAACGACCGCAGAAACTCTGCACAGCTATATTACTCTGTGAGAGTATATAAAAATTGCCCAAAGAAGCTTTACTGTACGATCCATAGTTTACGAGAAAAATACGAAAATCAAACTATGACGTCAATTTTCGGTACAAGAAAAAACAATTTATTATACATATTAACAGAAGTATATGCACGGGCATCCACCGTAACAGTTTGTAAAGCATTTAAATTACATCAGGTACATCTCGCAGTATTCACCAACGGAATACATAGCCACCATAAAAAGACTACCGATTGCTGCAAGATGTAGGCTTTTAAATACCAGTTCAACTGCAGCTGAACATCATTCCATGGCACATGTGCATGCATGGGGTGATACGTGCTGCGTACATTTTAAACATTATTGTCTGGAAAGATATGCAAATACTATTGTTGATATGTATAATAAAATGTTTTTTTAAATGTTCTTGCACCGGCAGTGACATCATACTTTGTTTTTCGTATTTTTCTCGTAAACTATGCATTGTAAAGGAACGCTGCTTTGAACAGATTTTCTGTACTTCCAGCGAGGAATCTAGCTGTGCAGAGTTTATTCGGTTATTTTGGGACACCCTATATATATATATATATATATATATATATATATATATATATATATATATATATATATAATATATATATATATATATATATATATATATATATATATATATTATATATATATATATATATATATATATATATATATATATATATATATATATATATATATATATATATATATATATATATATATATATATATATATACAATATATATACATATATATAATTTATATATATATATATATAATTATATATGCATATATATATATATATATAATATATATATATATAATATATATTAATATATATATATATATATATTTATACGTTTCTCATCATCAACGAACATATATATTTAATACGACAGAAATAAACTAAACAATTTATTTGACATATGACCTCAAAAAAGTATATTCTATAATTTTTGTTATTAAATGTTTCGATACTTTTTTTACATGTAGTAGAAACTATACAGACATAAAACATCATGTGTAAATATTTTAATGTAAATAATGCTCTATAATATATCGATAGTTCATAAAATTAATAGTATATTTAATCTAATACAGTGTAAACTCTTACTGATCTATAATACTGAAAAAATACGTTATAATGCATCGATAGTTCATAACATTAACAGTATATTTAATCTAATACAGTGTAAACATTTACTGATAAAAAAACTGAAAAATATTACATTATAATTCGTCGATAGTTCATAAAATTAATAGTATATTTAATCTAATACAGTGCAAACATTTACTGATCTAAAATACGGAAAAATGTACGTGAAATACATCGATAGTTCTTAACATTAACAGTATATTTAATCTTACAAAGTGTAAACTCTTACTGATCTAAAAAACTGAAAAATAGTACGTTATAATTCATCGATAATTCATAAAATTAACATCATATTTAACCTAATAATGTGTAAACTGTTATTGATCTAAACAATATTACAACTGTATAGACAAACAATATAATACCTGTATTAGATTAAATATACTGTAATAACATTATATTTAATCTAATACAGTGTAAACTGTACTGATCTAAAAAACTGAAAATGTTAGTAAAAAAATATTTTTCCCAGTAGTATACGTGTTTATCTTTTTAATTAAAAGTTTTTAAATTTTTAAATAATTAAAGGATTTTGAAGTTTTATATTTTAATAGAGATATATTCATTTTATACTAAATAAACTGTTAAACTAATTTTGAAGCAAAAAGTTATGAATATTTAAAAAAAGTTTTACTTGAAAAACAAAATTAATATCTATACTTATGACACGTAGAAATCTTTTTTTTTCAAAACAACGTTAAAAGTTTAAAAAAAAAACCTATTCTCTAAAGTATTAAAAGTTTTAAAAATTAGAACTATAAAAAAACGGATAATAATTACACAGTTAATTTTTTCCTTGTTTGAGTGAACATGCAAAAAATTGGAAAGATATATTATGAAAAATTTTATTATTAACTAATATAAGTAGTAAAAACAAAGATGTGAAACATATTTCCCTAGATAACTAGTTAAATTACTTTTAAAAAACGAAATGCAGACAAAAATAGTTTAATAAAAAACTTTAAAAGAAAGAAACAAAACAGTAACAAAATAAAAATTTATAATCTGGAACAGCTTTCAAAATTTGAGAATAAATATTACAGTGAATTTAATAAAGTATTTAAAATTTCATTTTAATTCGTCTTTTGAATACTTATAATTACTGTACATTTTAGGAAACATAGTTTTAGTTTGTGTTTTAAAATTTTAAATTTATCATGCAGTAAAAAATTCTCACTTGTATGTTATTTTACGTTATGCTTTCTTCGATTTCAATCTATTAAATAAGCATATATTTAATAACAATTATTTTATTGTAGAGTGTTAAATTAAACTAATATATAAATTATATACATTTTGATATTTTTATAATATATGTACAAAACCCCTGGTATAGTGGACGAAATTTTCTAGAATATTCTACAACACCCTATGAATGAATTTGGAAACATAAAAATAAATACAAGTCAATGGGTATATGTTGATGACCTTAACATAACTATTTTAAACCTTCATAGATCGTCCGAAGAAATAAAAACTTACTACTAAAATCTTAAACAAACAAAATTTTTAAGGCATTCCAGAAATACGTCAAAATGATTCGTAAGTTTTCGGCAATTTTTCAGCGAAAATAAAACATTCATATTTTAAACGAATCCAAAATGATGAGGTAAACTGGCATGGTTGACATCTCGTATATATCCATACTCCAAAAATGTCGGAATTAGAAAATCAAATATTAAGGCCAACTCTATATTTTGGAAGCACGAGGATATCAACATTCGTTTGTACCCAACTAGTACAATAGTTGTATGTTTTAAGCAGAAATCTACAAGATACCATGAGAATACATTAACTGGTCAGAACAGACAACAAGCGGTGATTATAAACTTCATTATAAAAATGACTTAAACTTTTGTCTAGACCTGGTACTTGGCCAAATTAAGCTGATCAGTCCTGCCCCAGTTACCTTATATTCGCAGCTTAACTTCCGATAACTTATTTTGAACTCCTTGCTTGAAATTTGACTTGAGAAGAATAGTTATAGA
This sequence comes from Pardosa pseudoannulata, assembly GCA_032207245.1. Lineage (NCBI taxonomy): Eukaryota > Metazoa > Arthropoda > Arachnida > Araneae > Lycosidae > Pardosa > Pardosa pseudoannulata. Next base: position 106,143,412 of record CM063511.1, read on the forward strand.
ATGATTGAGAATTAACAAATGTCATCTCAAAATAACTTTAGTCCTTGAATAGGCAATTCAACAAGACTAAGCATCTAGTAACTACTGCTGGCAGAGACGTACGAAAAAATACATGTTAAACAAAGAGTTTGTGAAGAATTAATACCATTAGTATTTTGTAAATGGTTTCTTTCCGTAATAATTGTACGTCAAATTACAATAACGTGAATATTTGTACGGGATATTTTATATAAAAACAGAGATTTATGAATATATACATCCATATATATATATATATATATATATATATATATATATATATATATATATATATATATATATATATATATATATATATATATATATATATATATAATATATATATATATATATATATATATATATATATATATATATAATATATATATATATATATATATATATATATATATATATAGATATATATATATATATATATATATATATATAGATATATATATATATATATTATATATATACATATATATATATATATATATATATATATATATATATATATATATATATATTATATATATAATATATATATATATATATATATATATATATATATATATATATATATATATATATATATATATATATATAGATATATATATATATAAGAATGTTATAATATATATTATATATATATATATATATATATATATATATATATATATATTAATATATATATATATATATATATATATATGTATATATATATATATGTATATATATATATGTATAAATATATATATGTATATATATATATATATATATATATATATATATACTATATATATATATATATATATATATATATATATATATATATATATATATATATATATATATATATATATATATATATATATATATATATATATACCAGGATTACAAAAGGGAATGAAGAATCGAGTTATAATTAAAATAGTTAGGACTCATTAAAGATAATGTAAGAGATACACGTTCAAGTGGAACTATACAGAGTGAAGAAGCCGACACGTAAGTAGACACAGGAAATTTGCTTAGGTAGAGCAACGCCAAAAGAGTCAATTCTGAGCGGGAATTCGGGCTGATAACATCATCCACGCTTGTTGTGGTAAAGTATGAGAACAAAGGATATCTAAATAGCATAGGCATGGGCAGAAGGATTACAATAAATAGTTTTATATATCAATTAGCAATTATATTAGCATTTATTTTTTTTACTATTAGCATTTATAAAATGTATAGTTTATAAAATGTATAATTATTTAACATCTCAATGGTGTCCAAAATGTCACATTTTTCATATTTGCTAGTGTTAGATAAAACAGTACTATGTAATGGAAATTATATTTATACTACCATAAGTTACTTTTTTCTTTAATTTTGATATGAAAATCATTAGATTGGATATTTTATTTCAAATACAATTTGTTGTTAGTCCTTTATTTTTACTATAATTAGGAAAGAAAAACAGATATAAAATATAAGAAAAAATATATCTAAGCTTGAGTTTTCCTTATATACATCTTTATTTCCAAATCCCACATGGATTTAAAAAACATCCAGCTACTAAAATAGCGATCGTAACTTAAGAATTCATTCGAAAAATATCTTTATTTTTCTTATAAAAATGAAGTAAGTTCTTTAAGATGTGGATAACTGAGAAACAAAGAAGAAAATTACAATCCCCAATAAACAATAAACTCATACATTACAGGACTTATTATATGTGTTTTACTATATGGAATTTTATTATCAAAATATGCAATTACCTCTGAGAGAAATCAGTAAAAATTATAATTTGACATCTTTCTATGTATATCTCTTTCTATATCTTTGTACATATTATACATGATAACTCTAAAATTTTCCGTGTGTTATCTGCTCAAGTGTTATTAAAGATGAATAGCTAAAAATAATAAATGAGTTCTTTAATGATAAATTAATCCTGGTTAATTTTTCTATTATCGTGAAAAATATAAAATAATTTATACTATATAACTGCCTTTGCATTTATGTATGCCTTTATGTTTTAATAAAGGTAATTTCAATTATATTACAAATTTAAGTTATTTTCATAAAAATTTCATAATTTATATTGCATTTATATATTTTATACATTTAACAATATATTTAATATATACATATTTATATGTTATATAAACTATATATATATATATATATATATATATTTAATATATATATATATATATATATATATATAAATATATATATATATTTATATATTATTATATATATATAAATATATATATATATATATATATATATATATATATATATATATTATATATATATATATGTATATATATATATATATATATATATATATATATATATATATATATATATATATATATATATATATATATATATATATATATATATATATATATATATATATATATATATATATATATATATATATATATATATATATATATATATATATATATATATATATATATATATATATATATATATATATATATATATATATATATATATATATATATATATATATATATATAATATATATATATATATATATATATATATATATATATATATATATAATATATATACTGTAGAATTTCAAAATATTCTCGATATAATATTAATATATTTATAATGCACAGGTTCAACACGACTGACCTATTAGTAAAATATCGCACATATTATGCACACAAAAAATCCTTTATTTTGTTAGCCCAATTGATGTTGTATTTAAATAAAAATGAATTTAATTTACCAAGCTATTTATTCGGAAATCTTAAAGAATTCAAATCCAGAAATTATTCAAATGAGTAAATTATTTTCATTATAAAAGGATTTAATTAGTTTATTTGTTAAGAAGAAAAAGAAGAAACAAGTTGTGAAACCTAGTATGAAACTAATCTTCTGTTTATCTGTCTAAACTTTTAGTAATGTAAAATGTTGTCTGCATTTTAATGAGAATAAACAAACATTTTTTTCATGGACTGCTTAATAAGCGTAATAATAAACTGCACGTGTTGTTAAAACTTTTGCGTGTGCTAAGGATTTATATACTGTTGCATTTAGAAATTCTTTTTTTTAGCGGTTTGTGGAGAACACGGTGCTTATTCAATAGTTTTTATTTTAAATACTGCACTTAACATTGTAATTGTTTTGAATTTTAGAATCTAATTTAAGGTATTTTCAGAAAAATAAAATTAATTAGAATTTTTCGTTCAATTTAACATTTTAAAATTAAAAAATGGTGTGTGAAATTTTTATATCTCATTATTCAAATATTAATATTTGTGCTTTTGTTTTCGGATAATAAATATTTCTGTTCAAAACTATAAAGGCATTTTATAAAATTAAATTTTATATTTTATAAAATTATTTATTTTGTTTTTAAGCAACATATTTTTATTTTGTTTTTAAGCAACATATTTCATATACTCATTGGTTGTATGTTATATAAAAATTATAACGTCTAGTTTATTCTCCTTTACTAAAATAAGTGTTTCATTTTAATACTTAGAACTTAGGATAAAATAAGAACAAAAAACCTTTTAATATTTTCATGTGTTAAAAGTTATATTTTAAGATTTTCCTATCACATTTAATTATTTTATATTGTTTAGACATATCTATACAATATATGCTTAAGGGTTTTCCTATGGTTTCGTTTCCTTCCATATGCACGTAAAATAGACATTAAAATTTAAATGACTGAAATCAGAATATGTTGCAATTTTACAATTTTAATGTTAAAAATTTTGATCAATCTCATATATTTTTAAGTTTAGAAGAGAGTTTAGATTCACATAGTTATGTTTGGAATGATGTAAATTGAATAAATATATATTCATGAATAATATTTCTGAAAATAAATTGTACTCAAGATGTATTTTCTGATTGGCATCTATTAAATTTTTACACTGTAATGTAATTTGTAAGAAATAATACTAAATGTAAAATCATATTATAATTTTCTGAAATAATCAATTTTCTGTTCTTTTATAGCCGCATCATTAGTTTTGAGACCATTTAAATTAATTTTGATGTTGTTCCCAGAACAGATGTATATGCAAAAGTAAAATTATTCACTTACATTTACAAATGTATTAGTGTTTCTAAATGTACTGAAACTCAATAGAAATTTATCGAACTAAAAAAAGTGTATATTTGAAAATTAATTTCTTTAAAAGTTATTCTGACTGGTATTTTTCTGGAGAATTTTTTGCCACTACACACGATTAATTATTTCCTTGTGTTCCATGTGAATTTTCGTTTATTGCATGTAAGGAATTCTATCACAGTCTAAAATACACATGTATGTGTTCACTAAACCCTAAATTTAATAGTTTTCATATAAGTAACTATTCCCTTATCTGCAGCAGATGAATCTGGGAGAAAATTAAAGATTTCATCGTGAATGATGGAAGTACATGGAGACGATGCTTTAGCATATCCATCATGACTTTCTTACCCAAATTATCACCAATAGTTGTACAGTACTTCGATGAGTACAGGATTTCGATGAGAAGGAGTGATCAGAATCCTTCACTCTCCAACCGTTGACCTCCAACTGTGTGAGAAACGTTCGTAAACCTAAAGTAAAGAAAGTTTAACAATTTATCAATAACAATAATCCTTTATTTTTCTATTATTTTACATTTTAGCTACAACTTTTTCTGTGTACTTTCGTACCATATTTTTTTATAAGAAGTCAAGTATAATAAGTTAAATGCATAATAACTCTTTTAAAGTTAAAGGGAAGCATTTATATCTTTAATTTAATTTTCCTCATGTTCTAAAATATTGCTCTTTGCATTTCAAAAACTATAAGAAAGTTTTTGTTGAAATTTGGTATATACCGGGTGATCAAAAAGTGCGTATAAACTTTAAAAAATCATAATAACCAGAAAAATAACCAAAATAAAAAAAAGCTTTGAAAGGTTAGATCGCTAAGGCATGCGATTATCTTAAAACAGAGAAAACAGTAACTCAAAAAAAGCCAACAGATGGCGCTTGTACGAGTGATTTCGATGGGAATATGCATAAGACTATTATAAAAACTTGCACTTCGATAAATACACTACCAGTTCACCGCTGTAAACCATGTAGGCGAACAAGGATGCTGAGGGAGTAGGATAAAGCTTTTTTGGTGAAGATGTTTTACATCAACCAGGAATGAGCGACAGGTGTTTTAAAAGAGTTCCGAATTTATAAGAATGTCCGGAGAGGGATAGGGCTTTTAACAGTGACAGGCTTCATAAAGCTTGTTCAGCGGTTTGAGAAACATGAACGTTGGAGGATCGTGTTATTCGTGTTTCTTTTACTCGTGTACATCAGCGCCATCTGTCGGCTGTTTTTGACTTACTGTTTTTTTTTGAAAAAAAAAACAAAATCAAATGCTCTAGCGGTACTAACCCTTCAAACAGTTTTTATTTTGGCTATTTTTTATAGTTATTATGAATTATTAAATTTTATACGGACTTTTTGATCACCCGGTATTTTCAGTGTCATGTAAAATAACTTATACCTCAAATTAATTGGTACGTTACAAAACTGTATTTTATATTTAAATATACTCTTAAAAATATTACGTTTGAAAAATATCTGAATCATATATAATAAAATACATTAATCATGTAAAAATGCTCCGAGCTAAGGAAAAAAAATTATGTGTAACAGATAAAATTTAGTATTCTGGACAAAGCAAGACTCCTTAGATCCTTTAACAAGAATGCTAAATTTTACCTGTTACATATAATTTTTTTCTCCTTACATACTCATCCAATGATAAAGATAGTATTACCAGAAAATCCTTGAACTGTTCAGGATATATGATATTTTGTTATGATAACTGTTCAGGATATATGTATTTTATTTTTAAAATATACTCTTAAAAATATATGATATTTTTCTTTCGAATCACAGAAAATAAATTTTAATGCTAAAAAATACTGATAAGTTTGATTTTGATTCATATCTTAAAATCAAAATTTTACTTATACTCACGGAGTGCAGGATTCTAATAAAGTTCTTTCTGCCAGAAACAAAACTCCACTTATTACGTAAATAAACATCTTTTATTTACGTACTTGAGCTTATATCGGAAACCGGATGATTTTTTGCAAGATTAATATTGTTTTATTAAATATGATTCAGATGTTTTCTTAAAAAGTAATATTTTTAAGGGTATATTTAAATATAAAATACTGTTATGTAACATGCTAATCAACTTCTAATCAACTTAAGGTATAAGTTATTCTACATAACACTGAATATATATACCAAATTTCATCAAAATATTTCATATAGTTCTTGAAATACAATGAGTAAAATTTTAGAACACGAGGAAAATTAAATTAAAGATATAAATGCTTCCCTTTATGTGTAAAAGTGTAATTATATATTTAATCATTACTCAAGTTCTGTTTGGAATTTTGAAATAAATAGAGTACTAAAATGCACAGAAAAGGTAATAGTTTTATAAATAAAAAGCAGAAAAATCAAAAGTTTAAAGTTTGAAATTTTGAAGAAATGTTGTCTCCTTCACCAATGCCATAATGACAATAAAATTATTTATAATGAGTGTAATTAATTTAAAATATCAGAAATGAGTTAAAAACCGAAATTTTACATATTGGAGGGTACGTAAATGCATATTTTTTTTAAATTCTGGGCAGCAACTCCTTTCAAGAAAATATTTAAAGTTTCAAAGTTTCTCTTCGGTTAAAATATGTATCGCGTTAATAATAATTTTTCTTTAAACTGTATACAAAATTATGTCTACTTCAATTTTTATGAATGATTTATGTATATGTATCATACACAATGATTTATCTATGTTTAATCACACGATAAAAACCTAAAACACATATTTTTCAAAATGTAATACATTCAAGAACTGATTAAAAAACCAGATAAATTTTTTCTTTTATCTAATTTCTAACAATTTAAATATATATTTTATTCTCTATATAACTACCATATATTATTCTACATATTACAACCATTTTATTCTATATATTACTACCATATACATACTCAAATCTACATCTTACTGGTGTTTTTCTCAAGGGACTGTGCAAGTAAAATTATTATCCTTTATACTTTAATTTATATTCAAGTTTGCTCTATTCAAGTTTCTTTAAACTGCATAAAAAATCTGTGAACTGCAATATTCATGAATGATATATGCTTACACGGACTAATGATACAACCTGTTTTTAGATAATTTTAATAATGTTTAAAATATCAACATTGTTAATCACGCGATAAAATTCACATATCTATTATTTCAAAATTTATTAAATTCAATAAATATTTTAAACCACAATTTTTTTCATTTACACAAATTTCTAACAAATTAATTGTATATTTTATTTTATATATTGCGACAATATCTCATATCTATATCTTACTGGTGATTTTTTCAAGAAACTGTGCAAATAAAAATGATTAACTTTCTATTTTAGTTTATATTCAAGTTTGCTTTAATCAAGTTTCTTTAAACTGAATTGAAAAATTATGTCTAATTCAATATTTATGAATGATGTATGCATATACGGGCTAATAACACAACCTGTTTTTAGATAATTTCAAAACTGTTTAATATATCAACAGTTTAATCACACGATAACAATCCCAAATCCTTTATTTCAAAATTTAATAAATTAGAAAAGTATTTGAAACCACAGATTTTTCTATTTACACCAATTTTTAACAATTTAAATATATATTTTATAATATATAGTACTGCCATAACTCATATCTATATCTTACTGGATATTTTACCAAGAGACTGTGCAAAAAATATTTAACTTTCTAATTTATTTTATGCTCATGTTTGATTTATTACAATTTCTTTAAACTGCATTAATATTTCTCTCTACTTCAATATTTATGAATGATATACACAAATACGGACTAATGACACGACCTGTATTTAAATAATTTCAACAATGTTTAAAATATCAAGTGTTTAATCAAGCGATAAAAATCTCAAACCCATTATTTCAAAATGTATAAAATTCATTAAATATTACAAACTACAGTTCTTTCCTTTGCTCCAATTTCTAACAATTTAAATATATATTTTACTTTATATATTACTACCGTATCTCAGATCCATATCTTACTGGTGTTTTTATCAAGTAACTGTGCAAATAAAACTATTTAATTTCTATTTATTTCAAAGTTTGCTTTATTCAAATTTCTATAAACTGCATAAAAAATTCTGTCAACTCCAATATTTATGAAAGATATATGAATATACGGAATAATGACACAACCTGTTTTTAGATGATTTTAACAATGTTTAAAACCATCAACAGTGTAATCACAAATCTATTTTTTCAAATTGAAATAAATTCAATAAATATTTAAAACCACAGTTTTTATAATTTGCTCCAATATCTAACAAGTTAAATAATACTTTATTTTATATATTACTACCATATATCATATATATACATATATATATATATATATATATATATATATATATATATATATATATATATATATATATATATATATATATATATATATATATATATATATATATATATATATATATATATATATATATATATATATATATATATATATATATATATATATATATATATATATATATATATATATATATATATATATATATATATATATATATATATATATATATATATATATATATATATATATATATATATATATATATATATATATATATATATATATATACATATATATATATATATATATACATATATATATATATATATATATATATATATATATATATATATATATATATATATATATATATATATATATATATATATATATATATATATATATATATATATATATACATATATATATATACATATATATATATATATATATATATATATATATATATATATATATATATATATATATATATATATATATATATATATATATATATATATATATATATATATATATACACATATACATCTTACTGGTGTTTTCATCAGTTAACTGTTTAAATAAAACTATATCCTTTTCTGTTTTAATTTATATTCAAGATACTTTAAACTGAATTAAAAATTTCAGTCTACGTCAATAGTTATGAACGATATATACATATTCGGACTAATGACACAACCTGTTTTCAGAGCATTTCAACATTGTTTAAAAAATCAACTGTGTAAACACACGGTAAAAATCACAAACACATTATTTCAAAATGTAATAAATTTAATATATATTTGAAATCACAGATTTTTCCTTTTCTCCAATTTCTAACAATTTAAACATATATTTTATTTTATATATTGCTACCATATCGCAGATCTATATCTGACTGGTGTTCTTATCAAGGAATTGTGGAAGTAAAATAACTTCCCTTTCTGTTTTAATTTTTAGTCAAGTTTGCTTTATTCAAGCACTTTAAACTGCATTAAATAATTATGTCTACTTCAATAGTTATGAATGATATTTACACACTATTCACACAACCTGTTTTTAAAGAATATTAATAATGTTCAAACTATCAACAGTATAAGCAAACTATAAAAATAACAAATCTATTATTTCAAAACGTAATAAATTCAATATATTATTCAATTATATTTGAAACCACAGCTTTCTTCCTTTTCTTCAATTTCTAGCAATTTAAATATATATTTTATTTTATATATTATTACCATATCTCATATATGTGTCTTACTGGTGGTTTTTATTCAAGAAACTCTGCATATAAAAAAATTTTCCTATTTGTTTTAATTTATATTCAAGTTTGCTCAATTCAAGTTTCTTTAAACTGCAATAATAAATTATGTGTACAATATTTATCAATAATATATACATATACGAACTATTAACACAACCTGTTTTATCATTTCAACGATGTTTAAAAAATCAACAGTGTAAACACACGATAAAAGTAACAAACTCATTATTTCAAAACGTAATAAATTCAATAACTATTTAAAACAACAGTTTTTTATTTATTCCAATTTCTAACCTATTAAATATATATATAATTTTATATATTTCTACTTTTATCTCATATCTATATCATACTGATATTTTTATCAAGAAATCGTGCAAATAAAATTATTTAATTTTCTATTTAATTTCAAGATTGCTTTGTTCAATCTTCTTTAAAGTGCATAAAAAATTCTGTCAACTTCAACATTTATGAATGATATATGCATATAGAGACTAATGATACAACCTGTTTTTAGATAATTTTAATAATGTTTAAAATATCAACAGTGAAATCACACGATAAAAATAACAAATCTAATATTTCAAAACGTAACATAAATCCAATAAATATTTTAAACCACAACTTTTTTTTACTTTCTGAAATTTCTAACAATTTAAATATATATTTTATTTTATATTACTACCATATATCATATATATATATATCTTACTGGTGTTTTTTTCCAGAACCTATGAAAATAAAAATATTTTTCTTTTTATTTTATTTTATAATCAAGTTTGCTGTATTCAAGATTCTTTTAACTGCATTAAAAATTCTGTCTACTTTAATATATATGAATTATATATATACACACACACACACATATATATATATATATATATATATATATATATATATATATATATATATATATATATATATATATATATATATATATATACGGTTTAATGAAACAACCTCTTTTTAGATATACTTTACATTGTTTAAAATATCAACAATGTAATCACAAGATAAAAATCACAAATCCATTATTTCAAAATGTCAAATCACAGTTATTTTCCCTTTCTGAAATTTCTAACAATTTAAA
>CM063511.1:106156740-106186740 GCA_032207245.1 Pardosa pseudoannulata
TTCATAAATAAAGTCCTCTAAAATAATTTTGGAGGGCTTTTCAAACATTGTAGGCAAGACAAGATTTTCCTGATCTTGATCCTTGGAAATCCTGGATTCTGTATCTTGATTTCACGCCAGGATCCTGGATCCAAGGGATTTTGGATTTTCAGAAATCTCAAATATCTTACTTTATAAAAATCATTAACTGAGCGATGGCATTGGGATATAAGGAAATTTTGTTTATATTTTGTATATTTTCGTATATAAAAGAGGTAAAATATATTTATAATTTCATGTAAGTACATTCCTCTAGAATAATTTTATATAAAATTAATACTTGTATTTTTCATGTTAAAAAAGAAGTACGGCTTTTTATAAATAAACTGTATTGTAAAACACACATTAGCTTTAGATTTTAATGTTTTTATCTGAATCCTTTCGCATACCATGGCTTTTTAATAACTATAGAAAACATTCTTTATTCATTTGGATAATAACTGTGATAAAATTTATATTTATTTATAAAGATAAATAGTTATTTAGGCATTTTTAGTTTCTATTGAAACAAGGTTATCGCTTAGCTTATTAATACAATATCACTCTAGCAACAAGTAAAATGCAGTTTTTTTGGTAGACTGATGTCAATATTCAGGAAAAAAACACTTTTGGAGGTTAAATTGATTCAAAAGAATTATAAGTAAATACTTTGTAACAAAACTCTTAAAACTGATATATAAACTAAAATTATGAAAGGCTTTATTTCTTTTATGAATTTTTCATCCTTTTGTTGTGAATTTTGCCTTAGTTGTGTCATAATTTATTTTTATAAAATACCGACTCTATGTGTACGTACAATATTCTATGTGTACGTACAATAAACTTTGGGAAAATAAATCTTACTTTTTATATTAGTTGCATTTCAATAAAGGCTTTTATAGTTATATATCTACTTTATTTCTATAGTATAATAAGGTTGCTGTCATAAAGTAGATACGAAATTTTAAATTCTAAAGATTGCAACAAACATTTTTAATTACATTTTCAAGGAGGATTAATAAGATTATGAATTAATTAGTTAACATGACATCAGTGTATTAAGTTAATGTAGATTCAATGCATTATAATTAACATCCATACAGATTTATGCATTAGCTCCAATTCCTGTAAATAATGAAGTAACGCTCACTTGTTTGTTTAAATTAATTAAAATCTCATATATAAGCATTAATATTATTAATCACATAAGGGAGATTGAGAAAAATCTAAAAGAAAGATATCAATATATATGCATAAATTATCTTATGCATTTGTTTTCAAGGCATTTGTTAATTAACTGTGGTTTTTTGTAATCAACTATTTTTGCATTAAACCTACTGAAACAAATATTAACGAGTGCAATAATATTAGTATTGAAAATTATTATTTCAAAATACATATAAAAATGGAAACTTATAATATGTTTATTAAAATTTTAAAAAGTCCATAGCTATTATGAATATTTATAATTTTAATTACTAGAACACGAAACATATCGATATCATAAGAAATTGTTGTGCTGATTAAAAAACCTTGTTTTTGTTTTTAACATAATAAAATATATTTTAATTGATTACTTTCAATGCTAGTAAGATTTAAGCAATATTATGAGAATGTTAGTACATTTGATATTAAATTCGATTATACATCATTCAAAAGGAAACAATTAATTTATGTCTATGCATTATTAGTTAATTTTCTAGAAAATGCTTAAAAAAGATACAATTTTTAGGTGTTTGTTTGTTAGCTTAGCAATTCTCAAAATCATTATATTTTAAATTAATTTTAAATAATATCTACTATAAAGGTTTTGATCTAAAGGACTGTTAATATTATAATACGATAAAACTGTAATTTTCAATCATTATATGATTATATGGGGGGAAAATAAAGGAGTCTATTGGGATATAAAAAAGTACTATAAAGTTTTTGACAAAATAACAATATATCTTATTCAATTACACACAAAAAAAAATTAGTTTAATGCATACATAGAAACTTTATTTATATAGAGATGATATTTCATTATATTCTCAAATACTGAAAGTACATTGTAACAGACATAGCATCAATAAAAACTAGTTTCTAACATTTAACATTAGTTAACATTAATTTCCAGTTAATGGAAGTTAAAAAAATTCTGTAATTAATAATTAAAAAAATGTTTTAAAACACATTAATAAAAATTCAGTTTTTCTCCTGTTTTTTTTCGAATAACAAGACTTTGCGTATAGTTCATTTGAAATGTTATATATCTAAAAGCATAATTCCTTAAGCAAATAAAAACTAGAGTATTAAGTTTCCCTACTTATACTACAATATAAAGTTACTAACATTTCTTCGAATAATGGCAAAAGAGGATTACGTTCTAAAAAACAAAGAATTCTTAGTACTTGTTACCGTATATAAATACACTTAATTCTATAAAATAAAAAATGTATTGGAATAATTTCTCAAATATGCATAAATTGCCGTCTTCCTTTAAGATCATTAGCTATTAAAAGGATTTAAAATTGAGATTGGCATTTTCTAAGTATTCATTGCATGCGTAAAAAGATAAAAGCATTTTTAACGTTTGTGAAAAAACAATTTAAGAAAACGCGTCAAGTTGAACGTTATTTTCAATAAAGTGGTTCTTTCAGTGCTTTACAATCTGATACTCTGCACTGTCTCTTTCGGTAGATTTAAGGCGATTTATGTCCTGGAATTTCCTTTTTCCATCAGCTTTTATGGGTTTCACATGTTCTTCTTTTCTTTATCTGCTTCCATTAGTTTTGTAGTACTTACGTCAAAACTATTTATTGTCTTTAACAGACTTACCAAGTTTTAAAATGCTCTCTAAAAGTCATGTCCTGTTATGATAAAGCATAATCGCCTGTAATACATACATGGGCTTTCAGAATGTATCTTGTTGCTTTGTAAAATTATATTTAACTCATGGAGATTTAACAATGCAATGTATCAAGTAAAATTCCTTTCTGCACAGTTATACGTTAAAGAGACAATAGCTGAAAAGGAAGACATAATTAACTGAGACATATAAAAATAAACTATATGGCTGCAAACTCCTTTTATGAAAATACAAAAAATATTCAATGTATTTAAATTGAAACTAAATTGTTTTGTTGTTAAGAATTGTTTTTTGTGTATGATTTGTATCTTTTGCTCTTAAAAAATACTTTGTCTCACATAAAAGAAATTTCTTTACTCTAACTCATTCAACTGTATTTAACATATTTATAAAATATATTTTAAATGATATTTTACTATCGAACTTTCGTGGGAGTTTACTTGAATTTTTGGAGTATGTAATAATTATAATTTCTTATGGAATTTATAATACACAAATTATGAGATATCTTGAAAGATAATAGTTTTAATTAATATCTATACATAAACTATTTTAGTTTCCAATTGTTAGTGGAGAATACATTATTCGTTCCTTTAATATATCAGTATCTACACATCGAATGATAGTCGAATGTGTAGGGTTCTTTTCTACCGTACCAGATTTCATGGGTTTTAATCCCACTACTATCATGGATGTTGGACTATCATGGAATCTGCTTCAAGTTGTAAGTCTCAGACTCATTAGCCCTCGTGTAGGAAAACAGTAAACCGTAGTGTTCCACACTCACATCTTAATCTACACATCTACACAAAAAAATGAGCAGAGGTAGCTCATCGGCAAAGGCAACGATTTCGTAACTGAAAGGTTGTGGTTTTGGAACTTAAGTCGGTTGAAGATCCACCATCTTCGTTAAAGGTGACTGGATCACATAAAATATGTTAGTGGTCACAATGTCCTCCAGGTTCTCAATCAATACCTCTGGTGGTGGTAGGCCAAGTCTGTGTGTCTGCTTGGTCCCTGTTTCAAAATTATGAGAACCTACTGGAGCGAAGTCGTTTTTTCACCTTAAGAGTGCTAGTTGCAAAGAAAGGCGCACCGCTTTGACATAGAACTAGAGCCTTTAGGCTCAATTGTGATTGATTTGTCTAAGTGGCATGAGAAACAACAAAAATAACAACACATCATAATTTACTAAGCAGTTATACACAAATTATGGGATATATTGTTAAGTAATAGTAAATGTATTGGTAAGTTATTTTTATACAGTTAATAATACTGTTAATTAATTTTTTAAACAATAACGATACTACAAATGTTTTACTTTTTAAATTTTAAAAAGATTGCATCATATATTCCTTCTGTATCCCAGTCAAACAATGGTCGAAATAGTAGGAGGAGGCTCTTCATTACCGACGCTCTTCTGTTGGAATTCTACTGTTGGAATGAATAATCAAAGTTTTTTGGAACTGTCAAAAACAGTAGGTCTCGCCCACAGTAACAATCGTCTAGCATACATATGTTGCTGCATTGATTTCTTTAGAACTGTTTATGTTTGCTTCTTGAAATAGGAAAATAAAATAATTAGCAGTTGGATGATTCAATTTTTTTGAAATTGGTCTATAAAGCTTTTGTTACATTTTTTCCAAAATTTTAATTATTAAGTATAGTTATTTTTTTTCTAATTTTTGAAAACTTTATAAAATGTTTTGACTTAACATTAGTTATCAGCAATCTTTACTACAAACCTTTATCTGGTTGTAACGTGAGTTACACTGTTGACCGAGGGAAAAGGGGGATGTCAGTGACCCCCCCTTCGACCCCATTGGACAGGAGGAGTACTTGACGCAGGTCAGTCGTCTTTGGCGTTGGCAACAAGAGTTTTTTTTTTTTTTTTAGGATACTTCACTCGGTAGATTGGAACCCCCTTAAGAGAAGAATAGGGAGCGAACTGAGAACTTGAACAGAGGCAGAAAAATTTCGACTCTTGCATCTGAGAAAAGCGTTATCGACGTTAGTTGCTTTGACAAGTGAATCAGGTTCTTCATCTCCTCGAATAGCAAGTTGTAAATGTTATTATCGTTACTTTCGAATCTTTGATAACTTTTCCAACCAATTCTAATACTTCAGCAGTTCAATACTCCAAAATTACAGCACTGTAAACTGTGGCTGTAGCACCAACATTTTTTGCCCTATTCCATCGACTTCATATTAAGATTCCATAGATTTTATGTGCATCACCAGATTGTGAATAAATAAAGATATAAATAAAAAAGTTTGCAAAACGGTAAGTCTCATTTGTATCTGGTGTCTTAACTCTTTGAATTTTTTCAACATGGCCTGGTACAAATCATTGGTACGTAATACTGGTTTTGAGGCTTATGTTGTGCAAAATGTTTTACATTAAAGTAGTTACCCAATATTACATTTTCTCTTGTTTTACAATAAAGTAAACAGTGTTTAATATAGATATGTTGAATATCTGATACGATATCACATTTATCTTAAATTCGTTAAATTGTAATCCAACTGTAAATAATATATCATTTTTTTAAAGTTTATTGAGCTAATCTTTCATGAAAACATTTAATACACTCATAGTTGACCTCAAACTGTTTATTAAAACCTCCAGAAATTAATGCTTAAACGTTTTTCAAAGCAATCATTTTATATATTTACAAAAAAGAAATAATCTGAAGCATAGTCTAGAATATTTTTCCATCGACTAAACTATCCGAATGAGCATTTCTATGCATACACTCTTATTGCCGTAATAATATTGAGTAAAAAAATCAATTTTTCATGTCTTTATAAATAACTAGGAAAAGTAAGTACAGAAACACGAATTTGAAAAATAAAAAGGGAGATATGAGAGTTTGAATTCCGTTTCCTATCAAAATAGCCTCTCATCATTCTGGTTTTAATAAAAATATAAAAATATAACATACCTAAATAAATTAAGTTTTAACCTTGAGATAGAAAATACTATTTATGAGGTAAATTTATAGGAAAAAGAGTTACTAAATATCGTTTACATGTATCATGTACATGTAAAAAAAGAAAATACTATAATAGCTAAATACTTAACCAAAAAAGTGATTGCAATTAAATGTTAGGAGAAGAGAAAGTACTTTTTACCAATGAGAAACACAGAAAATACAGTCATTATTTCAGGAAAAAAATCTTAACGCAATTCGTGATAAAATATTGAGATAGGAAATATAGCTGTGGTACTTGAAAGTAGAAGTCAAGATAAATCTAAATGTTCTACTTCAGCGGTTTAGAAATATAGTGGTCTTCAAAACCGCAAAATCCTACTCGAATCTTTTTTTCTTAGTTTTATTTTTTTCATTTTTTCCAGTTGAAAGAAAAAAACTGTAGTTGTATTTATTTTCAGTGGGAAGTATGATATATCGAATTGATCAAGTTGTTATGTATAATGTATGCATATTTCGTAGGGGTATATCATAGGTTGGGTTAAAGTTATGCTGCATTTATGTTTTTTACTTTTTATATTCCATCTGAAAATAAAACACAAATTTAAACCTTCATTATTAAATATTAGGGGAAATGTTTCTTTTACTGATTAAAATATAACTTAATTATTGGAAGTATAATTGTTCTTTGAATAGAAATTAAATGTAATAAATAATATTTACATTTCCTAAACATAAAAAGAAACAAAGATCTCTAAGGAACAAAAAAAATTTATGTAAAACTAGAATAAAGTTTGAATGATATAGAAATATATTGAAGCTTTTATAAGCATATTTTTGAGAGTTTTATCAGACCCCTATATGTATATGTTTGCCCTAGATGTTTATATTCAATCTGAAAATAAAACACAACTTTAAACCTTAATTATTAAACATTAGTGGAAATGTTTCATTTACTGGTTAAAATATGACTTAATTCTTCTAAGTATAATTATTATTTGAATAGAAATTAAAAGTATATTAAACATAATTTACATTTCCTAAAAACAAAAAGAAGCAAAGATCTGTAAGGAACAAAAATAAAATTTTATGTAAAACTAGAGTAAAGTTTGAATGATATAGAAATATATAGAAGCTTTTATAAGCATATTTTTGTGAGTTTTAATAGAGCCCTATATGTATATGTTTGCTCTATATGTTCATATTCAATCTGAAAATAAAACACAGCTTTAAACCTTCATTATTAAACATTAGTGGAGATGTTTCTTTTACTAGTTAAAATATGACTTAATTCTTGGAAGTATAATTATTCTTTGAATAGAAATTGAAAGCATATTAAACACAATTTACATTTCCTAAACATAAAAAAAGAAAAGATCTGTAAGAAACAAAAATAAAATTTTATGTAAAACTAGAGTAAAATTTGAATGATATAGAAATATATAGAAGCTTTTATAAGCATATTTTTTTTATCATATACTCTGATTGGTTCAAAAGCGCAACTTTTTTCGCATGTTTTGTATCAGAAGACGAATTGTTATCTTTCAGTGCATAGCTTTCTGGTTATATTTTACTAACCACCTGATAATTTATTGATGTAATATTTGAATAATATATTTTTGCTTTTAAATAATGGATAATTCAGAGCCTGTGGAGCTAATTTCTTGTGATTCGAACTCGGAACCAGAAACTGAATTATCTGTAAATTATAGTAGCGAAAGTTTACTAGGTGACCTGGATAGTAGTGACTCTGATAGTAGTACAGATGGAATCAGTCAAGCAAGACAATGTTTTGAAATTAATTGTGATAATCCTTCGGATCCGCTTCCTAGATTACCTTTCAATGGAATTCCAAAAATTAACTTGGGTTCCGATGAGACCAAAGGTAAACTTCAGTTCTATGATGCTTTCATAGAAAGAAAATAAGTTGTAATAACTGCTTAAAAATATTAGAAATATTAATTTTATTAACATATCTTTACTTAAAAATGTAAAATGAACAAAAAATACAATAAAAAATGTAACATTTTTTGACCGAATTCTGGAAAAAAAATGAAACTGTCAAAGGGTAAAATGACATTGTTTTATAAACTAGGTGATTATGTTTTTCAATATGCTGTACCAGAAAAGTACATGATTTAAATTTAAAATGCATATTAAAACTAAAATATACTTTTGTGTTACATGAATAACACATATAGTTAAATTGCATTTCAATCTTGACGTCTTCAAAATATTTTTTCATTGATAATATTATCAAAAATAGGAATTAAAATATTTAATTATTTTCAAATATATTTTTTGATAATTAATTATCCATTTCATGTAATAAAACATTTAGTTAGATAAAAGATACTGCAAATTTAATACCATGACAGAGTTAAATTTAACTATTGATATCATCGTGTAACAAACAAATATACTACATAGTATCTATAAGTGTCATAAGTGTGAAAATATATTACACTAGCTAAAAACAGAACTGTAATTGTTAAGTAGATAAAGAGAAAATAATTTTCACTGACAACAAATAAAGAAAAAAACTTTAATTTTAGAAAACAACTTTGTAAACCTGATTTTTACACAAATATCAAGATGGAAAATGTAGCCATGATATTTTAAAGCAGTTGTGTTGATAAATCTAAACTTTCTTCTACAGTGAATGAGAAATATAATCGTGTGCCAAACTATGGAATTCCACTAAAGAATCTTATTTTACAATATTTCCTCTTTACCAGTTGTCAGAAAATAACTAAAAATATATTTATTTGAAAAGAACGGTGTAATGTTTTTAAAGGCTATAGTCTTTACTTAGTACATGCATAAATCACAACGAATTTTTATGAATAAAGTTAAGTGTTAGGTTCAAGAAAACAGCAAAAATTTGCTATGAAATTTATTTTATTTATTTTTGAGGATTTTTAAACATATCTTTGTTTTAAAATAATTATATCTTTTGGCAATACAAGTTTTACAGTATTTAAAGCCTTCTGCAATACAGTTGTTGGAATTGTGGGAAAATTGTTGAAATCTCCATAACCTCCAATATAATTTGGAACTGGTGCCCTTTCTAAGATGGTTTTAAGTTTTAGAAACAGATACAAATAAGCGGAAAGAATGTTTTAGAATAATAAGAAGCATGGGACAAAACGGAAACATATTTTTTTACATGTTTCAACTGAAATAAGCATGACAGACATGTGCCAGTAATATTTCAGATTATTAAACGGGAAGAAAGTTTTTTACGTTTTAATCAGTCGTTTCCGTATTGCTAGAGAAAAAAACTAAGGGGATTTACGAGAGCATACGACTGTTAAATTGACAAAAGTTCGATTTTTTCAGAAAAAAAATATATGGAAAAAGGAAATCAGTTCTGAACATTTAAAAATAATTCGTGGAAAAAATTTCATTATTGAGAGTAGATATGAATAAAAACGTGTCACCTCTTTACTGTAAACAAATTTAAACTTACAATACTTTTTTCTTATGTAACGCTCATGTTATCTCAAAATGTATTTAATATTTTTTTATGAAATTTTTACAGGTTGTACACAATATAACTTTCATCTGATTGAACATAAAATTTCTTGTATGCTTGTATGTATATTTTATTTACAATGCTAATTTTTTTTTAAGAAAAAGTCACTTTATTCAATGATTTTTTTAAAAAAATATATACGAATCCTAAATATATATAAATGTAGGTTCACAGTTATTATGAGATATTGTAGTATGTTTTAAAACAATAAGTTAGCCTTTAACTGCATTATGATTTTACCTAACAACGATAATTATTTTACATTTTTTCGACTTTTAAGTGTCGTATGACCCATTAAAAATTGTCAAGACTATATGAAAAATACACAATCACACTAGTTGTTCGTCAAGCTTGTTTAATTTCACTTTGAGACTACATTAGCCAATATTATTTGTGCGTTCTCCTTTCAGATGCTTTGCACCTAACAATTATACCGATATGAGGCAAATACAAGTTCCTTTTTAAGCTTAGATGTATTGAGTAGCAGTAGGGTGCTTAATGTGCCATTTAAGCCTCTAATTTTAAATTTCATTTCTACCTTTTGCACATTTTGTATGATTTTGTATAATAAACACTTATACCTACATTTCAGAGGAAATATTAGTAAAGGTTATAAAAGGAAAAATTTTAGTTGTTTTCAGATTTCCACATTGGTAAAGAGCAAAGCGAAATGAACAATTTTAAACAATAAATTCTGACAAATATTAGTTATTTTCACATATCCACATTGGTAAAGAGTAAAGAGAAATGAAAAATTGTAAACAATAAATCTGACAAATTTTAGTTATTTTCAGATTGCCACATTGGTAAAGAGAAAGCAAACTGAACAATTTTAAACAATAAATCTGACAAATATTAGTTATTTTCAGATTACCACATTGGTAAAGGGTAAAGCGAACTGAACAATTGCAAACAATAAATCTGACAAATATTAGTTATTTTCAGATTACCACATTGGTAAAGGGTAAAGCGAACTGAACAATTGTAAACAATAAATCTGACAAATATTAGTTATTTTCAGATTGCAACATTGGTATAGAGTACAAAGAACTGAACAATTTTAAACAGTAAATCTGAAAAATATTAGTTATTTTCCGATTACCACAATGGTAAAGAGTAAAGCGAAATGAACAATTTTTAACACTAAATCGGACAGTTATTTAATAGATTTAAATTTTTGCAAGTTATTAAGTAGTTAGAAATAATCCAAAATAAGAATGCATTTTAATAAATAACTTTTTTATCTCTTGTCAATATTACTTTAATAGTTAAATTAACTATGAAGAATCAAATAGAAATTTTGAAGTAACCCAAATATTTTTAGGATCCGTAACCTCAGACAAAAAATATATAAATAGTTTTATTTGTATTTCTGATATTGTCGTGTAGTTTTTTTAAATTTTAATCTATTTTATTTATAATGAATTTATATATATATATATATATATATATATATATATATATATATATATATATATATATATATATATATATATATATATATATATATATATATATATATATATATATATATATATATATATATATATTCCGGTTTTTATTCTTATTTTTATTTAAAATTCAATTTTTTCATTGATAACCCCAGACACAAAACAGGTGTCCCAAGTTTTATTTTCATTTCTGATTTTTATGTTTATTGATTATTTTTTTAAGTTAACCTGTTTTATTTATAATGCATTTAGTTATCTAAATCTGAATCTTAACTTTTATTTAAAATTTAAATCTTTTATTATCACGAATATAAGAAAAGTACTGCATGGTATTTAAATACATTAAGTATATTAAAAAAAAGCTATTACACTAACAAAACCAACTGTAATTAATTATAAGGATAGGAGAAAGTAGTTTTCACTGACGAGAAACAAAGAAAATGCAGCAATTATTTCAGGGAAAAAATCTTTTGAATGTAATTCGGGATAAAATATTGAGATGGGAAACGTAACCTCAGTACTTGAAAGCAGAAGGCATGATAAATCTGAATGTTCTACTCCAGCGGTTTAGAAATATAGCGGTTTTCGAAACCACGAAATCCTACTCTAAACTTTTCTGTAACTTTTTCATTCTTTTTTTTAGTTAAATAAAAGAAGCTGTAGCTACATTTATTTGAAGAAGTAATATAATGTTTTTCGATAGCAACAATTATTATTTATCGTTTGAGTAAATTTTCGAGGTATTATATCTTAAAGATTAAAACTTTATTTTAATTTACGATTATTTTTACATTTGTCGTGTGTTCCAGTGCGTATTGATTGTTAAGTGAATTCGATTAAGTAAACATAACAAAAATATTTATTAAAGATGATAACCTAAGCACACGAACATCTCGGTGTGTCAACGGTAGACACACGGAGAATCCCTCAGTGGAACCAAAAAAATAATAGGTATATAAGGTTGACATTCTTGGAATTAGAATTCACTATTGGCGAGTGCAATGCAACCACACATTTCTCGACAAATTCGACAGACATAGGGAAACATGACTTTAAATACTTTTATAAAATTAAAGTTACGCTTACACAAGACTCTGTGATGATATTTTTAGTGTTAATATAATTTAAAACGAGGGTTGGGGCCTAAGTAATGGCCACTATTTCTTTTCTTGTAGATATGTGAACGGATCAGAAACATGTCCTGTGAAATTCTACAGGCATAGTATGTATGCAGAACAACAGATGGCTCTGTGATAGCTGGTAGTAGTGAAGCGAGGGTTGTGAAATCAGTCAGTTGGCGTGTGTCACGCAGGATGGTAGTAATCCTTGTTGAGCAGCGCGCTTACAACAAAATAGCTGTTCTCTCAGGGAGAAATGGGATGGAATGTGACAGTGAATAAGTGGAAGCCTTTGGGAATAACGCCTTACTTTAATGCTACTTTGAAGGTCTTTAGGCTGAGGTTTGTCATGTGTACTGTGTTGTCATTCTTTTGCATCGTGAAGGCTATATTGCAATATACCATACCATAATAAATTATAATGATTCAATGCTATTCATTGTCCAGAAATGTAGTTAACATCTTGTCCTTTCGTCTGTATATGTCACATTTTCCAACCGAACTAGTATCTTCAAGAAAAAAAATAGTTGCCATGACTTTTGTCCTAATCCTCGTATCTAATAATTCTTTGATCCAAGTCGTAATGAATATAATTTGCTCTTTAAACCATAAACTTTTATTATTATTGAGGGTGGTGTTGCAATGATTCGCCTTTGTCGTGCCTCGGCGCGGCTCTGGGGAAGAGCAACAGGGTGTTGTACTACGGTACCTCACCTAGGACAGCTATCAGCCTCCTCGTGGCGCCCCCTGGTAACTAGGAGTGTCCCTCCTAGGCCAATGATAGCCGTCTGACAACCTCAAGGGGTATACCTCCTTTAGGTATACTCGGGTTTCACGAACCCGGGGTTTCCTGATTGATCCTTCTCTTCCGAATTCCCTGGTAGTCCCGAACTTACTGTTGTAGTATTGTTCCTTACTGGGGTCGTCTACATTAATTTCGAGCCACGACGGAGCCTCTTGTAGGTCAGCAGCACCCTGTGGTGTTGTGGTTACGTTGCGGCGACTACGTCATTCAGTTTACCGTATGGCTACATGCCGGGTCGGGGTCGAATTGACTTATTATTATTGAGGTGATTTTTAAGTTCTTTTAACCAATTAACAGCGTTTTGAAATAGTTTAATATAAAAAGGCCTGTTCACTTCTATGCCGAATAATGTCTAAATAGGTAGGACACAGTTCCTTGGTAGAATAGTTCAATAAAATATATTTAAAATAAAAATGATTTAAAATAGTTGTCTCATATTCAAAATAAAGTATTTATCCTTTTGACAGAATACGGAAGTAAACCGAGTAAAATATAATTTCCATTTGTAAACAGATTAATGCATACAGCAGTCTGCTAGAATGTTTTCTTATACCAACTCAGAATAGTTGTTCATATTATATTAATAAATGTATTTCAAAAGTAAAATTTTCTGTAAGAGTTTATTCAAATTGTAATCAGTTTTATGCAGAAAAGATTATACACTTTAAATTTCGTATAAAACAAAGGAATATTAGCCATATAAATATTCCCTTGAGATTTCCCATATGTAACCTTCAACAATAAGCCTTACAGATTTTTGAGGTATAAAGCTTCTGTTAACTTTAGAAATTCTTGAGGTATAAATCTATCATATACATTCGATTTTCATGTATATTTTTACCCACAATAAAATTACATACAATCCTTTAAAAATGAAACGTTTGTTTATGATGTAATAGTTTTCTTTTAGTTAAGTAAAGTAAACAAAATGATAAAAGATTTTTTATATATTTCATATATATCTATTCTTTGAATATTTTAAAAATTTTAAGAATATATAAAGTGGAATAAAGGGAACTATTGTTGCACTGTTGTTATATATACATATATATATATATGTTATATATGCATACTATTGTTGTTATAATACATATATATGTACATATATATGTTCGATTTTCACTGCTGCAATGGATACTCAAAACAGTAAAAGGCCTGTTCACTTACATGTCAAACAATGTCTAATTAGGTAGGACACAGTTCCTTGGTAGAATAATTCATGGGTTGAATAGTTCATGTTTTTACTGCTGCCATGGATGCTCAAAACCGTTCGGCGTTATGGATTACATCCAGGAATTATTATTCTTTATTTAAAACTTAGAAGACCATACGACTCTCTACCAACTTACGTGCTACCTACATATACATATATATGTTATAATATACATATATATATGTACATATATATATGTACATATATATATGTACATATATATATATATATATAATATATATATATATATATATATATATATATATAAAAATAAAAACAATATATTATATATATATAATATATAATACATATATATGTACATATATATGTTCGATTTTCACTGCTGCAATGGATACTCAAAACAGTAAAAGGCCTGTTCACTTACATGTCAAACAATGTCTAATTAGGTAGGACACAGTTCCTTGGTAGAATAATTCATGGGTTGAATAGTTCATGTTTTTACTGCTGCCATGGATGCTCAAAACCGTTCGGCGTTATGGATTACATCCAGGAATTATTATTTTTTATTTAAAACTTAGAAGACCATACGACTCTCTACCAATTATGTGCTACCTACATATACATATATATGTTATATATACATATATATATGTACATATATATATGTACATATATATATATATATATATATATATTATAATAATATATATATATATATATATATATATATATATATAATATATATATATATATATATATATATATATATATATATATATATATATATATATGTATTTCGATACACTTTTCTGCCATGGATACTCAAAACAGTAAAAGGCCTGTTCACTTACATGTCAAACAATGTCTAATTAGGTAGGACACAGTTCCTTGGTAGAATAATTCATGGGTTGAATAGTTCATGTTTTTACTGCTGCCATGGATGCTCAAAACCGTTCGGCGTTATGGATTACATCCAGGAATTATTATTTTTTATTTAAAACTTAGAAGACCATACGACTCTCTACCAACTGACGTGCTACCTATAAGTCTTTAACAATATATAACAACAGTTAGAGCTCTTAAAGTCATCAAATCTGTTTCATCTTCCTCAGACAATCATAGACTTAAACAAAAAATAGTATTTTCTATCCATTAGGATTTACATTTATGATTTTTTTATGTATTTAAATAAAAAATTTGTATTCTCTTTTCTTTTATTATATATTTTATCTGTGGTTCATATTTTATCCTCCTGTTATTTCCAAACTTTAAATCTGTATACTATTACGCATATTATAATTGCATTACATAACAATTAAATATAGTTCATGAACTAAGAAGTGCTTTACTATCCAACAACATAATCAAAATAATGACTGCAATTAAGTATAAGAATGGGAAAAAGCGGTTTTCACTGATGAGAAAAGTATGATATACAGTTATTATTTCAGGGAAAACTTTCTAAAAGTAATTTATGACAAAATACTGAGATGGGAAACGTAAACACGGTACTTAAAGTAGAAGTCAGGATAAATCCAAATGTTTTACTTCAATGGTTCAGAAATATAAAGCTTTTCAAAACCTCGAAATCATACTCCAAGACTTTATTATGGTCTTACTTTTCTTTTGTCTATACTTGAAAGAAATATCCCTTGTTATTTTTATTTTTATCTATCTGTGTAATATTTATTTAAAGAAAGTAGATTTTTTTTCATGATAATGTCATATATATTTCTTAAGAACCATGGATATATATTATTAGAATACTTAACATTGTAATTTAATGGTAAGTTTTATATTTATAAGTAAAATTAATCCATAGAAACAAATATTATGAGAATGTAACATCAGTTATTAAAGAATACTGTACTTCACACAGAAAATGTATCACAAATTTGTTTTAA
Organism: Pardosa pseudoannulata; assembly: GCA_032207245.1. Classification (NCBI taxonomy): domain Eukaryota; kingdom Metazoa; phylum Arthropoda; class Arachnida; order Araneae; family Lycosidae; genus Pardosa; species Pardosa pseudoannulata. The sequence goes on from CM063511.1 coordinate 106,172,533, forward strand.
TTTCTAGATATAATAAGCTATTTATCTTTTATCAAATACGTTTCATTTCGTTCTATTTTAAGTAAAATTTGATATGATTTGCAGAAACAATAACATTAATTTAGAACTTAACCTTTTTTTTTCAGTAATGTCTACGACTCTGTAATTATCCATATTCTGTGCCGAAAGTCTCAAATAGTTTTCAGAAAAAGTTTTCCAAAACATATTTTTTCTGAAAGGTTGTTTAGAGGCATATGGGAAAATATATCATAGAGAAGATGATTCAACCATGAAATAAAAAGACTTATTAAATGAGAAAACATTATAAGTCATATTATGTCTAAGAAAATATAGTACATAGGACATGTAGAAAGTGTTAAAGAAGCTAACAAGTGAAAAAAACTATGAGCGGAAAACTGCATAACAATAGGAAACGAGGACGACCTAAGCTGAGATAGATGCATCAAGTTGAAGAAAACCTAAACAAAATTAAAATAAAAAAAGCGGAAAAGAAAATCAGGAGAGAAAGCAAAGTGGCTTTCTATTGTCGAGAAATTCAAGGCACACCATGGGATAAAGCTATTAAAGAAGAAGATAATTCTGTTAAAACAATCAATAAATATGGATAGGTTAAAATTTAGTTCATAAGAAATTTCACAAGTCATAAATTCAATTTGTGGTTTTACTTACCATTGGTGTTCCCTCACAAGTCTTACATATCCCAAAGCATATGTGCTAGAGAGAGGTCAAGCTCTTCTGTTGACAGACACTTGTAGTAAATAAATTAAGCTGTTAACTAAATATTTTAGTGAATATCAAGTTTACTGACTACAGTCACTGAACTTTGTTTTACCTTCAGCTTGTTATTATGCGTCTCATACCTAGATTTGCAGATGGAAATGACCACTAAACACAGCAAATTTACCAATAACAATATATGATGGCACATTGTACGCAATATACTTACACATCGCTCGATTAACAACTATGCGAAACTGAGTTCATCAACTCTGCTCATCGTAATGCTAAGTAGACGGTGCCCCTAAATAAAGATGACTATTTCCCTAGGGAAAACTCTATGTACTTTTTGCTTGACGTCACAGTATGTTCTAATCCAGTTTACTACCGCTGTTAACTTTATTAATGAATCTTCTTTACGAGAGACGGAATTATCGAAACACGTAATGTACATACATGGACTATCTATACTCCCCATGGTAGTATGCTGTGCAAATCTCAACAGGGATTAGTATCAACATAAAAGCAGGACTCCTTGGTGATTTAAATCAAAACTTATTTTCTTCTCGAACATTAAGATAGTGCAATGTATGTTGTTTACCTATAACACTTGCTCTTGTAATAGTCGTAAATTATGTCGTCGTAATGAAGATAGTCAAGTGGTGCATGCCAGATTAATCCAGAATATGCCACTCACTCCCACAATCCACTCTATGTTACATAAGGATAGAGATAGATTGGACGCATGGGACCGGTTTTTTCATGTACACTTATTTTAGTGTTAACGAATTCTAAAAAGAAATATCAGGGTTAAAGATTGCGAAATATAGAAGAAGAGGGCATATTTTCCCCAAAAATATTTTTAAGACTTCATCTAAATAAAAGAATAATTCACTAACTGTGTGTATTTTAACTTATGAAAAATCTTCTTCTCAAAAATGCAAAGATTGGAACGATTTTAAACGTGACATTTCTTTTAATTTTAAAACACAAATAAAGTCATCATAATGTAGTTAAAGAAACCTTTCACAATAGAAACCCCTACTCTATTTTCAGCGAAGAAATATTTATATATAAGTAATGTATTTAAAATTCCGAAATATTTAAATACAAAATTTTCTTTATATGTTCTTTGAAAAATATAATATGTTAATCTGAAAAAAGAAAATTGATTTTTCTATTCTAATAGAATAAGCATACATATATGTATGCACAAACACGCGCGAACATGTACATATGTATGTATATATATATATATATATATATATATATATATATATATATATATATATATATATATATATATATATAACCCGAATACAATATTACATGAAAAACTTTTGGTTAAAGAAATTTATATGCATAATCCTTTTATACATTGGTTTATTATTATATAAATTTAGGTGCACAACTATTTCTTTCGTTAAAATGATTTATAATCAATATAGATTACATATACTATAACAATTTTATTATGGTAGACTATTATAATTCGTAACATGTAAACTTTAGTTCATAACACTTTCCGTTTTTTCTTCAGCTTCTATTTACTTATTTATTTTCCTTCTACTTATGTGTTTATTGTACCTTCTCCTCATTTATAAACAAATACATCCCCTTCGTAAATTTTAAACCTTTGTGAAACAGCCTCGGTTTATGTTTTATATAAAATCCCAATTCATTTTATTACCAATATATTTTCCACTTTCTCTGCGGAAAATAAACCTGGGTTTTTGTGATAAGGAATGTTGCGAAAACTTCCTTTTTCATTTTGATTTATCCCGAGGTTATACATGTAAAGTAAAATCACTTTCTCCATATCTTAAATGATACTCAAATAAATAATCCTTTCTCAACGCTTTGAGAACGTTTGATGCATTGCTTAGTTCACTACAGTGTATGTGAAACTTGAACTTGTTTATTCTTTTCTCGGAGAAATAAAAAAAATATTCAGCTTAAATGTCTGAAAGCGTTCCAGATTATCTCTTTTTAAAAACACTAGTGCAAGAATTTTTGCAAGTGTTTGATCCTAAGTGTAAAATGATCTGCGTATTTTTTCGTATTTGTTGAAATTTTACAGTTAATTAGGAATGTAGGTTACGTTAAAAGAATGTAATCATTGTGATGGAAATTTTATTTCAAGACACTTTTATTTCAAATTATAATGCTGCTTAATGTGCAGTCTCTCTTTTAAAAATTGAACAAGAAGGATTCCACCATGATGCATAATTTTTTTCTAAATTATTTTTTTAAGTGACTTTTGTTTAAAAATATAATTGTAAAACAAATAAAGCTATGAAAAATATAAAAGCTATGATGTTATATCTATATGTCAATTATATTAATATTAAGAATTTAATGTTTTTAAATGTAATGGATAAATATTGGTCTTTTCTATTAATTAAACATTGTGTGAAATAAAGCAATAGTTGCAATACCACAGCACATAAAGAAGTAGCGCGTAAATTTTTTATAATCAAAAGTGAATATAAATATGTCTTGCCAAAACGAAATGATTACGAATATAAGCTTCTCTAACCGAAAGTTCTTATACATAGTATTGTTATTCAACAATGGGAAAATATTCCATTTTAGAAATCACAAATAAAAATTATATTTTTAATAAATAAAATAAAAATAAGATAATGATAAAAATTAATAATAAAAATGATATATTTCATACATTTAAGTTAATATTTCATGTGTGAATTATGGATTATATATATATATATATATTATATATATATATATATATATATATATAATATATATATATATATATATATATATATATATATATATTATATATATATATATATATATATATATATATATATATATATATATCTATATATATATATATATATATATATATATATATATATATAAATATATATATATATATATATATATGTATATATGTATATATATATGTATATATATATATGTATATATATGTATATATATATATATATGTATATATATGTATATATATATAAATACATATATATATATATATATATATAAATATATATATATGTATATATATATATATATATATATATATATATATAATATATATATATATATATATATATATATATATATATATATATATATATATATATATTTATATATGCTTTTTAACTAGCTTTTGATAAAATATATTGTTCATTTGGTGGAATTAACCAATCACTATCGGAACCTCAGTGAAAGAAGAAAGAACAACATGATCAAATATACGCTTTATTACATTTGGAAAATATTTTAAAGAATTATAAAATTATTCAATTACTAGTTTATTGTATACAAACTAAAATAACTCTTCTACTTCAAACTCCGTTTCAATATCTGCAATACATTTTAATCTTGCAAGAAATATTGGACTAAAGAAGAATACCAAGAAGAATTAAATATTAGCTTTTGCCCTTTATTTCTAATAAATGAATCGCATTATGAGTATTAATTATAATTACTCATATATTATGCTGCTAAGTTTCCAAACATAAAAGAGGGATTTTCGTCTATATATGCTAACAAGTGGATAGATATCAAAACGCAACCTACTGTTGGAAAATTGTAGCACTTTATATAGTTAAACTAAGAGAAATAAATTTTAAACACCGAAATACAGGTCTAAAGCGAAAGGTCTTTGACTCTTTCTCAAAAAATACCTATTAAAAATATGATTGATTTTCTTTTTTAGAATATCCAAAATAATGTTTAAATTTTATATGTTTATGTATCGAAAATTAAGTAGTAAAAGTATAAAATTATTAGTGATTTTATAGATGATGTAATAAAACATATTGAAACTAAAATCAATGAAATTTTTTATTTGGTATTTTAATTAGATTTTATTCATAAGTTATTGATAATAACTTTGTAATTTTTTTATTTCTACCTTTAAAAGGAATATGTCCCGTAATTCTTAAAAAATACCAAGATTTTAATGTAACTAAAAATTGGTAATTTTGTAAGTTTCTAAGGAACCCTATTACCAATTTAAAATTTTTCCCTATAATTCATGTTTAAATACTATTCTTTTAAATCGTAAAACAATATTTTAAGTTTGACTTCTAAACAGCTTTTTAGTATAACATCATTTAATTTAATACAATTTTTATTAATGAAATTTTTAGTTTTCGGAATGTTCTTATGCAGCTTGTAGCTTAAAAATATACAAAGGCATCATAGAAAATAAATATATAAGGCATCATAAAAAATAGTTTTCAGGTAATTAAATTATGAAAATAGATTTTTTTATTATTAAAGTGTATATATCTCCTAACATAAAGAAATAATAATATTTGAAGTTATAATCCTTAAAATGAGAGATATGTAAACCTTTACATATGCGGAAGTAAATATTTTTTTCTCTAATAAATGAGTTATATACAATAGATGTATACACCAGAGAATAGAAAAAATAAATATAAAGTTCTTTGCAATAGTTTTGGTTTTATTGCAGTATAATTCAGTTGTGTTTTCAAATAAACAGTCTAAAATTGCTGCAATAGATTTCTGAGTAATTTTAAAACTTATTTATAAAAACTAAATATTTTAATTTATAATATTTTTTTAAAAATGAATAGTCCAAAAATAGAATGAAAAAATAAATCTTTCTATTTTTAAATTCATAAAATTTGCTTTTACTTTATTCTGTCAACTACTCTAAATAATTAAAAAATATATATAACAGTTTATCCATCTGTTTGAAATTCAGAAGAGTATTTTACGTTTACTTTCATATTCCAAGATCTCTTAAAAATGAACTTAAAGATAGGGAAAGAAATCTATAGAAAAGTTCTTTGGTCGTAAAAGTATTATATATATATTTGACTAATATCTTTTTGAAGAAATGTTTTATAAGATTATAAACGTCTGTTAAATCATTTTGTGTGGATAACACTTACACAGAATTAAAACGAAAAACCAGTAAATATAACTTTAAGTTTTCGTCTAGAGAAAAATATTTCATGGCAATCGATGGAAAATTCTTTATAAACGTTTCGAAATATGAAATTCTCATTTAAAACTTTAAATTTATATAAACTGTCTTAAATTCACAGAAAATGAAAATTTGAACACATCATTTTCTCACAGAGTACGGAATAATTTTTTCGAAAATCTAAATTTCAAAGACTGTTTTCAAAGTGCGTTTTGAATATATACTGAACATTACAATTCTCGAGTATAAGTATCAAATATATTTGTGTAAAAATTTATTTTCAAGTTGCTCGTACAAATTTTCTTTTCAAATATTTCTAATGTACCTACAAATTATGGGTTTCATAATTATGTATTCAAAGTAAGGTTTACTGATTTAAAATGATTTTTTAAAATATTTTAAACTCAAAAAATTGTAGCAACAGACACTTTGTATCATACTCTAAAATATCAAAACTATACAAAATATATTCATAAAAGAATTGCCACTTCTTTATTTTTATATATACAATGGATAATTATTTTCTGATTTCCTCATGTATTTCTTTCATTTTATGCACAAAATTAAATTTGAGTTAAATATGTCCATGTTCAATTCCTTTTTGTATACAGTAGATTCTCTATACTTTTAGCCTTCATTATTCTTTATTTTCTATAAATGGAGGTAAATCCATCTTAAAAATACTAAAAAATAATAATTACTTTCGAAAAATAACCATGAAAATGTATAAGAAAGTTACAACAACCATTTTTATTATTGTTTGACCTGTCGCGCGTTCACTGCGCACGCCGAGGCTATCAGTAGAAATCATTCCTCTAAAATAGAAAGGGTTTTGTATTTTTCCCAGGGTGTCTGTATAAGGGGAACGTTTTGTCTTTTTAACCCTTTAGCGGACATTGGTTACGTAGCAAAACCACCTAATAAACATCTTTCTTTTAAACTTTAATTTTTGGAGTAATTACTTTATCTTTTTTATAATTATTTACAGCTCTAATCTCATATATCAATGATGTATGGAAGCCAATAATGTAGAATCAAGTTCTTCTGCAATCTAAAAAAAAGAAAAAAAAAAACTTTTTCTGAACATGTATGATTTTTCGATTTTTTGTACTTATTTTTTGTCATTTTAAAATTACAACAATGATATCTATACATTTATTTATTTTTCTTTGAAATATATGTATTTAAATTGAGGATCAGTAATTCAATTTATTTTACTTATGACCCGCAAATAAAAGTATCTACACAAACAAAATTATAAATTGTTAAGGAATTTTTTATTTATATTTTAAGGATTGTTATTCTAGTATAGTTATTCCAATATAGTTATTATAGTTCTTCCAGTATACTTAAACTTTTAAAAAAGTATAAGTTTAAGCTGTACAAGGGAGGGGTTAGTCAGTTAAACCACTAATCAAACCCTCCTTAGGTATCCTCTAAGCAAACATCCTAACTAATGATAAAGAAAACTTATCATATATTTTACATTTACAAGTTCATAGATAACATTTATAAACTAATTATACTAAATTCCAATGAATTTATCGTGCTGACCTTTAAAGGATTAACTTGGAAAGCAAGTTTATCTAGTCCAAATATCTTCCCCCTTCTAAAATAGTTTCGTTACGCAGATGTCATGGTGTAAACACAGATAGTACTTTCTTTGTGATAAGAATGGAAAAAATCATTATACACAACTGTAATATTCAGATAGAGTAATAGTTGCATGATTACTGTAGTAGCAGAATGGCACTGATGAGGACGATCTAACAAATGATTCCACAATCCTTACGAGTCCCAGCGAGAGTCTTGCGCCAGAGGTCGGCATGAGGTACATTGAACAACAGCCGGAGACGTCTCCTGTTTAAAAAGTGATGCTCAGAAAATAGCGTGATATTGCAGCACATAAAAAATCTTGTATTAAACAAAAAACAGCTGGCATTTACATTAATATGTACTTAATTTATCTTTATCAATCAATGTAATAATATTATCTAAGTATATTTTTTATTGAATACACTTAAATTGAAAAATTGTGATTAGATTTCTATTTCTATTAAATTGTTCATTTTCTGTGATATAAGTTTTAAATAATTCGAGCTAAGTCCGGTTTCGTCCGACTCTAATTATCGAATCTCTACTGTATATTCAAATAAGAAGTGAAATATGTGAGCACTATTGCGTTTTAATTATATAATTGGTTTTGTTGGGTTAGGAAGCACACTTCACTTAAAATTAGATACATCAAGGATTTCACTTGTGATTGTCTAGTGATTTTTATTAGACTATTTCACACGTATGTAACGTACAATTTAAAAATAATAAAGGAATGTTTTAAAAGATCTATATTTTTAGAAAAACTGTGAATTATTAAGATAATGGATTACAACAGCCATTTTTAGTACCAATGCAACACGTTTAACGACTTTTCAGTAATACTACACGTATGAAAAATGAACTACGACGGTATTTTTATAGAAATAATGCAATTTGAGGTTAGATGAACAGTATAATGTGGATTTCAAAAATGTACTAACAGAGTGGTGTTTAGGCGAATGAGGTAGCTTCTCTGCTTAACTATGCATGGATAAATCTATAAAATGGTTAACTATCAAATAATAATATTTAACTGTAAAAAATAATACTAATAAATATAAACATTTTAATGACATTATTATTCCCATCACTTACATATAGGATTAAAAAACAAGTGTTAAGTATACTTTTAATAATTATCACTAGAGGCTAGAAACTATTTAAGCATATATTATATTATTACAAAATGATTTAATAAAAAAATACTTTGAATTCATCGAATTTTACCTTTAATATTTGTATAATTTAACCCCTTAACAGTTTCATTTTTTTTTCTCGAATCCGATAAAAAAATGTTATATTTTGTGTTGTATATTTTTGCTTGTATTGCATTTGTAAGCTGGAAAATTTTATTAAAAAGATAAATCTTGAAAGAGGCTATGAAGCATAGTCTAATGGTCACAATCAGGACAAAACTATCTCTTCTCTTTTCTTATTTTTTTGTCACTGTCATTTTTCTTCAGTGAACCCACATAGCACTGGTTTGCAGGTCTTAGTGTTTTGTTTGTAAGAGTAAAAACACTAAGATCTGCCTCTAAAATGTATCTCTTGGTCAGTCTCCTAAAAACTCCAGTAGCGCCAAAAACTTCAAGTTAAAAACTCGCGGAGTAATGCAAAATCCACCAGAAAGCCCGAGCTATTAAACCAAACAGAATACACTTCGAAAAAAGATATGACGAAACAATGATTACAGCTAAGAAATCGGATTGCCCTTATGAAGTGCGGGCAAATCATTAAATGGGCGGTAGCGGAGTCAAAACAGGCAAGAGGTTAATAAAATATTTAATTTAAAATGACGAGTCTAGCTCGTCATTCCATACCGCACAATGACGAGCTACACTTGTCATGCAACTAAAGTTACTGATAAATATGATAATTAATTTAGTTTAAAATTTCTGAATTTGAACATTTTGTTACTACTTGTATGTCACTATTACATATTGTTTATTTAAAGTTTCTTGGTACAATATGCCAAATTATAGTCAGAATAAAAGAAAATATAAGAAATGTCGTGTGGTTACAAGAATCAAATTTAAGTGAGACTCCCTGGCGATGTAAACAATTCAGAATTCCTTTGCAATTTGTGAAAAGCTTGAAGACTATTAGCTATAGCTGAAGACTATATCTTAATTTTATCGTTTCTGATACTTAACATTATGTAAAAAGTGGATTTTTAATTAATAATATGTAAGAATTGTAAAATAAAACAAGTTTAAAAAAATATAAATGGTTTCTTCATGCACAGTTTCATTATTATCGCAGAAAAATTATATTGCGTAGCTTTAAAATTCAAAATATTTATTTTCCCCAGAAAGAAAATACGTTTTGGAAAAATTCTCCTATTTGAGAATTCACGATAAGTTCGTAACTATTCATGTTAAAAAAATATGAAGATCAGTAACCAAATATTTGAACATTTCCTGTTACTATCTGGTATGTTTTATCTTCCATTTTTTCTGACAATACATTTATTTCATAATAAAATATATTTATTATAAAAATGATTTAAAGTGGTTGTTTCATCTTGAAAGTAAAATGTTTATCCTTTTCAAAGAAAACGGAAGTAAACCCAGTAAAATATAATTTACTTTTCTAAACAGATTGATGTTTACATCAGTTTCATAGAATGTTTTCTTATACCCAGTCAGAATACTTGTTCACATTATGTTGCGAAAATGTATTTCAAAAGTAAAATATTCTTCAAGAGTTTATTCAAATTGTACTCAGTTTTATGCAGAAAAGATTATACACTTTAAGATGTGTATAAAACAACAGAATATTAGCCATATAAATATTCCTTTGAGATTTCCCATATGTAACCTTCAACAATAAACCTTACAGATATTTGAAGTTTAAAGCTTCTGTTTAACTTTAGAAATTCTTAAAGTATAAATCTATTATGTATATCCGTTCCTCATATACATTTTATGTACCAAATACACATACTTGTAATCCTTTAAAAATGATACTATGTTAATGGTGTAATAGTTTTCTTTTAAATACGTAAAGTAAAAAAATGATAAAACATTTTTTCTATATATTTAATATAATATTTGTCTTTTATTTGAATATTAAATTTTTTTCAGAATATTTAAAGTGGAATAAAGAGAACTATTCTTTTGAATACTATGAATAGAAGCAAGAATATTCCATAATATATTAATTTTAATGTATCATTACAATCCAATCATATCATTATATATATATAAGTAATCAAGGCATAAATAGAGTTTAAAATTCGGCAGGAACATCTAACTTTATTTCCGTCTCTATAGAGATATTTCTATGATGAAATAAAATGTTTTCAATTTAATAAATATTATATTTAAATAAAACATGATTTTTGTTGCAGTTCCTTAATTTAAAGCAAGATTATTTTTACCCATTGTGATGATTGTACTTTATTAGACAACAAGAAAATATTCTGGTTTCATTATTAATTCAAACGCGTACTACGAAATGTTTCTACTAGTCAATAAAATATTGACTTATATGACTATTGCCTTATTGAATTTGAAATATTAAGTTAAAATTTTTAATAATATATACAATAGAATAAAGTGAACTGTTTTTTTTTAATTGTATCACATATCAATTTCAATGTACATTACAATCCAATCATAGCATTTTATACATAAGTGGACAATTGATAAATAAAATTTAAAATTAGACAGAAACATCGAACTTTTTTCCGTCACTATACAGGTATTCTTATAATCAAATAAAATATTTTCCATGAAATAATTATTTTATGTAAAGAAAACATGATTATTGTGGCCGTTCCTTATTTTAAACTGAATATTCTTTTTACCCATTTTGATGATTGTACTTTATTAGACGCCGAAAAAAATATTCTAAGTTCGTTATTATTTCAATATTTTACTACAAAATTTCTACTAGTAATTATATATTAAATATTTTTCATAAAATCGGGTATCATTTTAAAACATTCAAATATGTTTCGTGCTACAGAATGTAACACACAATAAGCAATATTATTTTTTATAAAAATAAAAATAGTTAATTTATATAAATTGTATTTCATGCAAAGTTAATGATAGTAAGCTTGTTTCTTTATAATTCCTAAGCATACAGCAAGGTAATCAAAGTAAATATTTATGTTAAACCCAAAAATGTTTTTAATAAGGGCGTTGGTTGACTCGGTTTTTAGTAGAAAGTTTATGTCTTTTTAAAATTAAGTTTGTTTTGAACATATTACTTTGTTGATAAACTATATTTTCAAAATTATGTTACTATTAAAATTTAAATAATTTAAAAATGTCAAATATCAAGTTTTTTATGTGTTATGTATCTTCTAAAACAGAGTAAAAATAAAAATCAGTTTAATTGTAAAGAAATTATTATCAATTCCAAAGCATGTAAGGTAATTTAAAAAAATTCTGTTCAAGGAAACGACACATTAAGTGTAATAAACTACAATATATTTCAGAGGTGGCCAAGCTCCATGATAGTCCGAGCCATTTTTTAAAATTTGAAATTTTTCTCGAGCCGCAAATAAATAGTATTTAAAAGGTATGCACAAAAGGTATTAAATTTTTTTTACAGAAATTATATTTATTAAATGTCATTTGGAAGTTCTTTTTAGTTTAAATTTACAAGGAATTTTTGAATCGTCGGTGGTTTTTTTTACATTAGTGATAATTCAATTTACAATGTGCTACACATTTTTCAGAACATCAGGGTCTTTTAAAATATTTTGTAAAAAGATGTTCTCAGTAAATTCTACAGTGAATCGGTATGAATTGTGGAATTTGAGAATCATCTCTTAAAAGCCGAATAAGACCCATTTTTTTTTTACCCAGCATTGTCGGAGCTCCATCTGTTGTAATAAATTTTAAGCAAGTTTCTACCCCGACCCGGCGTGTAGCCATACGGAAATACTGAATAATCGGTCGCCACAACAATAACACCACAGGGTGCTGCTGACCTATGACAGGCTCCGTCGTGGCTCGAAATTAATGTAGACGACCCCAGTAAGGAACAATACCACTTCGGCAAGTTCGGGACTACCAGGGAAGTCGATAGAGAAGGATCACTCAGGAAACCCCGGGTTCGTGAAACCCGAGTATACCTAAAGGAGGTATACCCCTTGAGGTTGTCAGACGGCTATCATCGGCCTAGGAGGGACACTCCTAGTTACCAGGGGGCGCCACGTGGAGGCTGATAGCTGTCCTAGGTGAGGTACCGTAGTACAACACCCTGAGGCTCATCTCCAGAGCTGTGCCGAAGCACCGCTGAGGTGAATCACTGCCCAACCCCCAATATAATTTTTTAATAAATAAATAAATAAATAAATAAATTTTAAAATGTAATAACACAAAAATGAAAAGGGAACTCGGGTACATTTATCGAGAGCCACAAATAATCCTTCAAAGAGCCGCATGTGCCTCGTGAGACACACGTTGGCCACCCCTGATATATATTGTACACCAAAAACCATTGTGTCCAAATCCTTACTCATGGTTACCTAAAAATCTTAGTATAAAATATCTGATGAGGACACGCCACAATTAAAAACATATGGTCATCACACGAGGCAAGTATTTTTAAGTTTGCATACATTTTTTAAATAAATGCGTCATCAGATTTATAACACATGCATTGTCTGAAAGGTTAAAAAATAATTTCTCTAAATGTAAACCTTTATGTAAATCACCTCAAAGAGTTAGCAAAATTTTTATTAATGAAAACTTTCTCGTAAAAGTTAATATTAAATTTAAAGAAGTTCAGCCATATTATACTAGATAAATCAAATTTCCTTATCATTTTTCTCCAGTATTCAAATTTGTAATAACTACAGGAAAATAATAATCGAAGTCTGACTACTATAATAAGTTTATGATAATTTATAAACAACGAAATTACAAGATAACAGTATATAAGTCACATAGTTCACCTTAATTCAGCATTTCAATATTTTTTTTTACAAATACTTACTGATATTAAGACATATTTTACTTACGATACTATTTGGAAAAATGTAATATTTACTAACAACACTTAAAAAAAAATCCTTCAATTTTTATTTCAATTTTCCATTTTTATAAATTGAACATATTGAATTTTTAGGGAAAAGAGTAGTGTTTTGAGTGTTTTGCTTGAAGAGCAGACAGAAACTTTTTTCGGGGATCTTTTAGTCACTCATTTTCACATAACCTATTTGTTCGAGAAAATTGAATTTTCAGAAGAAAGGGAGGGGCTGGATCAATTTTATAAACATGCATTATGTAGATAGGAGACGTGATGGACCATAGCTATTTTCGAGGATAAATATGTAGTTTAAAATATGTTCTTCTAAAATAAATAGCATGCAGTTTCTACAAGAATTTATTTTCTAAAAATTAGTTTGTCAAAATTTGTTTCTTGAAACAATAAAATTATTTGATACAGAAATTGCTTGCGTTATATCATGAATAATGTTTAAATTAAATCTTTTAGTGTTACATATATATAAACATATATAAAGATAGATAGATAGATAGATAGATAGAATTAGATATGTAGATATATGACCGATTGGTTATTTAAAGAATAGATCTAAAGTGATTTATGTATGTTTTTAAAGTTGGACATAAATAATACGAGATGGGATGCTACACATTATTCTAATATTCCAAGGGCATATAATTAAATTTAAATCAAGATGACTTCAAAAATTTGTAAACAGAAGAGATTTGGAAAGAGTTGTGGCTAAAGAGCATTTTATTCTCCAGAAATTAAAAATCTTTAAAAAATAGAACATTAAATTCAGTTTCAAGTTAATTCAGTTATTTCAATTCAAACACAGTGAGTGTAGTTCTTCCATCCATAATATCACTCTATACAATTAGAGAATTTTCTATAGGCATCATAAAAAGAAATGAATTTAAAAAATAAGTAAGTTTCGCATTTACACTTTCAAATCATATTCGTGTGAATTCCAC
>CM063511.1:106191740-106194240 GCA_032207245.1 Pardosa pseudoannulata
TATACACTTGTGATATGTTCTTGTATATCACGAAATTTTATAATATGTCTCTATACAATGATTCAATTAAATTAAGGTTTTAAATAAAATATAACGGCAGGTTTTATATGAATTATATAAATAATGCATAAAACATCCTAAGATGACAGCAAATTATGGTGTGGGTTTATATAATATATTTATATATATATATATATATATATATATATAAATATATATATAAAAACATTTACGGAAATATGTCTTCTTAACCTAGAAACAGTGTGTATGAGGATTAACAAAATCATGCTAAAAACCTAAACTTTAATTCACGCGTCAATTAAAATGTGGCATATTTAATAATTTAGATGAAATGATGATGATCATTTATATATGGATGAGAGTAGCGGATAGCGAGGGAATAAAATTTGATGATGTGCCAAAAGATATAATGGAAGATAAATATAATTTAAATGTAATCCAGGAGTTAAAAAAACTTAACTTATTGCGCTTAGTTCGTTTTCAGTTAAATAAACGTTTAGATGTATGGTGATATGTATATTACATTGCTGATCTATTTCTTGTTTAGAAATCAGTATTTTTACTCGCACACGTAAATTTTGAATTTTTTTGTTTATTAAAATTGGGCATTATATGCTGGGATATACATTAATCAATTTAAATTGTTTTTTTGCATTTTTTAAATATACACTTGTAATAAGTTCTTGTATATCAAGAAAATTTATAATATGTCTCTATATAATGATTCAATTAAATTAAGGCTGTAAATAAAATATAACGGCAGGTTTTATATGAATTATATAATTAAATGCATAAAACATCCTAAGATGACAGCAAATTCTGGTGTGGGTTTATATATATATATATATATAATATATATATATTATATTATATATTATATATATATATATATATAAAAACCATTTACGGAAATATGTTTTCTTAACCTAGAAACAGTGTGTATGAGGATTAACAAAATCATGCTAAAAACCTAAACTTTAATTCACGCGTCAATTAAAATGTGGCATATTTAATAATTTAGATGAAACGATGATGATCATTTATATATGGATGAGAGTAGCGGATAGCGAGGGAATAAAATTTGATGATGTGCCAAAAGATATAATGGAAGTTTAAATGTAATCCAGGAGTTAAAAAAAAAATTAACTTCTTGAGCTTAGTCAGTTTTCAAACCATTCTCGCCATTAAATATGATTTTGATACAACATATTCCAAAATGTTCCTTGCTCAGAAAGTTTTTTTTTCCTGATAAAGCAAAATTGTAGCTTTTTAAACATTACATTTGTACAGAAAGATGTTAGAGCATATCTGTGTTATTGCATTATCAAGTGTCTAATAGTATGTTACCATTCTCGCCAAATTAAATGGGGATATGGGCGATTTTGGGGGTACAACATATTACAAAATTTTCCTTGCCCAGAAAGTTATTTGTCCCTAATAAAGCAAAATCCAAGATTTTTAAACATTACATTTATACACAAAGATGTTAGAGCATATCTGTGTTATTGCATTCTCAAGTGTCTAATAGTATGTTACCATTCTCGCCAAGTTAAATGGGGATATGGGCGACTTTGGATTTACATTTTCCAAAGTGTTCCTGGCCCAGAAAGTTATTTGTTACTGATAAAGTAAATTCCAAGCTTTTTAAACATTACATTTGTACACCAAGATGTTAGAGCATATCAGTGTTATTGCATGATCAAGTGTCTAATAGTATGTCACTTCAGTTGCATTGAACTATACCCTGTTAGCATTTAAAATGATGATTATATCCTGATTACTAATACTGACCTTTGTATTTAAAAAAAATCAATAAATTGTTGCTTTGTTTTACTTTTGAGTCCAGTCAATCCTAGAAGCCGTCACCTCCGTATGAAGGTAGCGCAAAATTAATCAGTAATTATTATTAAGTCTACTGAAAAAACGCTGCTACATGGAACTAACTTCTTAGTTTGTCGATGGTTTTATTATAATCCATAATGATTATATAGCAATATTTATTCGTTTCTACAATAATTTTGAATTTTGTTTCCTAAAAGTCTAAAATTTATTTTCCACAGTCACCAAATTTAGCACTACTATCAGATATTTCGTAAAACAGAAAAAGTCGCGAATCATATCATTTATTTGTAGAACCCGTTTATTTAGCCGGAAAGATTGATCTACCAAAAAAAGTCTATATATATATGTATTCATATATCTATATATGGTTTCAGAAAATTATTAGCCCCTGATAAAGCTAAATCTGGATTTTTAAACATTACATTTGTACACAAAGATGTTAAAACATATCTGTGTTATTGCATTCTCAACTGTCTAATAGTATATCACCATTCTCACCAAGTTAAATGAGGATATGGGCGACATTGGGGGTACACCATATTCCAAAATGTTCCTTGCCCAGAAAGTTAATTGTCCCTGATATAGCATAATCCAAGCTATTTAAACGTTATATTTGTACACAAAGACGTTAGAGCAT
>CM063511.1:106201740-106219240 GCA_032207245.1 Pardosa pseudoannulata
TTAGGTATGTTAGGTTAGTATTATGAAGTACTACTCACTCATTGAGACCTGGAGAATTATTTGTTTTTATTTTGGGATTTTGTTACACAATATTTTATTCTAAACCGAAATGAGTCACAAGACCTATTTTTCTGCGATGGCCAAAACGCCACACTACTTGCACTGTACTTTTGAGCCTGGGTAGCTCAGTCTCCAAAGGCAACAATCTCGTAACTTGAGAGATAGAGAGTTCGGAACACGAGGGCCTAATATCTACTTACAACGAATACAACTAAATACAACGAAACTAAATAAACTCTTCGTTTGACTTTTTAAACGAATGCAAATAGGAACTAAAAAAATAAGTCCATAACTTCTTGGTATTTTGTATGTACAGACAAATAATTTTCATACAGATATATTATTCGATTCTTATTTTAATATTTTTATTGCAGTGTTTCACTGTATTCAGCATTTCCGATGCATTTTTATCTATTTTATTTCACATATTGGAATTGTATATTAATATGTGCTGTAGTGGATTGTACATACACTTAAATATCTAAATTTATTTTGAGATCCTAATAAAATTTTGAGTATTTGAACTTTATTATATGAGCCTCGGAAGTACAGCGAATATTTTGTTTTGTATCAAATATTAACAAAGAACAAAAATTCAATGTTATCCTCATTATTATGTAGAATTTTATTTTTAGTTACTATCATTGAACACTAAATTTTTATTTGAAAACCATTGTGACGAAAGCATATGAATTTTTGAATTTCATCTATTAACAGTGTTTGAATTATGCGAGGCACGCTCGTACTTACGTAGAATATAACTAGTCAACACTAGTTTTAGAATGGTCAATATCGATATTTGTAGTTCCAGATATGTGCATACACATATAAAACATAAAATATTTATATTTTAGTCAGACAAAGTAAACATTTTCGTTCAAATGTGTGCTGTGAAATTTATCATAAATGCAGTATTTTCTTTTACTTTGTGCAGGGAAGTGAAAAATAATTAACATTAAATATATGTGTATCGATGTGTATCTATTTTTTATTTCAGTTCTTTTCAACACATAAAATAGTCAATTACAACATTTTTACAAGACAGAGAATAAAATATAATCTAGTGTACAGAAATCATGTTACACTAATACATGCATTCGAGTTAACTATGTATATATATATATATATATAATATATATATATATATATATATATATATATATATATATATATATATATATATATATATATATATACTCTTAGCGAATAGATTGAAGGGACATCCTAAAAATATAATTGTTTATTCATATCAAACTGATGTATCATGTTTCAAAATCAATCTTAAAATATAAAATAAAAGTATAAAACAACAAAAAGTATAAATATTCTTAAAGTATAAACAGCTCATCATTGATTTTATAGAATTAACACTACCTTTAATTGTTAAAAAAATTTCAAAAAGATATGCGATATATTTCTCGATATCATTTTCTGTTTTTTTAAGTAATGCTTTTTAAATTATGTTTAAAAGCGTTTAAAGAAGAAAGACTAAAGAAATAAAGAAAGAAACCCCTTCTTCGAAGGACTTCCAACAAAATTTCACAACTCAACAGTTCCTTATTTTTTAATGTCAGAGTCTAACAATACTTTTAAATTATTCTTTCGTGCAAATGTTTCTCCTCAAAAAGTAAAGAATTTTTCCTTTACTTTAATACATTGAAATGTGGTTTAAGTATCAAGGATTGCCAAAAACGTCGGTGTGTTACAAAAACGAAAGAAGTAACAGATTTAAGAATAAAACACACAGGATAATTTTTGTTTTCTAGAGGTTGCAAAAATTTTTAAATCTTGCAGAAAAGTAACTCCTTATACAAAAAGACACTATACTGGGTAACAAATATGCCAAAAAAATTATTTAGTAATAAATAGGATTATTTTTATTGATTGTTATTGATATTAGGAAAATATAAATATACTACCATATAGCCCGTCATATGACGGGATCTTTAAAATATTTAATTTTCCAGAATTGTAAAGTGCCTTATGAGACTGGTAAAAAAATGATTTATTTTTCAGCCGAGAATTATCTTGCAACAAAAACTGATCTATTATAAATTTAAAATTATCACATATGTACCTAATCTATTATATCCAAATATAAAAGAAAATTATTTACGTCATATCTAAGTTCAGTCATAAAACGTATGAAAATATTTCAAACGATATTTAAGTCATTTCTTATTTAAAATTAAGAAAGAATTAAATGAGATGGTTAAAGGAATAAAGTCATAATGCTAAAAAAAGGTTAATTTTACCTATTTATTATGTAATAAATTGATAAATTTAATCAATTGCTCTTAACCGGAAGAAATAGCCTTGCAATAATAGCATTAAACTCTCGAAAAAAGGGAATGAGGAGGAACATTTAAAACATTTAAAAACATTTTAAATAAGATAATATTTTTCTCTGATATGACGCATATTTATACCACGACATTTTTAGAATAGGGTACCTAGTTTAGAAGAATATACACTTTACTCGATTTTAATTTTGCTAACCCTAAATCATCAAAAATCCAGTATGGATGTTACTTTGATTCCACACAAAAACAGTTTATAAATTCAATAATAGGAGAACCTATAACTTGCTATTGTTTATATAGAGCTATTGTTGGCTATTGTTATATAGATGATACTTCATACTATATACAAAGTATTTTAAATTGTTTTTCATATTAAAAATACAGTCCTAGAAATACCAAACTCAGTTCCTGAATTAAGGAGCACGTGGCTTTAATGTGTAATCCAGTATATCAATCTTTTAGAAAAAATAATTATACTTCTTATGCGCTAAAGATTTTCAAAATAATTTTATTTTATTTTAAATCAAACCAGTAATATTTTATCAGGATCTTAGTAAATTTTCATCAATAATTTCATATCTGTAACATATACGTTTTACACATAAAAATTAAACTGTGAATGTTACTCAGGGAATTTTTAATATTAGTATACCTGTTATAAATATAATTAAATTAAAAAAATAAGCTTAAGATGCAATAGGAAAAAAATAGAATAATCGTCGTTCTTGAAAGAATTCCAACAAAATATCACAATAATTTCTTCGTCTATGTCAGAGAGTGGCAATACTCTAAAATGAATCTCAGGTGCAAATATTTCTTCCGAAAAACTTAAGAATATTTTTACTTTTGGATACGTAGAAGTGTTATTTAAGTATCAAGGACTGTCAAAGATGCTACTACATTTCAGAAAACAAAGAAGTATCAAGGTTTAGAATAAAACACAAAGGATTATTTGGTTTTCTAGCGGTTGCAGTTTCCTTTCTGAGACATTTAGAAAACGCACAGCTAACATTTTGGAAAAATGTTATGTAAGGAGATAAATATATGAAAAGAAATAAAAAGAAGTATTTTATACAATATGAAAAAAACTATATATTTATCTATTTTATTTGTGTCTTGGTTGAGTCTGATTTTGCTGGGAAAATTTGTAATGGAAGTGACTATCAGTTAAATAATATAGGCCAAACAGTAGGATAATAAATTAAATTACATAATTATACAAAAAAAGATTGAAAAGTATAAGATTGTATACATTTTTAATATGTTTAAAATAAAGATGTCAATAAAATATTGTTTTCTATATAGGATATTAAAATATCTAGTGGTATAAAACAGATTCTCTACCCCTGAAATCTAGTAAGGTATGCTGACCTCCTCTTTCTCTCTTTATATATATATATATATATATATATATATATATATATATATATATATATATATATATATATATATATATATATATATATTATATATATATATATATATATATATATATATATATATATATATATATATATATGTATATATATATATATATATATATATATATATATATATATATATATATATATATATATATATATATATATATATATATATATATATATATATATATATATATATATATATATATATATATATATATATATATATATATATATATATATATATATATATATATATATATATATATATATATATATATATATGTATATATATATATATGTATATATATATATATATATATATATATATATATATATATATATATATATATATATATATATATATATATATATATATATATATATATATATATATATTTATATATTTATATATAATATATATATTATATATACATGTACGTACATTTTATACATTATAGTAGAAAATATAAAAATATGAAAATACCATCAATACATTTAAAATAGCAAGATTTAATTTTATTTGTGACAAACAAAATTTTGAAAGGTAATAAATGACTTTCCTGATAATAATCACTATTTTCAGAAAGAAATTCTCCTCAAATTAGGAAATTGTGTTCAAAGATCTAAAAGAAGAAAAAAATGAATAAAAGGATAGCAGTTCGAAAAAGATATCACAATTCGACTGCTTCTTTTTCATCCATATCAGAATCTAGCAATACTATTAAACGATTTTATAGTGCAAACATTTCTTCTGAAAAAGGAAAAAAACTTCCTTAGTTATATACGTTGAAGTTTTACCTACGTATCATGAACTGTCAAAGATGCCGGTACATTTCACAAAACAAAGAGGTATCAGATTTCAGAATGAAACCCAAGGGAAGTTTTTATCTTTCTAGTGGTTGCGGATATTTTTTTAAATGTGCAGAAAATTCTCTGCCTCAAAACATGGAAGGTTAAGGCAAAGAGAAATAAATATATTAAACAAAGTGTTAAGATAAAATTTCTTCATTTAGTTGTAAGAATAATAAATTCATTTTACTGATTTTTATGGAAATCTATATTACTTCTTTAAACAATGAAAAAAGGAATGTATTAAAATTAATAAAACCAATAAATTATTTTAGACAATACCTGCATTGAAAATGTTAACGTGTATATAGAAATTTGTTGAAAAGTATATATATATATATATATATATAACATCGATATTTTAACTCAATATGAGTAATGATAAAAAAAATATGAGTATTTATAAGTTAATTTTGCATTCGTCATCAATGCGAGTAGACTATTTTTGTAATAATCCAGTTTTCATTGTTGCCTTATGTAATAGTATTTATATGCATGCATATATTTATAAGTTAAGTATAGCTAAGTATATCGATATATTTTATCATCACATACAGCCACAAATAGAGTATTGTTACCAATTTATGAAGCGTAGCGTTCGTGGATGGAGTAGATGTTGAATTAAGACAGCAAAAATAACAGCACTTTATTCGTAATGCAGGAAAAACAGCAGAATACAGCAGCCAACACCGCGAGAACTGGCTAGCACAGGCGATAGTTCACTAAAACTCTTAGCGCCAAACAACGTAGGTCTTTACCTCTACAAATTTCTCAGCTAACTGAACCTCGATCAGGATCGGCCCCCCATATTTATATCCTCAGGAGAAACTGGAATATTCTAGAAAGTACAAACGGTCGTTAAGAAAGTCACCAAGTCGCCACATTTGGCAATAAATCGCCAAATTTTAGTCGCCAAAAACATAGCCTACGAGCCAATATCTCGCCAAATACATGATTTACTCATTATAATACACAGTATACGGCAAATATACATGCCAACTTGCGAAATTCGTAACAGTATATTTACATACTATTCATTTACATGAATCATAATGAATAAAATATAAATAACTAGTGTAAATAACGAAATAGGTCATCATGTGTTTCAGCATTATTTCTTTGACAGCATAATCTAATTAAGTATGCTATCAAAGAAAAAACACACAACTCATAAAAATAATTAAAAATCATAATCAAAATCATATTTTTATGTAATAATATGAGCGTATATACGTGTGTGATAAATTCTAACAGTAATATATTTTAGAAACTAATATTAAAATGCAAATAAAAAGATCTTATTATTAAATGAAAACTTAATATATAAAAATTATATGAAACGTTTTATATTTCCATGCAAATTTTGCCAATGTAAGGAAGAGACTGTAGGAGAATAAACGATTAGTGAAATAGATCAAAATATTTGTATCGATATCACGATTACAATTTCTTGAGCAATATATATTTGCAGGTTATGTACGTGTAAATTGGTTAAAAGTTATTTACATCACATATTTGATTCAAATTGTAAAATTATTTTACAAGGAAGATATTTCATAAATAATTTCAAAGTAGTATGGTTTAGTTTTATTTCTCACAAAATAAATGTTTTATTTTAAAATTCAACTGTAACTCTTGATGTTATTTTCTATTTTTGGAAGAAATTCTTTTTTGAGTAAGGAAATTACGCCTAAAAGATTTGAATAAAGAAAGATAGAATAAAGAAGAAACATAGTACTTGAAGAATTTCCAAGAAAATATCACAACACGTCTATCAGTATGTCAGAGTTTAGTTATCCTTTTAAATGATACTCCGGCCAAACATTCCTACTGAAAAATAACGAATTGCTTCTTTACTTAGAACGTGGAAGATACATAGAAGTGTTACTTAAGTATCAAGGACTGTCAAAGATACCGGTATATTTCACAAAACAGAAAGAATTCGGAATAAATCCTACAGGAAATATTTCTAGTGGTAACGGATATCTTTTTAAGATGTAGAGAAAATGCAATGCAAAAATTACCCAAAGTTATTGTGTAGAATGAGATGGACAATACAGCTTCAAATATATATATATATATATATATATATATATATATATATATATTATATATATTATATATATATATATATATATATATGTGTGTGTGTGTGTGTGTGTGTGTGGTGTGTGTGTGTGTGTAAAAAATTGAATTTAAGTCATATGTTATGCTATTGTACATATGTCATTATTTTCAGTGAAAATCTTTTAAAAAAGAAACCATGAATTATTCAATGTTTGATGATTTGTTAAAATGCATTACCTATTGGTAGAAATTACATAAAATTGGCTTATGTTTTCTAAAAATCAAACTTTTTTTTCTTTTGAATAATTGGATAATTTCAATAAAAATTTAACAAAAGAGAAAGATGAAAAAATTTTATATGCAAAATCTGATTTATGATATTTAACTATATTTGTAGTGTAGCAATAAAACTTATATATCTAAGATTCTTCTAATTTAAAATTTAGAAATAGAATACGATTAAAATTAAAGCTAATCTTTTATAGCGACTATGTGTATATAAATTAATTTATTTCAAAAAATTTACGCAGTTCGAACAGTTTATTTTACCCTGTACAAATTTCAATTTGTAGAAATATCATTCCCAACTAAGTATATTTGTGAATTTATTTTTTTATTATCTACAATAGTTATTTTTAGATGTTTTTTACTTTGCATTTCCATATAAACACATATACATATTGTTTTTCTCAAAAATCTTATAAGGACATGAATTATTTAGTATGCATTCCAATTAAAAAAAAATGTATGAAACAAATTTTTATAACTATCAATAATAAATTACAATTTCTAAAAATAATAAATATTCATTTCTCGAAAAATGTAGCTAGTAGCATAAAGTATACTTTTCTAAAAATAGCTCAAAAGTTTTTCAGACAAATAATTTCCCAATTTCATCTTAGATTTAATTTTATTTGAAGTAAATGTCATCTTTGATTATTATTTTTTCTAAAATATTATTTTGTCTCCAAAGAGTTATCAAAAAATATATCAAGAACACTGTAATCATAATATTAACTTTAGTGAAAATTTTGTTTTCGAGTGCGTGACATTTCGGAGTAGAAAAATTTTTATGTCTATAATTAGAGAAATTCATTCATGGAAACGAAAAATCACCAAAGATGTACAAAGGCGTATTTCTAGGATAGAAATAATAGCTTTGTATGTTTTTGATGCATTTCACAGAGTAATTGAAAATCAGTTTTAATCAATTATTCTTATAGAATTAAACAGTAACTTTTACAGAATTTAGAACTGGACTTTATAACTTTCAGTATGATTTTGAAATAAATATCCATACTTGTATAGGCTAATCAGACTTTAATATTGGTAAGCATATCCTCTATAATCTGTATGTATTATTGTAAAACATTATAACTTATAAGTGTTCCCAAATGATAGTGTCACAGCAGTTGGTAGTACGGATGGTGTTATGGCCTTGCTTTTTAGTTATTAAAGTATATAAAAATGAAATATATGAGGGTCATATATGCTAAATATATTTGCTTTAAAGGTTGAAACAGGATTTACTGAGGTGCAGGATATAATGTATAATCTTTGTGAAGAAACGGGATAGTCTGTATTGAATCAGCATTAATGTCAGCATGAGCCCCTGTATTGTCTGTAATTCGTTGTCTCGTCAAAGTTTGATAGAAACAAAGACTTGGTTGTCACAAGTTGATGTGTTAGGGATTTAACGGGTATGCTCCCTAAACTGAAATCTGCTCAACATTATATTTAACGCAATAGCAACGCGAGGACAAATATTGTGCAAGATAATCCCATGCGATACCCTGCTATCTCGACAGTTTTTGATTTTTCTCCTCAGGCTACGCAGAATGGTGCGGTAGTTGGTAGCATTAAAAGTTGTTCCCACAGCCATTTACGTTTGTATTCTGATATTTATTGGAGGCATTATGATACAAACAGTAATGATTAATATGCTCCTGTCGTATCACACAAGCATCTGTCCTAAACTGTCAATATTCCAAGTGTTCTCAGTATTTAGATCACTCTTTAGAGACATTCGTTAACTTATGTATGCTAACAAGATGGCTTACAGTACCATTTTCATTTGGGCAAGCTTTATAAATTTAAGATGTGAGTCGCATAAAATTAGCATAATTATTGTAGTTTTCGTTTCTAACGGCATGGTATCATCTTGCAAGCCGGAAGACAAAAATACACTCTTCTTCCCACGGCTTAAGTTTTAAAAATCGGATTTAGCAATTTCAGAACCATCTACAATACCTATGTAAAATCACAAGTCATAATTAAAGTAATAGTATTTTGGAATTCTCTTTTGTTATCTGTAAATATAAAACAACTACATATGTGAGGGAAACGATATGTAGCAAAAGCTATGCTGACATTGTGACGTATGTTTCTTTATGAAGATTATTATCTGTGTATGGCAACTTGGTCATTATTGTTTTAGTTTCAGTTTACAAAGACTCGGAAATAAATGAAGTCGTATTTTCAGTTTTACTAGTAATTAATCGTTCCAACACACGTAAAAAATGGTGCAAATTTTTTAAGCTTAAGAAATTGGGTAGATTTCTATACAATATTCAACAACATATATTAATTATAATGATTTGTTTGTTCGGAATGCTACGGTCTAATGGTTTTCTGCACGACGTCTAATGATACCAGGATATTCTGCAATTTTAAATGAGAGAGAAGAAATATACTCTAGGTATAGAATTGCTAAAATATTATCTAACACATATAACATGTTAATGTATGTTGATTCAAATGTACGCCGTTATATAGAAGATTTTCAATAGTACCAGTAGTCTCAAAATAGTGTATGTCACCTTAATAATTTCGAGTTTTTTGCTCCTCATAACTGACTAAATATAAAAAATAATTTTTTTTAAATACAAAGTTATATCATTTTATAAGATATATGTTATTAAATCAATATCTTTAAAATAAAGTATAAATTATATCACATAATTAAATAGCTATGATAAATGAAATACATGTTCTTAGTTCTCATTACTTAGCATTCGTGACAGTATTAAAATATTAAAAGTTCAGTGTGTCACGATTAAAAAATGTATGTTACATTGTTCATGGAAAATTCAATAAAACATAAAAAGATATATACTAGTTGCTAATATTTGCTGTTTTCCGAAAAGTGCTATAAATATAAAATGTTGTGAAAAGTATCTTAACTGAAAGTATTTTCACTATATAACGAGTATTCATAATTTATAGAGTGCATTAATCATCCCAGAATTCAAGTTTTCATTCATTTATGTAAACTTAATAACTGAGCAAGTAATCTGTCTCTGTAATCTCACAAGTTGTAAAAAATTTAAATATGGATTATAGTTTATAAAACCGTCGTACGAATAAAAACGTGTATATTGCTAAACAAAATATATTTTAATACATTATTATTTTCATTAATTATAAAAATATCTTTCTCAAGTATATAGGCAGCATAATAACTAAAGTTAAAAATTGCGTTTTATTTTTTTTTTAATTCACAATGATCGTAAATGCGTACTGAATAATAAAAAAAAATATATAAAAAAAAAGGTCTGTTATGATTAAAAGTTTTATTGTGATATAAACCGAAATAAAACATGAAACATTACACTTATATCTAATTCTCTCAGACATACAAAATAAGAATGATATGTTATTTAATCTATATAGATAAATTCAGCAATGTAATTTTATCAATTTTGACTCAAAAGTATTCTTACTGCAAAATGAGGATTGTCATTTAATTAATTCATTAATTTATCTCAAAACTCTAACTATCATTAATATGTTTGTCCATAACTGATTTTTAATTATCTTCAGTATTCCACCTTGCAAAATATTTAAGACTAAACAGTATTTTTTAAAGAAAATGATCATTTTAATAAAAAGCTGCATATTGCTAAACAACATATAATACCAATTTAATAATTTTAATATAAAATGTAGTATTTTTTCCTTGTAGAACTGCAGAAATAGAGAAATTTATAGTTATTTTACCGAATTTATTATTTTTTTATTATATATTACCAATTTATTATTTAAAAATAATAAATTTGCAGTATAACATGTTAATCAATATAAAAATTTTTCATTCATGGCTCAATTTTCATATAAAAGACAATCAATTTTTAAAAACATTTTTTGTTGTGAGACTACTAAAATACGATAAAGGATAAATTGTTAAGCACACACAAATTAACGACAAATGAAACCTGTAACTGTAATTCAAGACTCATACTACTTTTAAATACATTACTGCTTATAAAATTTCCAATATCAATCAGAGTTACTAAATTTTTATTGTTTGTTTTAATAAAAACAAAATAAAACACTAAAAGTATCTAATGAGTTTCAAATTTTTAAAAAATATGCTTGTAGTTGTAAATATAAAATACAATAAAAAACTACAATATTTTTCTGAAAATTAGACATTCTTAACAAATTAAATTGATTAATCTGTCCCAAAACTCTCCATCATTATTATGTGTTTTCTTAAGAAGTACAATCTTATTATATTGTACCGAAGATTGAAATGGTGAAACAATTAGGTTAAAAAAAACAATTGGATTTCTTAGATCCTGTCCAGTCTTCATAAAAAACTTACTATTTAGTTTTAATTATTTACTAATTCATAATAATTTTTTTATAATTTTATTTTGTATAGTTTCTATTCTAACGGTTTTTCTCTTTCCACAGATGGCATCACCATATAACTGTTTCTATTACTTTGTTTGTTTTTAGTATTAAGGCAAAGTAAAAATGATTGTTAGTTTGTTATTCCGTGTGTGTAATTCTGTGCATTTTTACCTGCTTTTCATTCACATTCAGCTATAAACATGTGTTTAAAACCTTATTCACAATTCTAAATTCATTTTGTGAAACTTCCATTCATCGTGATGTGTTTCATCATGAAAGACACTTTTATTCGACAATATACTTCTGTTTTGATTCATCATTTCGGTTTCTTGATACGTGCATATCAAATACAAAAGGATAAGAGAAATTTAAGCAGATACCTGATTCAATTATTGATTACTGTTGAACATTTATAATATGTAAATAATTTGAAAGAAAATCATACTTCAAGATTCATGGTTATTCGAAGTAAAATTATTTCTATTCAATACAGGCTGAAAGCAACTAGCTTGAAAACAGAATGAAGAACTGACCCCAGTTGGTGAGACACAGTTTTTATATACAGTCAAAACATTTAAGAAACATATACCTTGAACAATAAAGAAAATTCTACTGTATTTGGTAAAATCTCTATATTTGGTAAAAAAAAAAAGTAGCATTAATTTAAATTTAAACTTCAGCCTTTGAATAAAACGCACTGACGAGGAGTTGAACCAGGGGAACATGGCTCTACAGTTCGATGCTTTGTCAACCAAGCTACAGTAAACGGCAGGAACTCTTCGTTATGTGTCAATATTTTCATTAATCTAAAACAAACCTGAAAGTATTCTGAGAGTATTCATGCAATTGAAACACTTTTTAACTTATTTTCATTCTAAACAATTGACTGTATCTACAAAACTAAAATCCTAGGTTGGTAAGAATTACAAAAGATTTTATTTCATGTTTGATAAAAGACGAAATTAAGAACGAAAAATCTTACAGATAGACAATGTTCTCCAAATTTTATGTTTGAGGAAATATCTGTAAAAACTAAAATATAAAGGTTTATTCTCTTTACCCAATATATACGAACTCGTAAATGAATATTCATTGTTCATAAAAATTATTAACCCATCTGTAAAAATAATGTTACGTTGATTTAGTGTTTAAGAATAAGAAATTAAAACTCATTAAAAACACACGGACAAATATGTCTTGATTAAATGGTTTTAAACATATAAATGCCTAAGGAATATAACTGGAATACAACTTATCATTTACAGATATAGAAGACATGTCTCGACTCTCCGTCGGCCCTAAAAATGACGTTGCTTTTTCTTTTTCCCGTGTCACTCCAAAAAATGTCTATCCCGCAAGCAGCGGATAACATCAGCGTTCACCCTCTTCTTTCCTCTGGTAACAATCTTGTCCTGTAAAAAATCAGACTGCCCCTTGGAGAAAAAACAGGGGTCCACTGAAGAACACAGGTGACTGGAACCTGGTATGCCACTCGGCCTGTGATTGGATGGTAAGTACATTGGCAGCAATTTCTAAAATTGGCAAAATATCCTGGCGACGATTTTCTTGAATTTGTATATTATTTCAATAATTTGAAAGAGGCAGGATCGTACATAGAATTTTGTTTCAAAGGGAGGGGGAGAGTATATATTTAATTAAAGGATTACTGTTATGTACGTTACAAAAATTACAATTAAAGTTAAGTTACAAATGAAAGATCATTCATTAAATTATTTTAACGTGAGATTTTTCAGTTAATTATATATATATATATATATATATATATATATATATATATATATATATATATATATATATATATATATATATATATATATATATATATGTATGAATGTATACAAAATATGCTATCTACCAATCAAGGGGTAGATAAAATTGGTAACTACCTAAATATTCTGAAAATCCTAGATTTACAAAAAAAGAGAAAAGATTCATAAAGTTGCATAAATTCTGAAAAAAGCATGCATATATTATATCTATATAATACATACATATATATGTATATCTATATAATTCATACATAGTACATTAATATATTAAATAAAAAATATTAAATAAAGATTTACATGTAGAAAAATTTGGATACAATTTTTAAAACAATAAAATGTACCAGGTTTGGTGGGAAATGTTAGTTTCTGACGAATTCTAATTTTTTTTTCAAATTATGAGCACTTTCTAAATGTTCTCGTAATTCCGGTAAATTTCGAAATTTCAAATTACAGTTATCCTCTTTACACTCTATATTATTTTCAGGTCTTTCATTTTGACCATTTCTTTCATTTTCATTTTTGTGCATGCGATTAACAGGCTTTGTTAAATAAGTTTTTTCTGATAAAACATAGAGCTGCAATATTCACAATTAAAACTTTCAATGTCCATTCTTTATACGTTCCAAATTCTTCTAAATAAAGAAATAAATAATGGATAAATAAAGAGAAGTAAATAGATAAAAAGCCAGTCTAAATCAATGGATAAGATGCCAAGTGTGGAAAGGATCGCCAAGATATTTTGCCAATTTTAGAAATTGCTGTCAATGTACTTATCAGCCAATCAAAGGCCGAGTGGAATACCAGATTCCAGGCGCCTTCCTCAAGTACGAAGGGGTCAGAATCTCACCAAACCAACAGGCCTTTCTATTGGTTGGGAGAAGTCCAAGTTTCTTCCTAATTCAAACCTGTCCTATTCTGTATGTCTTGACGAAGGCTTAATAGAAGAGGTAAAACAACGTTGAAACACCGAATGTAACATTGTTACACTATCGCAGATTCCAACAGCTGTTAAGGTGTTTATACCAGTTATATCTTTAACTTTTTTTTAATATTTTGATATAAATTAAGATCGAATTGTAGTATAAACAAAATAAATACCAATTTACTATCCTTAAACTTAATATAAAATTACTTTACGGGACGAATTACTTTATTTGCTTCACGCAGCTGCATAGCTATAATTTAGGTAACGTGTTTCATTTTTTAATTCGTATAGGTTTCAAATACGTGACTGCATATAAAAAATATCAAAAACCAAAGTCCATCACGATTACAAAATTTCTACTTTACTTTTCATGAAAAACGAAAGAAAACACGAAAAAATATACTGGTAGCTAATGTTCACCTAATTACAGAAAATACTTCAGTTTCCTTTTTTTTCCATTAATAATTCATACAATAAATCATCTCCAGTAAATTATATGTGGCCTCTCGTTCATTCATCAAAATATAGATCCAAAACATACATTCGTCTGCAATCAATCTCTCTTCCATTATTGAGAGTTTTGTGTAAACTATATCTTTCCATTTCTTTTTATCTCCCAAAAATATCATTTCTTTTTTCCATTAAAAAATAAATAGAAAGTTACTGAATAACTCCGTAACTCTTTTTCTTATGAACGTCATAGTATTGGAGCATCTCAGAAAAATGACTCATGTTAAATATTGCGTTTAAAATTCTCCAGGGAATAAAATTTGTTTTCTGGGATTCCATTTCCAATCCACTATAATTACTTTTTAAAATAAATTTTTGTGTTTGTGTCATTCAACAAAATGATTATTAAATCATGAGTTTCGCGTTTTCTGGAGTGATAATTTACTTTATTAACGTTAATTATCTTTAGAGTGTGTTTGTGGGCTTCGCAATTATTTATGAACTAGGTAGAAATCTCTGTTCTAACGTAATATTCTTAGTGAAAAAGGATGTGTATCATTTAACAGAAAGTAATGCTACTAAACTTTGTGTCTCCAAACTTTATATGGCGCTTAAAAATTTAAAAGTGCCTTTGAAAATGAGTTAAATTACCGCATATTTCATGCATACAAGGAAATAAAACATGGTAGTTAAGCTTTTATTTAACTAGAGCAAAGAAATTATTTCGCAATTACACTTCTGCAAAGATATTTTTCGAAAGAAGAAACACCTTTGTTAACACCAGAAATGTAGGATGGTTAATTTTGATTCAAAAGTTAATTTGTATCCAATTTTCTTGATTAGTTACTAATGAAATTAAAATAAATTATAAATTTCTTGACTTAATTCTAAACCTACAGGATTCTATGAAAATATTGCAGAATCTGTACCCATGTGAAAATTAATGAGTTATTAGGCATTCATGTGGGAAAAAACTGTAGATATTTCTCCTAACTGTAGAAAATACCGATATGTAGAAAAAATACTATTTATCTCTCTCTCTCTCTATATATATATATATATATATATATATATATATATATATATATATATATATATATATATATATATATATATATATATATATATATATATATATATATATATATATATATATATATATATATATAAAGTTGTCTAAACCGAACCTGAACTGTAATAAACCTTGTCTGGTAAGAAACTGTATAATTTCAATCAAGTTGTCTACATGTTTTTCTAATAAAATAGTAGCATATAGCCAGTCATATGACGGGATCATTAAATTTTTAACTTTACATAATTATAGATAGAGATGTTCCTAGCTTAGCGATAAAAACTGAAGATGCATTTTTACAGGTCTGACTAAAGAGTCACTGTTTACAAAACCATCTTTACAGAATTCAATTGGTGAACTCACCAGACTGTGTTTTGTGTGAATCTAGCCATCCAATGACTTTTGAACCTTTAAATAATTGTGTTGTACATTCTCAGTATGAGGCCATTGTTATTAAGTTTTGGAGATTCCGTGAACTAATAGCTTATGTGGTACTTGTTCGGCATTTGTGAAATTAATAAATCAAAGTGATATGAGATACATTTCAAATACACAGAAGTCGAGATGAATACACTTTAAATTAGCATATAATCCGTCATGTGACGGGATTGGTAAAATTTTTAATTTTACAGAATTGTAAATTGTCTTATGAATATGGTAAAAAAAGGTTTGATTTTTGGCGTAGAATTACCAGGTACACGTTAAAAAGTTTGTTTATCTTTACTGCCCGCATGTTAGTTGCCATACTTAATTTATCTTGTCATATTACTTGATAGGGTGGAGATCAGAGGTTTTTAATATTGACAGGGATATTTTGGCAGTATATATGAAGGATGTCCAAATTTAGTGACTTAATTGCCAAAACCGTGTGGTTATGTATAAAAAAGAACAAACAAACGAACAAACTTCGTTATTTTCAAAGATATATAACTGATATGCTAAACCTTTATTAGTCCGTGACATAGATTTTTAGACTTTTATGAAAAGAATTTGTTGTTATTACCAGTGATAAAATTTTCATTGATACAAAAAATAATTGATAATTAAATTTAAAATTATTACATATGTGCCTAATCTATTATTTAATACAAATATAAAACATAATTATTTACATAATATCTAACTTCAGTGCTAAAACGTATGAAAATAATGCGACGATATTTAAATAATTTAAAATAAGAAATGACTGAAGAATATGGTTAAAGGAATGACGTCATAATGCTAGAAAAAATGTTATTTTCATCTACTTAAAAATGATAAAATGATATATTTAATCATCGTCTGCTCTTGACTGGGAATAATCGGGCTTGAAATAGTGGCATTAAACTATCAAAAAGTGAGGACGGTGTGGATTTCGAACGTTTTCGAACTTCTTTTGAATTTTGCTAACCCTAACTCATCAAGACTCCAATATGGATGCCGCTATCCATTCCAGGTCCAACCTCTTCAGATATGCGAGGAGAGATGGACAGAAAACTTAGCTTATTATTATATAGGAGATTCTTCTCGATAGTATAATATCTTATTATTTATTATCAATTATTAGAATTAATTTCTAAATATACATCAATATTAATGCGTAAAATATGTTATTGTGTATAATACTGTGTACGTTTTGAATAACAACACGAATTGATAAATCTGGGTAAGTTAGACCCAGTCCGCGGTTTTATGTATACCGAAACAACCGTGATTCTGTTGATAAATGCATTGGCTGCAAGTCACACGGAGACTGAATACAAACCCCACTACAGTAATTACATCATTTCATATTTTATAATGATAACAGTGTCAATCTCTAGTAATCATTAAGTGTGGTTTATTATTTTTAACATCTTAATCAATAATGTTGAATTTTTTAAATAAATATCTAATACTAAAATACTCTAAAAATTCTCTATTTTATGATTAAAAAAAAG
>CM063511.1:106224240-106226740 GCA_032207245.1 Pardosa pseudoannulata
CTTTTTCTATTATCCCTTTCCGAAGATGCATGTTCAAGAACTGCAAGAGAAAACCAAGAACAGTGTGCTTAAAATGTAATGTTGTACTTTGCATTGACTGTTTCCTCAACTTTCACCTATGAATCAGCTTAATGCAATGAAAATGATATATGTTAAATTTGAGTAGTGTATTGGACCATTGCCCTATTTATATGACAGCTAATTACTTAAAAAATAAAAAAATATTTTTTCAAAATATTTGTTTTATATGCTTAGTTACATCATATTAATTATATATCTGAAGTTTTAATAACTTACAGAAATATTTAGTTAGTGTGGTACAATATGGGTTAAACTCTCGGAAAGGGGGCATGGGGTGGATTTCGAACTCGCTTTAAATTTTGCTAACCCTAACTCGTAAAAAATCCAATATGGATGCTTGTATCCATTCCAGGTACAACCGCTTCATAAATTCGTGGACAGACAACTTAGGCTATTATTATATAGGGGATAATATTTAAATTAACTCAATTTAAATATTAATAACATATGAAGTCACTACTCAAATGAACCTTCTGTTAAGCTTTAACAATGGTATATTGTATTTTTTCAAGTGATTCAGAGTATGAATTATTTTCCTTAGATAATTAAAAATATTTGAATCTGTTAAATTACAGTTTGAACATGACCGCTTACTTTATAGCAATGACTTAATTTTCTCGATTCTTTCTCAGCCTAAAATACAGATTACGGATACAGATAAGTTTATTCTCAACATTAAATAACGGATTTTTTTTAAATATCTTATTTCATCAAAATTACCTATAAAGATATTCAATTAATCAAGGCAATTATACGATAATTAGTATTAAAATCATAATTAGAGTTTCTTAGTTCCTCCGCAATACCTTTAATGAAAAATTGGATTAGTAATTGAGGGGTATCGGTTAGTAAAAAAAATATACACAAAGAGTGTATAGCACCAGATGCAGATGCTGTCTCTATCAGTTTTCCGAACACGACGAATAGAAAAAAGTAGCAAACATCAGTCGAAAACTGTCGCCTGTACTTGTGCATCCACGCAATGTCATTATATTATCAGCAACAAAGTTAATTATTAACGCAGCCAGATGTTAAATAAAACAAGTAAGTTTTGTTTTCCTTATAAGCTCTCATTGATTTATGACATGCTTCTATCTGACTAGCAGAAATCGATGCCGCTCTCTTATATAATTAAGCACGGGAAAAAGAATCAATTTGACGATTTGTCTCAGGCTCTCTTCTAACCGCACTCAGATAAACTTGTTTCCAAATACGAATCGTGCTTTTAGTTTCATTATTTCTCTTATCATTCCGACGGCAGACATAAAAGTAAATATTGGAACACAATGTATTTTGGCATTTAATTTGTGTCCATAAATTATTACAGTTTAAGTGTTGTTTTCTAGAACAGAATGTTCATTTAATACCCTTAGTGTACTTTGGAAATTATCTTAATTTCCAAACAATTATTAGAGAATTTGAATTTTAGATCGATTTTGTTTTGTATTTATTTAGTTTACTCATAATATTTTTAGATCTTAGTTGTTTTTTTTTTAATCGTTAAAAAATTGTTGAAAATTGTTTAGTTTTTTAAACTTTCGACTGGATTTTTGATACAAAATATATCCTATTAAAATCTATCACAAAAAAATTCAGAATAAAATATAAAGTGTTATATTTTAACCATAAATTATTAGAGTTTAAGTGTTGTTTTCAAGAACAGAATGTTCATTTAATACCCTTAATGTACTTTGGAACTTATCTTACTTTTCAAAAAATTATTACAGAATTTAAATTTTAGATCGATTTTGTTTTGTACTTATTTTGTTTATTCATAATATTTTTAAATCGTAGCTTTTTTTTAAATAACTGTTAAAAATTATTGAATATTGTTTAGTTTTTTTTTGTTTTTGTTTTTGTTTTAATTTTATTTTCGACTGTATTTTCGAAGCAAAACATATCCCATTAAAATCTACAGCAAACAAATTTCAGAATAAAATATAAAACATTTTAAATATTAAATTATCAAATAGAATTCTAAATTATCAAATAGCATTCTATATTCATACAACGCCTTAAACGGTATACTGAACGCTTAGACATTAAAAAAAAACATAACAATGTATCGATTGCAGAAATTTATAATTTCATCTATTTATGTCTGCCTCTGAACTTTTTAAGTCCAAGTACTTTAAATTTTTGTTATAAAATTGAAACACAATGAATTTTGACATTTAATTTGTGTCCATAAATTATTACAGTTTAAGTGATGTTTCCTAGAACAGAATGTTCATTTAATACCATTAGTGTACTTTCGAACTTATCTAACTTTTCAAACAATTATTACAGAATTTAAATTGTAGATCGTTTTTGTTTTGTACTTATTTTGTTTATTCATAATAATTTTAAATCTTAGTTAAAAAACAAATGTTAAAAAATTGTTGAAAATTGTTTAATTTATTAAACTTTTGACTGCATT
>CM063511.1:106229240-106231740 GCA_032207245.1 Pardosa pseudoannulata
TATATATATATATATATATATATATATATATATATATATATATATATATATATATATATATATATATATATATATATATATATGTATGTATATGCATATGTATTAAATCTTTGATCTATATTTTTTCAATTCATGCAAATTTATAAAGAAAATTACAGCGGATAAAAAAAAATATGTTTAAAGATTTCTAGTATGTACGGCTGATTTTGTTTAAACAAATTAACCAAATCACATGATTGTATTATTACTGTCTCATTTATAAGCAGTGTATGCTTGCCAGAAGTAAAAAAGATATATTTGATTGTATTAGTGAAATATTGCATTACTTTACATTATGCTTATCATTAATATAATTTTCTTATACAAAATAACGATAATTGTAAAAAGTATTTTTTAATTTATAAATAGAAGAGTAAGGGAAGCTGAGAACCGTTCTTTTTTAAAGTTTATCGAATGCATCACAATGATAATTTCAATGAAATGTATGAATATTTGTGCTAATATGTTAAAAACATTTTTTTTAGGTATCTACGGGGGTTTTATATAAAAGTAAGAGTTTTCAAAATATTGTCCAAATGACAACAAATCAACCCCATATCTTCACCTTCATCAATCCTGGTGTGGCATCCTAGGATGAATCAAGGCCTTCTACAAGATTTGATTCCTGGCATTTCTACTTGTAGACAGTGTTTTTCGTGATTCCTGAGTTGCATCTCAGCGAATTTCTCCCTTCTTAGCAACCGTCCTTTCTCACCTTTTGTTGTAGCGTGAGTTCGCACTTAAAGGGAAAAAGACCAGTACACATGTGAACTTCTAACGATGAGGCAGTGTGTGTATGGCGTACTCTTAATAAAGGTTCTCTGATGGAATTAATTTTTCGTGTTAATTTTTTTATACAGTCCACTTTGATTTCCTGAGTTTCAGAGCTAAAACCAGACTCCTTCAGTATCTGGCCTTAAGGACAAGACAGTCCTCTTCTAATACGTTACCTCATCAACTACACACGCCCTTACTTTTTTTATACACTAGATTTAAAAAAATAGTTGTCTGTTGTTGTTGCTAATGCCACATGGACAAGCCAAGTACATCGGCCAGAGGCCAAGGGGAAGTTGTCCATATTTCATTTGTCTAACACTACTAGGGTGAAAGAATATCTTAAATCAATTGAGTTGTCGTAATTTAGAAGCAAGGACCAAGCATTAGACCCTTAGTTTTAGCCTGCTACTGTCAGGACTTGGAGGACATTGTGACCACACACATCATTTATATTCTCCAATCACAGCTAACACAGTGGATCTTGACCCAGCTTGATATTAGAGCCCGTCACCCTCCAGTTATGAGATAGTTACCTTTCCCAACAAAGCTCTCACAGCTCTTAAAAATTTGTAAACAACATTTTTACAAATCCAGAAAAAAAAATTATTTTTTATAATTTTATCGTAATCAGAATAAAATTATAATTTGTAAACTCTTATTATTTCACGTATTGTATCAAAATCAAAATACATTTGGATTTGAAATTTTTTTTAATCCTAATTCAAAAACATAGATGATTATATGGGGTTTATTTGTTGTCTTGTGAACAATATTTTGAAAACTCTTAATTTTAAATAGAAACCCGGAAAATAAATCAAAGAAGATATTTTATAAAATATCAGCACCAAATTTATTTAAACGTACATTTAAATGAAATAGTATTTGTGATTTATTTGATAAACTTTAAAAAATAATAGTTTTTAGTTCTTCTTACTCGTCTTTTTAGAAATTAAAAATGCTTGTTAGAATTTGCGTTATTTAATATACAAAAATTAATTTAATGATAATAAAAAAGAATGAAATAATTGATTGTACAATCAAATATATTCTATTTACTGCAGGTACGCACACACTGTTTATACATCAGACACTTTTTAAGGACATTCAACTGATTGAAATGATAGACACTAACATTCATAACAAAATCATACAAGCATGTTATTTGGATCAATTGTTTTAAAAAACTGTATTTCTTTAATTGAAAAAATTTAAACAGATTTTATCTATATAAAAATATCTTATATCTTGAAAAAAATACAAAAGAAATAATAATAATAACAAAATATTGTGTCCCGTAGCCTCTTAGGATACATTTAAATACTTTAAAAATTCAGGAATTAGTGTAAGTCTCCTCTCAAATATGAGTGGTGCATTTTTTCAAATTATATCTCTTAAATCTTATGCATTTTTTCATTACATGCAAATTTCCGTATCAAACATTTCCTGAAAATACCACAAAATTATAGTTAATACTTTTCAACCCTCTGTTTCCTATCAAAATCCTTAATGCACTTCTCGTGCACGCTTTCAAACAATCATTTATTAAATTAGAAACTAAGTCTATAAAATGTGATTCCACTTGAAAGGTAAATGGTGTTAGAATACTTTCGAGAAAATTTCAGAAGGTACGGCAAAAACAGAGGCGATGGGATAAAAAGACTAATGGAATTTCCTGAAAGAAACT
>CM063511.1:106236740-106246740 GCA_032207245.1 Pardosa pseudoannulata
TTAAAAAGTGTGCATGAACGATGTTTTAAAAGTTCTTGACTGTTGTATTGATCTGATGTATCATCACCAGAAATAAAATGTGTTTTTCTTTTTGATGAATCTCACCCATATATATATATATATATATATATATATATATATATATATATATATATATATATATATATATATATATATATATATATATATATACATAGTACAATATATGTATGGTATACTGCAAACTTTAAAATAATCAAGTTAATTGTCTACGAAATTTCAATAAACTAAATATAAAAATCTAATATTGGTTAGTATAACTTTAATAACGGATTTGTAAAAGATGCTAAACGAACACTATATTTTTTTTTCGTGTTGTAGAAAAAAAACGGAAGAAGAAAATTATGCAAGATCTTTAAATATTCGGAATACAAATGCAAAATTTGAATCGTGAAAAAGAATAGCTATACAATAAATTTGTTTTTAGATTATATTATCTATGGAAATCTACTTTAAATATATGTGAACATATTCCTTTTGCCCACTCCTGAACGAAGTACTACAGCTCCAGAGCAGCAGAGTCCATCGCCAAGTCATCATCAGTTCGACTTCCGGAGTTGACAACAGTTGGTTTTAGAAAGAATGTGCATGCAGTTCCGAGTTCTGAGTGACGTGTGTGGGAGAGAGGAATAAGATGATTTATCGAGCCATAATTAACCAAGTTTATCCCTAGACCCCTTTGTATATAATTCCCTTAAATGTTAATTAAATTAATGTTCATAGTAAGAGTTTGTGTCCTGAGTCTCTCTCCTTCACAAAAATGGGGGCTCGTCTCGTCCATTGAACCCCATCTGAGTTATTCTAAGTTGCTTGTAAGTCATTAATAATTACGTTGTGAGCAATAATTTTCTTCTGCTGAATTCTGAGCCATCACTTTTAATTTGAGTGAAACCAGAAGTGCGAATCATCCCGATTTCCAGTATTCTGAATGGTATTTCTGTTTTGGATTTCGACGTTCGAAGACTAATTTTTTTCTTCAGTGTTTTTCATCAGAAAATTCTTTTTATCGCCGTTGAGTTTATTCATCAGTGAAGTTCTGTTTCGTCAATTTCAAGAATATATAGTACATATGAAGAAATTTTTTTTCTCTCTTCAATGTTTTTTAAATTTGAGTGTGTACGTCATTACAGTGCAACAAAGTGTGTTTGATGAAGTATTCTGAATGTGAGAAAATTATTACATCTATGCTTATTATCCGAGATAATTAATATTTTCGACATGGATTCGGGTAAGTTATGATTTTATTATTTTAATTTTTGAGAACAATTTTGAAGTTGACCTACTTTCGATTTCGAGATTTTGATTTACAGAAGAAAGTGACTGAATGATTACTTGACTTACCGATACCAATTGATTTGAATATTTTACAATGATTTGACTAATTCAATTCTATAGATATGTACTTATTTGCATGTGTTCACAGTATATTCTATTGAATTATTTGACTACTTTGTTCATCTGACTTTAATTTTTTATCCAAATTTCCCACTGTTGTTTCTATTTACTGCAATTTTATATTGGTTTTTATTCAGAAAATGGCCCTCAGATTAGTAGACATCCCTCAGATTGCCCATTCTCTAAACTTTGCCAGCACTAAGGCCATTACATTACTCAACAGTATTGTTTTCTATACACCCCATGATAGAGCAACGAGGGCGAAATTACGCGAGTTTACGGGTTTTACCATAGAAACTAATTTAACGGAAAAGATTCAAAATGTTAAAGAATCTTTCTCATTAGCAGATCTAGTGCAAGTTGCAAATATTTTGCATATCGAAAATAGCACAGACACCGATTCATTGTGCGATTCTATATTTATGTACCTCAGAAATATTGCTCAATTAAAGAATGCAATTTCTGTTGTTAATTCCGAAACAAACGAGCACACTGTGTCTTTTGTACAACCATTTCCTATTCATCAAACATCACAAAGTAGTGCTTTATCCCCAACAGTGCCTCATTCTAACACTACAGCACTTAATTCTAATTTTGTTGAACATAGTGTTCCGCCTGGGCAGCAAGGATTCAATGTTGGACTCAGCATCAAAGACATCGCGGATGAAATTAAAAATTTTGATGGTACCTCGATGTACCTTATTGATCATTTTATTGATTCAATATAAAATATTTCAGTGTTATACAACTTAACGGATATACAGACTTTACCAGTGGCTAAGCGCTGTATTACAGGTACTGCGAGAGCGTTTCTTAACTCTCTCTCCGACTGTTACATCTTGGAAATCCTTTAAATTTTATTTTCTTGATGAATTTGACCAGCAATACACATCAGCGGATATTCATAAAATGCTGTCGGAACGACATTTGCGCAGAAATGAAAATTGTACAGATTATTTACTAAAAATGAGAGAAATTGCTAATAAAGCCGCCATTGATGAAAAATCTTTTTGCCAATACGTAATCAGGGGTTTGCCAGATTCTCCCCATAAGCTCCTCTTATATGGTTGCAACAATTTTTAGGAACTAAAACAAAAACTTTTGATTTTTGAACAATTTCAAAATGACAATGGTACCCGTACACATCCTAGGTTTCACAACAACATCTCTGCTTCAAATCAAGATTTTTCCAGACGAGTTTTTGGTTATAATAAACCTGGCGCTACTCAACCTCTGGCTTCTTCTAGAAACAAAGCCCCGAACAACACATCTAATTTCAATAAGCACGTTAGTGTTTCAAATAATAAAATTAAATGCTATTAATGTGGAGAAAACAATCATTTAGCTTCTACTTGTACGTATCAACAGATTCGCTGCTTCTATTGCAAAAATTTCAGTCATAAAATCTCCGCTTGTCCAAAAAAGACTAGCATTCATTCTACTCGTCCTCTGATTCTACAGACAGACTCTTCAGCACATCCAGTTGCTTCTCATACCGCCCCTCTACCATCAATGACTCTACCAATATGCATCTCTGATCTCTGTCTCTCTGCACTTGCGGACACTGGAAGTCAATACACATTACTTCGTGAATCTATCTACCAAAAATTAGGGTTTCCTGAATTCAAGAGTACCTTCCTCACTCTTACTGGACTTGGATCAACTGATATTCATCCTATTGGCTTTTTTCACACGCATTTCAAAATACAAAACACCACATTTACGTCCAACTTTTTCGTCATTCCTGATCATTTACTCTTAGTTGATGTTATCCTGGGCCATAGTGTATTACAACAGGCTGAATTTAAATTAGATAAAACAGGTATTAAACTCATTGAATCAGACACTGTTAAGAGAAATACTTCTACTGCCAATTTGTGTATTTCAGTTAATTCTCAAAATCTCTCCGATGACACTTTACCCTTCTCTAATGATACATTCTCAGGTGTCGTTCAAGACAATACTTTGCCTGATTTAGCTCATGCTTCTGATATTGCCATTCCCACTGACCTGCTACAAAACAATGTACCTTTTCATTTCGGAGAAATTCAGAAACAATCATTTTAACGACTAAAAGACATCTTGACACAATCTCCTGTATTACACATTTTTCGACAAGGAGCAAAACTTGAGTTACACACCGCCAGTTCTCAAGGTTTCGGCAGTGTTCTTTTACAACAAGAAGATGATGGAAATTTTTATCCCATTCATTATATGTCTCGTAAAACATCTCCTCAACAAGAGAAACTTTCAAGTTACTAGTTAGAAGTATTAGCTATCGTAGAATCCGTCAAAAAGTTCAGAACTTATCTTTTGGGTTCCAAATTTATTATAGTAACTGATTGTCAGGCTTTTCAGAAAACCATTCATAAAAAGGATGTCACTCCCAAAATTGCCCGTTGGTGTACAATTTTAGATGAATTTCAATACGAAATTGTTCATCGTCCTGGACGATTCGTGCCTCATGTTGATGCTCTCAGCCGTCATGCCGTCTACCTGATAACTGCCAATTCCGAGGTTACTGCTAAAATAGCAACTGCCCAAGCAAATGGTGATCAAGTTCTCACAATAAAAAATCTATGTCAATCGAACACTAATTCCGATTTTCTTGTGAAAAATTATGTACTTTATAAATTTCACAACGGATTA
Organism: Pardosa pseudoannulata; assembly: GCA_032207245.1. Classification (NCBI taxonomy): domain Eukaryota; kingdom Metazoa; phylum Arthropoda; class Arachnida; order Araneae; family Lycosidae; genus Pardosa; species Pardosa pseudoannulata. The sequence continues at coordinate 106,240,824 of CM063511.1, forward strand.
GAAATATTAGTTGTTCCCTACAACATGCAAACACAAATAGTCCGAGACGCACATCTTCAGGGACACTTTTCCGTAGAAAATACACAGAGTATTATACAACAATCCTTCTATTTCCCGAATATGCGAAAATGTATAGAAAATGTTATTGCAAACTGTGTTGAATGCATATTGATTAACAAAAAACGAGGTAAAGCAGAAAGTTTCCTTCATCCGATTCCAAAAGAGGATATTCCCTGTGGTACTTTTCACCTTGATTTTTTTGGACCACTTCCGTCCACCAGTAAACAGTATAATCACATTTTTGCAGTAGTAGATGCTTTTACTAAGTTTTTGTGGTTATTTCCAGTCAAATCCACTTCAACTAAAGAAGTTCTCCAGAAATTAATCATACAATCAATTTTCGGCAATCCTTCGTGAATAATTACAGACCGTGAATCTGAGTTTACTTCAATCGACTTTCATGAGTACTGCAAAGAGCAAAACATAAAACTCATTCACATTACAACTGGCATTCCCAGAGGGACTGGTCAAATTGAAAGAATGCTACAAACGGTTATCCCATTTATTTCCAAGTTATCAATTGATGATCCATTAAAATGGTTCAAACACGTCGAGGCAGTTCAGCGATCTCTAAACAGCACAATCAGTAAAGCCACGAAAAAGTCCCCCTTTGAACTCCTGATCGGTGTCCCCATGCGACATAAAGAAGACTCTCAAATCATCCAAATCCTTCAAGAGGAATATCTACATTCTTTTATTGATCATCGTAACACATTGCGCAACATCGCGAAAGAAAACATTCTTAAAATTCAAGAAACTAACCGACGTACTTTCAACAAACATCGAAAAAAAGCTCTCCAATATCAGGTGGGAGACATGGTTGCTATAGCTAGAACTCGGTGTCCCCATGCGACATAAAGAAGACTCTCAAATCATCCAAATCCTTCAAGAGGAATATCTACATTCTTTTATTGATCATCGTAACACATTGCGCAACATCGCGAAAGAAAACATTCTTAAAATTCAAGAAACTAACCGACGTACTTTCAACAAACATCGAAAAAAAGCTCTCCAATATCAGGTGGGAGACATGGTTGCTATAGCTAGAACTCAATATGGTACCGGAATGAAGCTTCGTCAACGCTTCCATGGCCCTTACAAGATCAATAAAATAAAGCCTCACGACCGCTATGAAGTCGAGAAAATCGGCACCCATGAAGGTCCCAATGTCACCTCCAGTTCTGCCGATCACATGAAACCTTGGACATTCAGTATCACCTAAATTCAAGGTTACAGAACTTTTTGTTTCCGCTCTTTTCCATTTTTTTAGTTTTATCTTTGTTTTGTACATTTTTTAAAATTTTGCTTTCTGTGCATTTTTTAACCCTTTTCTTTGATTTTTTAACCTATTTTTTTAACATTTTTTTTTCATCTCTGATTTCTTCGACCCCTTCTTTTTTTTCTTTTCCTTCGTTTTGTTTTGTTTTTCTTTATTAGTTCGTCATGTGACTCACCGTCATGATAGCCGAGTGTGAACATATTCCTTTTGCCCACTCCTGAAAGAAGTACTAGTGCTCCAGAGCAGCAGAGTCCATTGCCAAGTCATCATCAGTTCAACTTCCGGAGTTGACAACAGTTGGTTTTAGAAAGAATGTGCATGCAGTTCCGAGTTCTGAGTGACGTGTGTGGGAGAGAGGAATAAGATGATTTATCGAGCCATAATTTACCAAGTTTATCCCTAGACCCCTTTGTATATAATTCCCTTAAATGTTAATTAAATTAATGTTCATAGTAAGAGTTTGTCTCCTGAGTCTCTCTCCTTCACATATATAACAAATAATTTCTCGTACATAAAATTATTAACATTTTATACTATTCTTTGTTGCTATAATTTGTTCAAAATATATATTTATAAATAAACTTTAAGTATTAAAGAACCATTCTAAAGTAGAAAAGAATCCTTTATTTTTAAAAGTAATTTTACGTTCATGTTAGATATTAGCGTAAGAGGTTTTAGAAAATATTTGAAAGAATTTGATATTTTTTCAAATAAAACTTTATAAATATTCCATCGTAAATCTTGTAATTCTTCTTTCGCATGTATATATGTTATATATAAATTCTTTTGAAATGTAACTTATAGTTTAAGCCGTCTAGGAAGATTTTGTCTTAAAGTTACTATTGTAGTAAACGAAATCATATGTGTTTTGTATTCTAGAATTTAACCAGATAAACATAGTTTCGTCTAAATTACAGTCTATTCAACATTGCTAGCGTACCTAAAAGCCCTAAAGAGTAGAATGGAGTTGCTGATTAGAAGTGAAATGCGATGCTTTTCATCGCATTTCAGGCAGTTGCTAACAAGAGTATGATCTACATACTCTCAAATAATTTCACTTAATACGGGAATGCTATTGTTTTATATTAGTAACAGAATTTCAGAAAGTATTTTAAATATGAAAAGATTATATTTTTAAAATTTTTAATTTTTAGTTTTCTAATTATTTTAAATATGCATCTTCTAGATAAAGGCATTATAAATAGGTATCTTATTTTATAAGCCTTATTTACCATAGAAACTGTTCTTGTTAAGAATACGATAATAGTAAGATGATAAATCTGTATCATTATTTATTCGATATTCTAAAATTTAACAAAAAATCATAATTTCAACTAAATTACAATCTATTTTAATATGCAGAGCTAGAATCCATAATTAGTAAAATGAAGTTGTTCTTTAGAAGTAAAATCTATTGGTTTTCAACACCTTTGAATAGTTTGATAATTTTAATAAGATTAACTTACCTATAAATTATTTCTATAAATATTTAGTTATTTTGGGATATTGAATCAAGAAATAGATTATTTGAAGATTTACCTCTGAACATCTTCAAAGCGAAAGTAAAGTTGAAGTTAGAGAGTGTAAAGAAATAGTTCATTGAATTATAATTGTAATTAACATGAATTTGAATTCTCAGTCAAAACCTCATTTGATATTCATTTAGGTTATAGAGCACGAAAAAGCCGGACAATGGACAAACATGTAAGGACCGGTATTTTGAATGCTTGGATTCATGTACTCATGTATTTTTGTAGCTAATGGCTAAAAGTCAGTATTTCGATCACATATGTCAGGATACAGGATTAAAGCACAGGAAGTCACCTTAACCTTTTCGAGCCGGTAATTTTGTCGGTATTCGTGTAGATACAGGAGAGTAATCTTTAGTGCTTTCCTACTTTTGAACAAAAGAAATGTAGGCGTCTGGAAATAAGAACATAAAACCTGTGAATGATAACAATGTTTCTGATGACAGCTGAATAAAGGACAGTGGGGAGAGAAAATTCCAAGTTTATTTTACATTCATGGATGTCTTTTTGATGATTTCAAGTTCCTGTTGAAATACCAACCGCCCTTCTCGAAATGGTTAGAACATTACCATATATAACCAGAGAAGATGGTAGATAAATCTAGAAATTCTGTACTCTACTCACTGAGAAGATAGAACTATGGCATTCTGCGTATCCTCCTACCATTCTGAGGACTTTAAAAAATGAGGAGGGTATCAACGCATAATGATGAAAACCTAACACCCTTTGCATAGGCGGCTTTTTCAAAGAATAAAGATCTAATCGATTTTCCAAAAGGTTGGCCAAATGTACAATTCGGCTGTGTTTCACTTTAATTACAAATCCATTTCTTGGCTCTGAAAAATTATACAAACGTTGTTTTTTCATATCAACATAAAAAATATACAGAATTGCAGTATCAAGGAATTCCCTAATTTTTCACTCTCTAATGTAAAAGATATACCCCACACAGTCGCATTTGGTATAATCGAGATTGGGGCAAAAATTACTAATTTCGTTGGAATTATAAAGTAGACTCTCTTATAGGAATAACCAAGAGAAGTAAAAGGAAATGACCAACTAGGCTAATGGGCATAACAAAACCTTTCATTTGTTTAATCGTATAGGAGAAACGAAATTGTCGTCATCAAATTTTATTACTATCCAAGTAACTTTTTTTCGTGGAACAAAGCTTGTGTATTTACAGGCTTTTTACAAGTCTTATCAATCACCAATCTTTATGCATTTAAAAATACACGAGATTAGTTTAGAATTTCTCTTCCGGAATGCGTATATTTCTTGTGTGATAGAAAGAGTTCTTTAACCGATTTATTTCGGTTCAGGCTTATGTTTGATTAATTTTTTTAACCATTTGAAATTGTTTCTCAACCAAACGAAATAACACTAATTTTTATCAGCTAAAAGAATTATAAACTAAATTTGCTTCTTTTCAACAATAGAGGTTATTATTTCATATGGTATTTAATGTATTCTTCCAAGTATTCAACATCTTTTTTCATCTTCTATACATTCAGTTTCTCACTCTTTTACATATTGTTATTATTTTTAAACAGTATAAGTTTGATAAAAGATATTATGTTACTAATCCTAATTATAGCTCCGTTTTGCTGATTTAAGTTTCTTTATTTCTTTTAAACATAATTACAATTTCAGTATTCGTTTATTATCTATTGATGATTCTTACATGGATTTGTTTCTGTTTCTCAGAATTTTGATAATTATTCTATAATACTTTAGTTCCTTCTCTCCTGGGATTAATCTGTTTACATATTATTTTTATTTGTTTCTACTGTTTTAACGTTTTTCTTTTACTACTTATTTTCTTTTAATCTGTTGACTATATGTTAATATTTTTTACAATTCTATTTCCTTTTTAGTGCTTTTAAAACGTTACTTTCAGCTCTTGGTTTCATTCTGCGGTGGGTAAACTTTTTACACTTGGAATGATTTCATTCTCACTTTTTCTATTTTGACCTTTTTTCGCATATTCTATTATTTCTTTTAACCCGTTGTTGATATGTATCTAACTATATCCTATGTCAGATTTTGTGTGCTATAATTGTTCCTTTTAATAGTACTTTGTTAATTTTGCACATTTACCATGGACTAACATATAATGTTTTGTTATGATCTAATAAGCTACACTTCCAAGGTAAATATCTGTCGTGTGAGAAAACTTATAATAATTTTTTCAATGCTTATAGAGAAACTAAATTTCAAATAAGAGAAAATATCAGAACAAAACAACATGGACATCGTAAAATTTTGAGCAAATGGTTGTATTTTTTTACATAGGGGATTTATTATCACAAAACTGTAATCTATTATATAATATTTTCTATAATTCCCATTATTCTAAATATAAGCTATATTTTATAATACGTTAACTACTTCCATTTATTGTTTGAATTAATTATTTTTATTATAGTCACATAATATACTAAAAATTACCTTTATGATATGCATTCAACATGGTCTTTGTCCATTTATTTCTGAAATAATGTATCGAAATTCTACTGTAACATATTCTTTACAATACAGTATAATTACTGTCATATAAAACTTACGCTTAGTTTTGTAAACCTCTTTAATATTACAGTGAATAAGATGGTTTTATAACATTTCTGAAATACATATTTTTATTATCTGTAGAAATAAAAGAAATAGTTTAAGAATTAAAATATTTAGATTTTTGTAAAGTCTTAATTATGAATCTTAAACAAACATAATCATTTCAACTGGATTGTATCATTTAAGCTGTAAATTCCCACATGGAAAGAAAACTCTCTCCACATTTTTCTTTTGTAACCAGAGTCTCAAACATTTGCTGCAAAGATGATGTCAATGAGAGTTTAATAATAACACATTCATTGCAAATGAACGCTGAATTTTATACATATGTATAGCATTCATTTGAATTTATGACATCATACCTCGCATATGGCTTTATTTCACCCTATCTGTTTTATCGTATATAAAAGTATAATTAATTGTACTTCAAAAAAGTAAAAGGAAAACTTTGAAAAATTATAAATGTTATAAACTGTCC
>CM063511.1:106251740-106296740 GCA_032207245.1 Pardosa pseudoannulata
TATGACTAATTTTTGAAACGATTCGTACTTGCTTTGTTAGCTTATTTTGAAATTTAATTTTAACCTATATAATGACATAGTAGATTAGGCAAGATAAAACAATTTTCTTTTCATTACATTCCAGCATTTTGAAGAATTAGAAGTGTAAAGTTAATATTCTTTTAACTTTCAAGTTTTGAAAGAAAATATAACAGAAAAAGTATTTACTTTTCAGCTAAACAAGATATAGTTTTATGAGAAACTCTTTGTAATACTCTTCGTGTTACAACCCCATAAAATATTACTAGCAAAATAATTCTCTAGAAATTTATTCAGAACATATCTAATCTTAACTAATTTTGTTTAGTGGAATGAGGTATATTAAATATAATTTATTATGTAATAATTCATATATAATTAACATTAAATATGTTGAAGGTAAATTCTATAAAAAACACAAAATTAAATATGGATTATTTTAGTATCCTTCAGATAGAATGTCATTTAAAATTATATATTTTTCTTTGTACGTTTTATTCAATTTTAGTACCTAAATTAAATTTAATGTTTTATTTATAATGGTGAACTACAGAGCATTACATCAAATTTAACTATTAATGAATAACTCTCTCTTTTTTTGCTTTAGAAAGCGGAAGACAGATTCTATTTAACGTCGGAATGGTTAAAGACAAAACCGATGTCAACTTATTGTTTAGTATTAAGAGTTTATACGCAACATTTGTTCGAAGTTTTAACATTTCTTTGTTTGCGTCTAGAGTGCATTGAGCGTCAGAGTGCATTTCAATGGATTACCATTCAAATTCCATTTAATTAAGATAAGAATAAAAGTACCAGAAAAATAGAATTTTGTGGCCATTATTTTCATTTAACGTAGTTAAGCATGAAAAGCAATTTAAAGCCTCATGACAATCAGATACATTCTCTGCTTCTTTTATTGTATCTGTGAAATTTAAAGATAATAATTTTCCTAGTCAACAGATTAATTGATTGTTATACTGAAATATATGGTTTTAAAATTATGAATGTTTACAAATATTATGCATTCTAGTAATTCATCTATGATCTTAAATATCATGAAACATATAAACACATTGTATGCGGGACAAGTATATATATATATATATATATATATATATATATATATATATATATATATATATATATATATATATATATATATATATATATATATATATATATATATAAATTTGTTTATATATTTCATTAGAAAATATGATATATGAAATATTATAGCAACATAAAGTAAAACGTCGCTCGAATTATCTAAAAAATGCACATTTCGGCCAGTTTAGCGTGCTCGAGAAAACTCGAGCGTGCACGTAAAGGGATTGATATAACGTCAACATAATATTGATTTGTATGAAAGGTAAATAGGTTAATAGATAATCGTTAATTATTTAAACTAAAAAGCTATCGTAAATATATACAAAATATAATTTTAAATGCATACGTTATTTTTGTAATCTAGCTTACATGTGTAGAGGTTAAAGAGATTTAGAGTTGATATATAAACAATAAATATTTTCTAGTGAAATTGTGTACCAAACGTTACGTGAAAAACGGATGCAAATAACATTCCCGAAGTAAATTAATATTTAAAGATTTCAGACGCTTCACGCGTTTTATTTCAAATTCGATGATAATTTTAAAGTAATTGCTTTGTTTTTATTGATAAACTTCATAGTACTACTTAGAATTTAAGTATTAATGATTAACTTTCTTTCTTTACCTTACATTGCTACTTTAGAAAATGGAAGAAACTTTTATTCAATGTCGAATGTACAGAGAGAAAACGGATGTCAACTTGTCATGTAGGATTAAAGGTTAAACACGATATTTGTTCAGAAATTTAACATTCTCTTTTTTTAGAGTGTTTCTAGTGACTCTTTCTAGAGGCTCTTTCACTAAATTTGCATTCAAAGTCCATTTAATTACTGATAGAATAGATGCAGCATAAAAAAATATTTTATTTAAATTTTTTTAAGTTTTGTTATTTTAGAATAATTTAGTCATGCAGTATTCATACAAACATCTACGTCTTTGGAGGATAATATTTTAAAAAGAATATACATGTGTAGTTTATGTCACTGGTTATTGTAAACAATTAATAGCCAATCTTATTAATATTTTCACTTCAAACACATACAGATATATATTTATGGATACTTGTAAATGAAATTTACAATTCAATTTCCACTATGAGTTTAAATAACCCAAAGCTATTAATAATATCCTTATGTATTTAATAGATATTTCATTTAATGTTTAAAAAAATACTATATGTTAATACTTTCTTTAGTGTCGTATTTTAACTTAGACTGTAATTCTTTAAAAACATTTTGGTTTAATCTGCTTTGATTTCTCTTCTTTTTTATAAAAATAAACTGAGCTTTAAATTTGTGTAAATATTTTATTCATTATACCGAAAAAAATCCTTTTTTCTATTACGCTTTTATTTACTCAATTTATCACTAATTGGACTTATCACTAGTTTGAAAGACGAATTAATAAACAAAACTAAATGTTTAAGAGCTACAAGACATTATACCATGACTTTTATGTAAATACTTTTATTCAAAAGGATTTAATACTCGAGCATTAAGAATTTTTTGCTGTAAAATCATGATGGCAAAATAAACATTTCTGAAAACGTTTAAATTATATTTTTACCTTTTCTGAATGGCAGAGGAGGTTTTCAGTTCAAAACCAACAAAATGTATTTTAAAGAGATTTGATGTTTGATATCAGAAGTTACACCCTTTTATAACATACAAATACAGTTTAAAGTAATTTATTACTTTTTTGCAGGCATTTGACCAAATTTAACTAACACTAGAAACGTGAGATGAGTCATTTCAACAAAAAATAATTATTTTCTCTCCAATTTTCTCCAAAAAATTACTAACGAAGAAAATGTAAAATATATATATATATATATATATATATATATATATATATATATATATATATATATATATATATATATATATATATATATATATATATATATATATATATATATATATATATATATATAATATATATATATATATATATATATATATATATATACATATATATATATATATATATATATATATATATATATATATATATATATATATATATATATATATATATATATATATATATATATATATATATATATATATATATATATATATATATATATATATATATATATATATATATATATATATATATATATATATATATATATATATATATATATATATATATATATATATATATATATATATATATATATATATATATATATATATATATATATATATATATATATATATATATATATATATATATATATATATATATATATATATATATATATATATATATATATATATATATATATATATATATATATATATATATATATATATATATATTGTATATATATATATAATATAGATGAAATTTACTGTTCTGTTGGGGAATTGAATAGACTTTAAGTAATACAGCATGAAGATAACTTTTTATTGACAGTCAGATGAAATACAAGGTCAGATAGGAATCAAAGTTATGGTGATTTTCACTCGAACCAAGTTTACAAAATTATCGGTAAATAATTCAAGCAGGATGCCGTGGGCTCACGTACCTTTTTCCTCATAAAACAAAATAGAAGTACTGCTGAAACATAGCAGACTATGTGTACTCTGTACATTGAGATATCTATTTAACGTCTCGACACCGTTTGGGGCTCAGCCTGCCTTATATAGGCACGAAGATCTGCTCGAACATTCTAGACTGGATCAGAAGCCGGAAACGAAAGTTGTCAAATATCGTAAAATTTGGCAACATTTGGCGACACTCATCATTACATAAATTTATAGTTTGTTTTTATATTAATTTCATTTATTAGGCAGAATAAAATATTTTTGTTAATTACTTTTACTTATAAGTTTATCAGTAACTTAATGTGTAGGTAGTTTAAAATATAATTTATTTAACAAAGTGATAATTTTGAGAAAAACTACATTATATATTTATTTAAATATTTTTGTTAATTACTCTTACTTACAAGTTAATCAATAACCTAAAATAAAGTACTTTAAAATATGATTTATCCAACAAAACGCTAATTTGGAAAAAAACTTAACAAAATGATAATTTTGAGAAAATCTACATTACACATTTAATTAAATATTTTCGTTAAGTACTTTTACCTACAAGTTTATCAATAATCTGATATGAAGTAGTTTAAAATATGATTTATCCAACAAAAGGATAATTTTGAGAAAAAACTACTTTACATATTTATTTAAATATTTTTGTTAATTATTCTTACTTACAAGTTTGTCAATAATCTAATGTGTAGGTAATTTAAAATATGATTTATCCAACAAAATGATAATTTTGAGAAAAAATACATTACATATTTAATTGAATATTTATTTTAAATTACTCTTACTTATAAGTTTATCTATAACATAAAGTGTATGTAGTTTAAAATAGGATTTATTCAACAAAATGATATTTTTAAGAAAAAGTACTTTACATATTATGTTTAACATGGTTTTAATCTGACTTTTTTTTGTTCTTAATTCTTCATAGCAAAAGTCATAATTTGCAAATATAACTCAGATCATTTCCTTTATGGAAAGAAAAAGTTGTTTTCATCATATAAATGACATAAAATATATACATACATAAACCAAATTTAACATTCAGGTTCTCTTTTTTCCTTTGAAACCACACAGTACTTTTTTGTATTTAAATAATAACGAATCACGTTTTGTGTTCATCTTTTTTTTCTGTTTTTAGAAAATGGGAAACAACTCTGTTTAATGTCGCATGGATAATGAGAAAACGGATGTCAACGTATCGTGTACTATTATTAGAGGTTAAATGCGACATTTGTTCAGAAATTTAGCAGTTCTTTGTTTGCATCTTGAGTGCATTTAGGGACAGAATTTCATTCAATGAATTTGCATTGAGAGTCCATTTAATTACGATAAGATTGAATTTACCAGAACAATAGGATTTTGTTACCATTATTTTCATTCAGCGTAGATAATGTATAAAGCTTGTTTTAATTCGACGTAATACGGTTTCAAACTCTATTACATTTCAGGCGGATTTTTTTAAGGATATTATTTTACTAAAGTACGTCTAATGCAAAAAAATTAAAAACGATGTGTTGTGTTTATTTCAGTTTTGATCTTTAAAAACGTATGGATATATATATATATGTATATTTGTAAACAGTTTTTTTTCTCTTAATTCAGTTTTATCTTCAGTAATATAAAAGTAGATTAAGAATAATATACTCTCAATTAATAACAATTAATTTTTGTTTACATGAAACCATGAGTCGATAAGGTAATTTTATATTTATTTAATTATTAAATTATCTTTAAAACGTTTCACTGTATCGACAATGTTTTACGGAGTGGAGATTTAAATTAAACTTATAATAATTTCAAATATTATGCAAGATAACAGGCTATTTTCTTACAGTGTACTCGTTTTTACACTATTTACCGTAAAATAAATTGTAAAGAAAGATGCAATAGTAAGTTATGTATTTTTTATATTACACAAAAACATAGATATCAGAAAAGATTCATTAACACTAACCATACACTGAATAATCTATTTCTATTAAAGCCGGTCAAATTACCGGACTTTATGTTTCCTGACTGCATGAATGAAATATAAATATCGGGATAGAAATTAAAGAAATTCTTTATTATAATGAAACAAACTAGCATATTGTCAATTTTTATGTAATACAACTACAAAAAATAGGAATTTTTAATTCATTATATTATTAATAACCTAATGTGTAGGTAGTTTAAAATATAATTTATCCAACAAAATGATAATTTTGAGAAAAACTACATTACATATTAATTAAATATTTTGGTAATTACTCTTACTTACGAGGTTATCAATAATCTAATTTGTAGGTTGTTTAAAAAGTGATTTTTCCAAGAAAATGATATTTTTGAGAAAAACTACATTACATATTTTTTTCTAATATAGCTGTAAAATTTAAACAATAAAACATTGAAATTTTCCTGATCTTAATTCTTCATAGCAAAAGTCATAATTTGTGAATATAATTTAACTTATATAATTTCCTTTAGAGAAAAGGAAAGTTGCTTTCAATGCATAAGTGATATAAAATATAAAAAAAAACATAAACCAAATTTAAAATCCATGTTCTCTTTTTGTTTTTAAAACCACAGAGTACTTTTTTGTATTTACATAATAACGAACCACGTTTTGTGTTTATCTTTTTTTTCTGTTTTTAGAAAACGTTAAACAACTTTGTTTAATGTCGCATGGATAATGAGAAAACGGATGTCAACGTATCGTGTACTATTATTAGAGGTTAAATGCGATATTTGTTCAGAAATTTAACAGTTCTTTGTTTGCATCTTGAGTGCATTCAGGGACCGAAATTCATTCAATGAATTTGCATTGAGAGTCCATTTAATTACGATAAGATTGAATTTACCAGAACAATAGGATTTTGTTTCCATTATTTTCATTCAATGTAGGTAATGTATAAAGCTTGTTTAAATTCGACGTAATACGGTTGCAAACTCTATTACATTTGAGGCGGATCTTTTTTGTGGATATTATTTTACATTTTACATTTACGTTTAATTCATCAACATTAAAAATGTGTTGAGTTTATTTCAGTTTTTATTCTTTGAAAACGTATGGATATACATTTATGTACATTTGTAAGCAGCTTTTTTTCTCATACTTCAGTTTTATCTTCAGTAATATACAGTTGATTAAGAGTAATATGCTCTCAATTAATAACTATTCATGTTTGTTTGCATGAAACAATAAGTCAATAAAGTAATAGTTATTTTTATTTAATTATTAAATTATTTTTAAAACGTTTACGCTCTATCGACAAATTTTACGGAGTGGAAATTTAAATTAAACTTATATATTAATTTTATATTTTATGCAAGATAACATGCATAATTAGATTTTTCAACCATATTAATTCGATGTAATATGGTTGCAAACTTTATTACTTTAGAGGGGGATCTTTTTTTCTGGATATTATTTTACATTTCAAGTATGTCTAATTCATCAACATTAAAAACGATGTGTTAAAATTATTTCAGTTTTTATTCTTTAAATCCGTATAGATATACTTTTATGTATATTTATAAACAGTTTTTTTTCTCTTATTCAATTTTGTCTTCAGTAATATAAAGTTGATTAAGAATAATATGATCTCAATTAATAACTATTAATTTTTGTTTATATGAAACAATAAGACAATAAAGTAATTGATTTATTTATTTAAATATTAAATAATTTTTAAAACGTTTAAGCTGTGTTGACAATTTTTACAGAGTGGAAATTTAAATTAAACTTATATAAAAATTTTATATATTATGCAAGGCAACATGTTGCTTTCTTATAATTTAATAGTTTTAACACTTTTTTACCGTAAAGTAAATTCCATGTTTTAAGGGAAGTGGCAAAAGTATGTTATATATGTTTTATATTACATAAAAAATTATTTATCCGGAAAGCTTCCGTAATACTAAACATACACTAAATACATACCTATTTCTAGTATAGCCGGTCAAATGACAGAATTTTATGTTTTCCAATTGAATGGATAAAATATGGATATTGAGAAGGAAATAAACAAATAAACTTTATTGTAATTAAACAAAATTCTATATTGTCAATTTTTATGTATTACAAACAAAGAGAATAAGAATTTTTATTCATTAACCATCGTAATTTTTACATATACAATACTGGTTATTTGATCTGTTACGTAATGCTTAGAGTTGATAGATTGCTAGACATTTCCTGTCTTTATATTAAAAAAAAATAAATTTATGATTTTTTTTTTACTTTGTATTACATTTGTGCAAATGAAGACGATTTAAAGTAAATATATGACGTAAATTATATTTAGAGTAATACTGTAATTTTAAATTGAAGTAATAGAGAATAATATTTTACAAATAGATTGCAATTAAAGAAATTGAAATGAATTGATAATTGTTTTTAATGGATTGTTATAAATTAAATTCTTTGAAGTGGTTTAAGAAAACCCAAAGTTCCATTTACCAAACCCTTCTTTTTTCTTTACATTCTAAATAAAACCAGTTAAGACAATTTATTTTTATCAACAAACTTAAAATTAATTTTAAGTTATTGAAAGTTATATTTTAAATGGATTTATTTGTTAACAAAACGTTAAGTTCTTGTGTTACAAATAAACTTTTTATTATTATTTTAGTTTAATTTCAAGTTGTAAAGCTGTAGATTTTTAAGTCAGTGAAATAAAAATTTTATACATATGTTCTGCAACTCAAAATGTATAATGAACTTCCTGCAATAAATTTCTTTGACGTTTAATTGCATATGAATAACGTGAAAACGAAAACAAGCTTTCAATAAAAATGTGAATTTTCTAACAGATAATTTACATAATATTGAAAGTTAAATGAAATAAAAATTTGATTTTAAATCTAATTTGTGTAAAATTAGAGTTGTTACTTAAAATAACAATGTTTTAAGAAAGTAGGTGAAATTTAATTATAAATATCTCACATAAATTTTAATACAGATCTTACATATAGTACCATTACAGTTTTAATTATTTGAGATATGCCTATAACCCCAAAATTATTTTTCGATTAATATATTTTATGTTATAACGATAGCGGATGTTTTCAATAATTGATTGATTTTATAAACACGACTATAAAATAAACATACCCTGCATAAATGTTTTAAATTGTTTATTTTGGTATCTTTTGATGTGTGCAAATACTCTAGGAAACACTTCTTAACAAATTATTTTTATCTATTTCCTAAACATGGCCTTCAAACTCAGTCAATTAGGCTTTTTATTCCTGCTAAATGCCAAAGCTAAAGGACAGAATTTTCTTTCTTTTTGCGGTAATTCACATAGATCTGAAATGCCTTTATGTAATAATGAATCATTTTCTCTATATATCTTTTTTGCCATTTTATAAAACGGAAGATAACTTTTGTTTAATGTTGCATGGGTAATAAGGAAACGAATGCCAGCTTATCATTTAGTATTAGGAGGTTAAATGCGACATTTATTCAGAAATTTGACATTTCTTTTTTTACACATCGCGAGTGTAATCACCAGTAGATATTTTTCACAAAATTTGTACTCAGATTTCATTTAATTATGGTAACATTAGATTTACCAATAAAAATATTTTGTCTTCAAAATTTCCGAATTTCAATATTTTCAATATTTCAATAAGTACATTTCGAGGTGAAAATTCTTCATATTTAATGTGTACATTTGATTCAATAATAAAATAATATGTGTATAATAAATTTATTAGAAAATATTTAAATAATACATCTATGTCGAATATATTTTCTATGATTAATAATAAGATTCTAAATTTATAAAACTATTTTAGAACGTTAAAATACACAAAATAGTTACTCCAAATTATGAATAATTTTGCCCTTACAGGAAAAAGCTTCTAAAATTTTAATTTGTTTTAGCAAATAGAATTTATTAATCTTTTTTTATTCTGTGTGCTTTAGTTATATTAAAATAAGAGTTTTGTTTTATTTTCTGTAATATTAAAGTACATTTTTAAAAGATTTCAACTTTAAAAGACTCTTTTATATTTTTATTTGAAAATTTTCCAAATCTTTAAAATTTTCATTTCCAGAATAAAACATATATTTACATTTATTGCCATGTAAAAATTCACTCTATAATATATTTAGAATATAAGAGAATTTTCTTTTTTCGTATTAGCTATATGTTATTTCAAATGTTATACTACTTGAAATGGAAAGGCTAAATAATTTTAAGAATCTGATAATTATAAAAGAACTTGTAAAAATATTAGCTAAAGATTAATAGCAAATTGTGTGTTTTGATTAAAATTTTAGGTCTGGAAAGGTATTAAAAATTATATCCAGAATACAAAGACTTATATACTCTTAAGTATCCTGTATATTAAAAATAACTGATTGTATAAAATATTTATTTTATAAGAAAAATGGTACTAGATTTCTGAAAAACGACACTTTATGTATTTTTAACTATTTCAAATATAATTAATTTTTTAATCTAGCTTGAACTTTCTTTACGCTTTTTTATAAATTTAAAAAAAAACTTAGTTCATGTAACAAATTCGTTAAAGATATAAAACTTAAAAAATATTAGTGTATCTAGTTTTCATAACACATTAAAATAATATTAAATATTAACAATTTATAGTGAAATTTACCATAAAATGAATTGCATGTTTCGTGAGAAGAAACAAATGAAAATTTCTTGTTTCCGTTAAAACTAAATTTACTTTATTTTACAATTTTTAATCTAAAGGATTTTAATAAAAATCTTTCAGAAATGAATTAATCTTAAAATTTTTAACCTAAAAGGTTTAAATAAAATCTCATCAAAATGAATTCATTTTAAATTTTTTAACCTAAAATGTTTTAATAAAAAAAATTCATAAGAATACATATTTATTTTAAAAGAAAAATTTTATATCTGCAAAATGACACTTTATGTATTTTTAACTAATTCAAATGTAAATAATTTTTTAACTACGTTAATCTTTCTTTAAGCTTTTTATAAATATAAGAACAAAATTAGTTTAAGTTATGAATTCGTATAAGATTTAAAAATAAAAAAAAAATTTTATATAGTTTTCATAACACATATAAATAATATTAAACATTAACTATTTATAGTGAAATTTTCCGTAAACTGAATTGCACGTTTTGGGAGAAGAAACAAATTAACATTTGTTGGGTTTCCGTTAAAACAAACTTTTATCTTAAAATTTTTTAACCTAAAAGAGATTTTAAAAAAATATCATGAAAATAAATTTATCTTAAATTTTTTAATCTAAAAGACTTAAAAAACACATTAAAATGATTTTTTTTTAATTTTTAACAAAAAGGTTTCAATAAAAAATTTATTAAAATGAAAATACTTAATATTAATTTAGCTTCTGTAAGTTAAAGACGTTTATTATTTGTAAATGAAAATAAATAACTATTTCCTACAGGAATCTACTTATATTCTAAATAAAATGTGTTTTAGAGGAACATTTTAGCCATTTATTCCGTATTTCTACTTTTTTATTCAACCCTAATACCAAAATTAATGCGAATGATATTATTGGTTAACCCCATAGTACACTTTCCTATTTAAATATTAATAAATCACAGTTTCTATTTATCTTTACTTGCTCCTTTAGGAACAGAAGACGACTTTTGTTTAATGTTGCATGGGTAATGGGAAAACGGATGTAAACTTATCGTTCAGAATTAAGAGGTTAAACGCGACATTTGTTCAGAAATTTAACGTTCTTCTGTTTCCATCTCGAGTGTATTCAGTAAAGAGGTTTCATTGTAACTGCATTAAGAGTCCTTTTACTTATGAATGAATTAGAAGAAACAAAAGGATAGTATTGCTATTGTTTTAATTTAACATAAAAAAGTAAAAAAATCTCATATCGTTTAGTTAAATATTTAGACCTATTTTCAAATAATATATTTGACATACAGATAATGTTTGCTGGATTATAATAAAATAATATTTCTTCAATTCAATTTATTATTTTTAATGCATTATGGGATTAATATATCTCTGAAAGTTATAACAAACCTTTAACCCTTTCATGGGCTATTTATTTCTCACTCCACGTTTCCAAACTTTCAAAACAGAGCTTCTAATTTTATTCATTCGATCGAACAATTGATGACAGCTGAAAACTGATTAGGGAATCAGTCTTCCCGTAGTTTCAGCAACAAGACCAATATATTAGAATAGGTTTTGCGCTTCTCACAGGTGTATATTGTAAGATCGTGTTAGTAGATCGTGTCAAAAATTCCAAGATGTTCTTAGACTAGAAAAATAAATTTTATAAGATTTTTTTTATTTTTAACTCATTTGTGTTCAGACATTGTAAATCTTTAAAAAGTTTACAAATTAAGGTTTCTTTAAATTAAATTAACAATTTTCCTTTTATCATACTAAAACATTATAGAAACTGAATGGAAAAATGGGGTATCACGCTTAAATTTTTCTCTAATGCAATTAATCTGGAAAATTTATAAAAATTATTTATGGTTTAAAAAATATCCCGTGTGTAATACTAAAAATATCAGTCTCCAAACTCTGATTTAAAACATATTTCGTTTCAAAATTTTTATAACTAATATCTATTGCACATTCTACAAGATAAAATAAAACCATCTTATAAATCTGAAATATACAACATTTGTATATATACTTCAACTAAATCAAAATGCAGATTAAATTTTACTTGTAACTATTTACTGATAGATTTAGAAACGGAGAAAATATTCCAGCAATTTTTATTACAATCTTTTATTAACATTTTGCAAAATAATATGTATAACAAACAAATGTAACGAAATATAGAAAATGTATTTAAATTTTCTCCTTCAAATAAAATTTTAAAATAAATAAAGACACGATTTTATATTCAAAACTATGATCTCTGTATTATTTGATATTAAAACAATATACTTTCAAACTTGTTTACATTTTTACTACTCTGTAAATACGCAGTATCTGTAATTTCACTTCTGGTTTCTGATTTTTACTATAACATTGTTTCTAGCAATCGTAAAAATAAAATGAAATCCTTTTTGGTTTTCTCAATATTTACTCCTTAAAATAAATCAGTAAATACTATTGATTTCGTACCCTTTTCTCTCAGAAAAATATACATATTGCAGGCACATACCTAAATACTATTTTATATATGAGCACACTGAAACTAAAATAGTATTATTTACTTTAACTAATAAAAAATGCAAATGAAGCAGATTTCATTTTGCTTAAACCGTTTAAAGACACTCTTTTGATAGTAAAAATAAAATGAAATCATTTTTGGTTTTCTCAATATTTACTCCTTAATATAAATCAATAAATAACATTAATTTCTTACCCTTTTCTCTCAGAAAAATGTATATACTGCAGGCATATGACTAAATACTATTTTAGATATGAGCACACTGTACCTAAAATAGTATTATTTACTTTTACTAAGAAAAATGCAAATGTAGCAGATTTTTTTTTCCTTAAACCATTCAAAGGCACTTTTTTGATAGTACAAATAAAATGAAATCCTTTTTGGCTTTCTCAATATTTACTATATAAAATAAATCAGTAAATAACATTAATTTCGTAACCTTTTCTCTCAGAAAAATATACATACTGCAAGCACATACCTAAATACTACTTCAGATATGAGCACACTGTACTTAAAATACTATTATTTACTTTTACTAATAAAAAATACAAATGTACAGATTTAATTTTGTTTAAACCGTTTGAATACACTCTTATGATAGTAAAAATAGTATAAAATCCTTTTATGTTTCCTCAGTATTTACTCTTTAAAATAAATCAGTAAATAATATTGATTTCGTATCCGTTTCTCTCAAAAAAATGTACATACTGCAGGTACATACCTAAATACTATTTTAGATGTGAGCAAACTGTACCTAAAAAAGTATTATTTACTTTTACTAATAAAAAATTCAAATGTAGCAGATTTAATTTTGTTTAAACCGTTTGAATACACTCTTATGATAGTAAAAATTGTATAAAATCCTTTTATGTTTCCTCAGTATTTACTCTTTAAAATAAATCAGTAAATAATATTGATTTCGTATAGGTTTCTCTCAAAAAAATGTACATACTGCAGGTACATACCTAAATACTATTTTAGATATGAGCAAACTGTACCTAAAAAGTATTATTTACTTTTACTAATAAAAAATTCAAATGTAGCAGATTTAATTTTGTTTAAACCGTTTGAATACACTTCTATGATAGTAAAAATTCCCACTTCTAGGAACTGAAAATCAATTTCTCGTTTATTGTTTTACAGCAACGTTTACGCTATTTTAGAAACAAAGTTAGACAATTTTGGAAGGGGAAAGTCAAACTGGAAATTTTAAAGTAAATATATATGAAATAATTTTCGCAATTTATTTTTCAAATTATATCTATAACTATAAAACGGTATGTTTATATTTTAAATAAAATATTATAATGTAATTAATATAAATCTTACTGGAATAAATTTTAAAATATCGAAAAATAATGAGTTTTATAATAAACTCAATATACTACCTGCTATATAATATTTTATATATGAAAACACTGTACCTAAATTAGTCTTATGTACTTTAACACATAAAAATGCAAATGACGCAGATTTAAGTTTGCTCAAATCTTTTCAATAGATATCTACAATAATAAAATTACCCACTTTTATTAACTGAAAATTCACTTCACTTCTAATGTTTTACTGCAACGCTTGAGCTATCTTAGAAACAAAATTAGACAATTTTGGAAGAGGGAAAATCAAACTGTAAATTTTAAAGTAAATATATATCCAATAGTTTTCACATTTTTTTCTCAAATTTTTTCTATGACTTTCAAGTGGTATACTTATATTTTAAGTAAAATTATTATAATATAATCAATATAAATCTTATTGGAATAATTTTTAAAATTTCTAAATATAATGAGTTTTATAATAAACTCATTATACTATCTGCTAAATTATATTTTATATATGAACACACTGTACCTTAAATAGTATTGTGTACTTTAACTTATAAAAAGGGCAAATGAAGAAGATTTAATTTTGCTCAAGCCGTTTGAACACATTTCTACAACAGTAAAAATACCTACTTCTAGTAACTGAAATTTCACTTCTCTTTTATTGTTTTTGGGCTATCTTAGAAACAAAATTAGACAATTTTAAAAGGGAGAAAGTCAAACTGGAAATTTTGAGGTAAATATATATTAAATAGTTTTCGCATTTCTTTCCTCAAATTATATATATGACTATAAAATGATGTTTATATTTTAAATAAAATTATTATAATATAATTAATATAAATCTTATTGGAATAAAGTTTAAAATTTCCAAATATAATGAGTTTTATAATAAACTGATAATACTACTTGCTAAATAACATTTTTAATATGAGCACACTGTACTTAAAATAGTATTATGTACTTTAATTAATAAAATATGCAAATGAAGCAGATTTAATTTTGCTTAAACTTATTGAATGCATTTCTACAACAGTAAAAATACCTACTTCTAATAATAAAAAAATTACTTCTTTCATATTGTTTTACTGCAACATTTGGGCTATCGTACAAACAAAATTAGACCTTTTTGGAAGGGGAAAAGTCAACCTGGAAATTTTAAAATAAATATATATTAAAGAGTTTTCGCATTTCTTTTCTCAAATTATATATATGACTATAAAATGGTACGTTTATATTTTAAATAAAATTATTATAATATAATTAATATAAATCTTATTGGAATAAATTTTAAAATTTCTAAATATAATGAGTTTCATAATAAAGTCATGATACTACCTGATAAATACCATTTTATATATGAACACACTGTATCTAAAACAGTATTATGAACCTGAACTAATAAAAAATTCAAATGAAGCAGATTTCATTTTCCTCAAACCGTTTGAATACATTTCTACGATAGTAAAAATACCTACTTCTAGTAACTGAAAATTCACTTTTCTTTTATTATTTTACTGCAACGTTTGGTCTATCATAGAATTAAAATTACACAATTTTGGATGAGGGAAACTCAAACTTTAAATTTTAAAGTAAATATATATAAAATACTTTTCGAAATTTTTTCTCAAATTATATCTATGACTATAAAATGATATGTTTATATTTTAAATAAAATTATCATAATATAATTAATATAAATCTTATTGAAATAAATTTAAAAATTTCGAAATATAATGAGTTTTATAATAAACTCATTATACTACCTGTTAATTAATATTTTATATATGAAGGTCTGTATTTAAAATAGTATTATGTATTAACTATAAAATATAAATTATAGTAAATTAGTATTAATTTATAAAAAATGCAAATGAAGAAGATTTAAAATTGCTCAAACCGTTTTAATACATTTCTACGATATTAAAAATAACTCTAGTAACTAAAAATCCACTACTCTCTAATTGTTTTACTGCAACTTTTGGGATATCGTAGAAACAAAATTAGACAAATTTGGAAGGGGGAAAGTCAAACTGGAAATTTTAAATAAATATATATTAAATAGTTTTCGCATTTTTTCCTGAAATTATAGCTATGATTATAAAATGGTATGTTTATATTTTAAATAAAATTACCATAATATAATTAATATAAATCTTATTGGAATGAATTTTAAAATTTCTAAATATAATGGCTTTTATAATACACTCATAATACTACCTCTTAAATAATATTTTATATATGAACACACTGTATCTAAAAAAATATTATGTACTTTAACTAATAAAAAATACATATGAAGCAGATTTAAGTTTGCTTAAACTGTTTGAATACATTTCTATGACAGTAAAAATACCCACGTCTAGTAACTGAAAATTCACTTCTCTTTTACTGTCTTACTGCAACGTTTGGGCTATCTTAGAAAAGAAAATGACAATTTTTTAGAAGGGAGATAGTGAAAACTGTAAGGTAATTATATATTACATAGTTTTCGCAATTTTTTCTCAAATTATATATATGGCTATAAAATGTTATATTTATATTTTAAATAAAACTATTATAATATAATTAATATAAATCTTATTGGAATAAATTTTGAAATTTCGAAATATAATGAGTTTTGTAATAAACTCATTGTACTACATGCTAAATAATATTTTATATGTGAACACACTCTACCTAAAATAATATATATGTACTTTAAATTATAAAAAATGAAAATGAAGAAGATTTCATTTTGCTCAAACAGTTTGAACACATTTCTATGATAGTAAAAGTACCCACTTCTAGTAACTGAAAATTCACTTCTCTTTTATTGTTTTTGGGCTATCTTAGAAACAAAATTAGACAATTTTAGAAGGGAGAAAGTCAAACTTTAAATTTTAAAGTAATTTTATATTCAATAGTTTTCGAAATTTTTTCTCAAATTATATGTATGACTATAAAATGGTATATTTATATTTTAAATAAAATTATTATAATATAATTAATATAAATCTTATTGGAATAAATTTAAAAATTTCGAAATATAATGAGTTCTATAATAAACTCATGATACTACCTGCTAAATACCATTTTATATATGAGCACACTGTACTTAAAATAGTATTATGTACTTTAACTAATAAAAAATACAAATGAAACAGATTTCATTTTGGTTAAACTTTTTGAATGCATTTATACGATTGTAAAAATACCTACTTCTAATAATAAAAAAAATAATTCTCTTTTATTGTTTTACTGCAATATTTGGGCTATCGTACAAACAAAATTAGAGTTTTTGGAAGGGGAAAAGTCAACCTGGAAATTTTAAGGTAAATATATATTAAAGAGTTTTCAAATTTCTTATTCTGAAATTATATATATATGACTATAAAATGGCATGATTAAATTTTAAATAAAATTAGTATAATATAATTAATATAAATATTATTGAAAAAAATTTTAAAATTTCTAAATATAATGAGTTTTACTTACTACACTACCTGCTATTTAATATATTATATATGAACACACTGTACCTAAAATAGTATTATATACTAACTATAAAATATAAATTATAGTATAATGGTATTAATTTATAAAAAAAATGCAAATGAAACAGATTTAATTTTGCTCAAACCGTTTGAATACATTTCTACGTTATTAAAAATACCTCTAGTAACTAAACATTCACTTCTCTTTAATTGTTTAACTGTAACTTTTGGTATATCGTAGAAACAAAATTAGACAATTTTGGAAGGGAGAAAGTCAAACTGAAAATTTTAAGTAAATATTTATCAAATATTTTTCTCTTTTTTTTCTCAAATTATATGTATGACTATAAAATGGTATGTTTATATTTTAAATAAAGTTATTTTTATTAAATTAATATAAATCGTATTGGAATGAATTTTAAAATTTCGAAAGATAATAATTTTATATCAATGCAGGTAAAAATATATTTCCTATAATTAACCACACTTAGAATGCCACAACTATAAGATATAAACTAACAATCTTTATCTGAAACATAAACTATAACTTAAGAGAGTTTTTTGTTCAAGTCATATTGGCAAACATAAAATATATAAGACATTAAATTTATGTTTTTCAATTTCAATAAAGTATAAATTGTTCGTTTATAAGTATTAATCTGGAATAAGGTTTACTTTTAATACATGGTGAAGAAGTTTACTGAAATTTCCTGTAGTGAACATCAAATAAACTCTGGCAAATGTGTCTATTCATTATACTTCTTACACTTAGAAATTCACTTCAAACATTCTTCTTTAATACAATGACAGCACTTATTTATTTAGAAGTGTGTTTTATTAGAAGGTATGAGTATATGTATTTTTGTAAGTATCTGAATCTATTACTTGAATTAGGTAATGTTTGAACAAAAGTTAAAAAAGAACCAGCCACTTTTCAGAAAAAAGCTTTTACAGACAAGTAAGGCTGTATCAAGAAGAAAATCATTAAAAAAGTAATAATAAAATCTGTAATATTGATCTTTTAACGTAGACTATATTTTAAAGCTCAAAGAAGTCATTTATTTTATATCTGAGTTGGTAAGAAGTAATCATACAGTATACCAAAAATTTTTGCTTGCTGCTATTTGATAAAATTTCAAATATGATTAACATTTTGCAAACAACATGGATAATTTTGAATAAATATTTACTTAACTAAACAAAGTTAATCAAAATATACAGGGTGCCCCAAAACGAAGGCATAAACTCTGCACAGCTAGATTCCTCGTTGGCAGTACATAGAAACTGCCCAAATAAGCGTTTCTGTACGATCCATTTTTCCAAAAATACGAAAAATACGAAAAACAAAGTATGACGTCACTTCTGTTGCAAGAAAAAAACATTTTATTGAACATATCAACAGCAGTATATGCACGGGCATACTCCCTAACTGCTCGTAAGGCATTTTTATTCCATCGACCGTACGACAGGCACATGTTGCAATATTCAAGAACGGAATACATGGCCACCATACGAAGAGTACCTGTAGCTGTCTAATGCAGCCTTTTAATTACCAGTTCAAAGGCGGCTTAACGCCATTCCATGGGCCGCGCGCATGCATGACGCGATATGTTCTGTGAATGTTTTAAACATTATTGTTTGGAAAGATATGCAAATACTGTTGTTGATATGTCCAGTAAAGTGTTTTTTTCTTGCACCATTCAAGTCATACTTCGTTTCTCTTTTCTTCGCGTAAACTATGGATCGAAGAGGAACGCTTCTTTGTACAGTTTTTATGTACTCCCAAAGAGGAATGTAGCTTTCAGAGTTAATACAGTCGTTTTGGGACACACATGTATATATATATATATATATATATATATATATATATATATATATATATATATATATATATATATATATATATATATATAATATATATATATATATATATATATATATATATATATATATATATATATATATAGATATATATATAGATAGATAGATAGATAGATAGATAGATAGATAGATAGATAGATAGATAGATAGATAGATAGATAGATTGATAGATAGATAGATATACATATATACAATATTTAAAGTACTTATAAAACATTTGTAGAAGAAATATTGGGATAAAAAAGTATATTGAAATTTAGCTATCAAAATATTATCCATAATCTCTAAGCAAGACGTATCTAATTAGACATTTAAACTTCTGTGTGAATTTATACACCCGTGTCATTATTAAAACATACGCTTTAAGAAATTTCAAAAAGGAAACCTCTATATATATAGGAAACTATTTTTTATCATTAAGAGAGTTATTCAGCCGTTTAGGTAAAATAAAAAATCCATGACTGAAATTTTAGTGAGCGAACGTTTGATATTTATTTTAAGTAAAATACATTGATTTTGTTTATAAACAGATTTTGAATGTGGATTACTACGAGCTGTGTGACAAGTTCAAGAAATTTAAGAAGAAATCCTCTCTTGTTCATTATTGTGAGAAAACCTTAAATTACTTTTTTTTATTTTGAACTTATATCACTCATATCAGTTCTATTTTATTAAATTTTACAACTACTGAATAGTACTAATAAAAGTAAATTTTAATATTTTGTAAAAACTTAAAGTTATATCTCTCACCACCTCTTCTTTAAGCTTTACGTCAACACTCATGAAATATCCAGTGTTTTGTTTTAATTTTTAACCTGATTTAACACACTTAGTTTTCTTTCGTTAAATTTATGTTTACTTAAAATCAAACAGAGGAAAATCAGTTAAATAGAAAATTCAAGAAAGTTAAGAAGAGACCCTGTCATGTTTATCATTCTGAGAAAATCTCCAAATGCTTTTTTTTAAATTTTGAAAACATATAATTCATATGAGATCTCTTTATTAAATTTTGTAACTATTAAACAGTACTAAGGAAAAATTAATTTTATTATTTTGTAAAATCTTAAAGTTATATTTCTCACCTCCTGTTCTTTACGTTAACACTCGTGAAACATCCTATCCTTTGTTTTAATTTTTGATCTCATTTAACACCTTAATTTTATTTCATAAAATTTATATTTACTTAAAATCAAACAAATGAAAATCAATTAAAGAGAAACTCCGAAATTGCCTCTAGTTAAATTGTAACCATTATGATGAATTACTATAAAAATTTATAGAAATATCCTATCTGAGATGAAACTATTATTAATAAAAATTTTGGAGCAGTTTGAAGAAAAGTAAACCATCAGAAATATGTCACGAAAATCAGTAGAGTTGAGTAAATATTTTAAAACTTTACGCAAAACATCCATCTGTGTATTTAATTCATCAAACTATACATATAAACAAAAGTTAGTAAAAAAAACAATAATGTTCTACACACCTTTGATCGTCATTCCTGAGTTCCAATATTTATCTAATATATTAGAATTAGAGTAACCAAATGTACTACTTTAATTAATTAAATTATAATTACACATGACCTATGTAACTGAAAAATAACATTTACGTGTTTAATTTATATACAATGTCACAAGCTGGCTCGAAAATCCTTTTGTAACAAATTTACGCTGTGTTGTATTAACTAACCATGTTCGACGGCAATGTGATAAATAGCATTACATAGAAATTTCTTAGAGTTATTGCGACATGAGGTAATTTGTATTTAGAAAAGATAAGTGTCCATTGAATATATATATCTTATACAAATCCACGCCAACTGTCGATGAGGCCCCAAATTTTTTATGTTAATAAACCCACATCCCATGTAAAATGCAGCTTATAGACATGTTATGAAGAATGTGTATGTTATTTATTGATTTATAAAATTTATTACTGTTATACTGGTAACTATAATTTTAAAACATTCATATTAATAAAAATTCTAATAACTAATCATACTTAATTTTTTTTATATTTAAAAATATGCCATTATTTGTAGAATGAGTCATTCTACCTAAGATGCTCTTATAATATTAATACATTTTAAAATTAAAAATGTCTTTATTTTTTATTGTATAATAATTTTGATATTAATTTTAATGTCATATTTATTTTGTAGTTAATATTTCAATAAAGCATTCAGATTTCATTATCACACAAACTTGATTATATTAATTAGATCTTGATTTACATTACAGCAAACAATTATTTGTTTACTATAATGTAACTGTTTTCTAGCATACATACCTCTAAAAATGTTGTATAAATTTATATTACATATTTTTGCTTTACTAACAAAATTATTTTAAAAAATTTACAGAATTTTAAAACATTAATTTACTGAAATTTGAAATTAGTAAATTTGTATTTAGAGAAGAGAGTGTTCATTGTTCTTATAATACTTATGCATTTTAAAATTAAAAATGTTTTTATTGTTTTTAATTTTAATATTAATTTTAATTTCTTATTTATTTTACAATTAATCTATAATAAAACATTAAAATATCATTATCACACAAATTTGTCTGTATTAATTAGAACTTGAGTTACATTACAGTTAACAATTATTTGATTACTGTTATGTAACTATTTTCTACCTTACATACCTCTGAAATTGTTGTATAAATATATATTACTTATTTTGTCTTTAATACCAAAAGTATATAAAAAATTTACACAGTTTTAATACATTAATTTACTGAAATTTAAAAGTAGTTCATTTTTATTTAGAAAAGTGAGTGTCCATTGAATATTTATATTTTATACATTTCCACACCAACTGTCGATGAGTCCTCAAATGTTTTATGTTAATAAACCCATCATATGTAAAATGCAGCTTATAGGCAACTTATGAAGAATATATATGTTATTTATTGATTAATAAACTTTACTGCTGTTGTCGTGGAAAATATAATTTTAAAACAATCAGCAATATTCGTAAAAAACTCTAATAACTAACCCTACTTAAAATTTTCCATATTTAAAAATATGCTTTTATTTTTAAATTGAGTCATTCTACCTTAGTTGTTCTTATATTTATAATTTTAAAATTATAAATGTTTATATTTTATTTTAATATTAATTGTAATGTCATATTTGTTTTGTAGTTAATCTTTCAATAAAACATTCATATCTCATTATCACAGAAGTTTCATTATACTAATTAGAACGTGAGTTACATTACATTTGACAATTATTTGTTTACTGTAATGTGACTATTTTCCAGAGTACATACCACATGAAAATGTATTATGAATATATATTACATATTTTTGCTTTAATAATAGGAGTACTTAAAAAAACATTAATATATATTTTGAAAAGAGGGGGTAAATTAAATATTTATATTTTATACAAATCCACACCATCTGTCAATGAGTCCCCAAACTTTTTATAAACCCCAATCCCATGTGAAATGCAGTTTATAGGCATGTTATGAAGAATGTTCATGTTATTTATTGATTAATAAAATTTATTGCTATTGTACTCGAAACTATAATTTTAAAACAATCAGCAATAGTAATACAAAAATTCTAACAACTAATCATACTTAAAATTTTCCATGCTTATAAATATGCTATTATTTGTAGAATGACTCATTCGGCCTAAGATGTTCTTATAATATGTATACATTTAAAAATTAAAACTGTTTCTATTGTTTTTGATTTAGAATAATTTTAATATTAATTTTAATGTCATGTTTATTTTGTTGTTAATTTTTAATAAAGCATTCAAATTTCATTATCACACAAATTGATTATATTAATTAGAACTTGAATTACATTACAGTTAACAATTATTTGATTACTGTAATGTAACTGTTTTCTAGCATACATACCTCTGAAAATGTTGTATATACTTATATTACATATTTTTGCTTTAATACTAAAAGTATTTAAAAAAATTTACAGAGTTTTAATACATTAATTTACTGAAATTTGAAATTAGTTAATTTGTATTTACAGAAGAGAATGTCCATTGTTCTTATAATATTTAAACTTTTAAAATTAAAAACGTTTTTATTTTTTTATTATATAGAATTATTTTAATATTAATTTTAATTTCATATTTATTTTATAGTTAATCTTAATAAAGCATTCAAATTTCATTATCACACAAATTTGATTATATTAATTAGAACTTGAGTTACATTACACTTAACAATTATTTGATTACTGTAATATAACTGTTTTCTAGCATACATAAAATGTTTTATGGATATATATTACATATTTTGCTATAAACCAAAAGTATTTCAAAACGTTTACTGTGTTTTAACACATTAATTTACTAAAATTCGAAAGCAGTGCACATTTACACTGTAAAGTAGTACTCTAATATACATTAAATCCAATAGGTATATCACCGTTATATGTTTTATCTTATATTTTAGTTAGTCGGATATACATGCAGCATATTAAAATGTAGTTTGATTATACAGAAATTAAGAACTAAAATTTTATGATTTCTTTATGCTGCATAATGAAATATATATCTTTGGGAATTGTAAAAGTTAATACTTTTTATTATGTTGTATGCCCATTCCTAATTATAAAAAAAATGAAATGTAAAACCTTACTAATATACTTCATTCTTAGATTAGGTTGCTTTTCATATAGTTATATAGAATATTGAATGAAATATTGAATATTAAATATTAAAGATTTATTCATTAAACAATATATATCTATAAAATATATTATTTCATTATAAATTCATTTTACCCCAAAGATATCATTGACGGCTTATGGACAAAACAAGTAATTTTATTTGTTTAAATAAAAGTAAGTTTTGAATTTAAACGACATATTGCAGTATTTTCATGATGTTTGCATATGGACAAAATTGCCTGTACAGAAATGTGTTTAATTCATATTATTCCAAGAAATTAGAACTATCCGTTATATTCAGTGCCAACTACTAAATCTCATAAACGTTCTGACATTTATAACACTACATTCTCCGTATGTATGTATCTATTTTAGATACAAATTTCTCGTGTCACATATACCATAGCGAAAGAGAAAATTGAATAATTCATCAGTAGTTTGAATAGGTTTAATTAGAGAGTAAAATTTGCATAATTAAAAGTCAGATTGCTACACTAAAAATTACTGCATGGATAATTCTGCATTTGTTAACTTATGCATTAAAAAAACGAGAACACCTATGTAAATTCATTTATTATGTTTAAAGTCAATGCCTCTTAAAGCGAAAAAAACTTTAAACTTCTATACTTTAAAACTACTCTCTGTTTATTATTCTAGAATTAGTTTAGTTTACCAAAGGAAATAAATTTCATTGCAATTTGTTTCAAGAAAAAAAAAGTATTAAATTGTGTATAATCCTTTTTCCTGTATAAAAAAGACAATATTATTTCATAATGTTGAAATTTTTATTGTTGTGTATTCTTATAATTATATAATGAAGCCGATTTATTTATCATTTGGTAATTTTCAATGTAGCATCAGCAATTTACTTACTTTCTTAATATTTACCAAGATCATTTATCTATGTTTCCTGTAAAGTTTTCATCTAAAGTCTATCCTAATTTTCTCTTCTTTAATTGTACACTATATCTTTTAAACTATCCAAATTAATGGCTTTATAGCATATGTTGTATGTAATTAAAAGTGGATATTGAGATTAAGATTTGATGTGATCAACACAATACAAGCCTTAAATTATGCATGTATATATATATATATATATATATATATATATATTATATATATTATAACATATATATATATATATATATATATATATATATATATATATATATATATATATATATATATATATATATATATATATATATATATATATATATATTATATATATATATATATATATATATATATATATATATATGTATGCATACATACAAATATACATTATATACATATATATACATACATACATATATATGTATATATATATATATATATATGTATATATATATATGTATGTATGTATGTATATGTATATGTATTTATGTATGTATAATATACATTTTTATGTGTGTGTGTCAGGTTTGAAAACATAAAATTAATAATTTTCGAGCAGTAAACGCAGAACACGCGTTTAATGCAGACGCATGAATCTTTAATTACTCATTATAAAAGCATTTTAAGCGTAAGGATTGAGAGGGAGCGTCTTGAGAGAGGGTTGCTATATGCACCCTCGCTAAGTAGGGCTTCTTTGTTAGAATGTAGAAGCTAACTAATTTCATTGTTATTATATATATATATATATATATATATATATATATATATATATATATATATATATATATATATATATATATTATTATATATATATATAATATATATATATATATATAATATATTATTTATGTATATATATATGTGTGTGTGTATATATATATAATATATATATATATATGTATATGTATATATATGTATATATACATGTATATGTATATATGTATATATATATATATATATATATATATATATATATATATATATATATATATATATATATATATATATATATATATATATATATATGTATATATATATATATATATATATATATATATATATATATATATATATATATATATATATATATATATATATATATATATATATATATATATATATATATATACATTTAATTTCCAGATACAGACTTATTTACTACCGTGAGAAAAAATGGCATAAGGTAGAAATAGTGAATTTTCCTTTTATGAGCACGGAACTGAGCCCATCTTTAGCTGGTGAAAGGACGTTGTTTCGTATAAAAGAGAATGCTGAAAAGAGGATTGTTAACACCGAGGACCATCTCAATCATTCTGACCGATAAATTCATTAGGATGCTGGTGAAGTGTTTCCAGTGTTAGTTTCAATAGTATATAGAAGATGAGAGAAATCCTCTACATTTTAAGAGAACCAGCAATTCTTTCCTACCTTGTTCACCAAAGGTTTGTCTAGACACACCGATTAATGATGTCTTATACATCGGCGAGATTGCTCCCGATTACTGAAAACTCCCCCTGGAACCTGGCTTACACCTTTCCGGCTATAGTTCGACAATTGGTTCCTTACCAAGTCATCAATCAGATGTCCGATCAACTTAGATGGAAATCTGCGGACAGAAAGCGATATTTAAAGATCGGCTATATAAAAAGATTTTTTATACATATGTACACACCTCAAAGCTAAAATTAGGAAATGGTTATAATGAATGTGTTTCTTGAAACGCAGGAATCTAAATGTATTTCACTATTTGGGTATATCCATTATATCGTACAAGGTTTCAAAAATAGTAATACTCTTAATTACGCAAGCAACTCATACGACGGAATTTAGAGCAAAAGCATAAGAAAATAATATATATTTTCTTGTAAAAACCCCAATAACATATCTCTAAATATACTACATTCATAAAGTGAATGAGTACCAAAATTCCTTAAATTTAAAATAGCTATAACAAAAGAAAGACAGTTAAAATAATTATAATACTCAATTTTGATATGACGAAATCTATAGAAATATATAAGAATTATATGTTTTTAATTTAAACTACTTATAATAAGCTTTTAAAATATATTATAAATGATTCATTTATTTACACATTTTAAAAATATTTCTTTTCTTTTAAAAAGTATATATTTTAATACTATTTTTCAACATTTATAATTTATCTCTATAACTCCAAAAATATATGAAAAAATCAAAAATCCTTCAAAATTCACAATTTTTTCTACATACCATAGGAATAATCCTTTATAAATACTATTAAATATATTTAAAATATAATAACATTTTTTGCAGTGTTTTACGTCAGACAATATAAACTATGATCAATAACGTAAAAAAAAATATAGAATATAAGAAAAATATAATAAATATCTCTAGAAATTAATTTAAATTTCTAATAATAATCTTACACCTAAAATATATTATAAACCATTGGTTCATTTAAACGTGTTTTTAAAATATTTATGTTTGTTTCAATGAGTATATATTTTAATATTATTTTTCAAAATTCATAATTTATCTCTAAACTCCAAATATATATTAAAAAAGTTCATAAATCCTTCAAAATTCATATTTTTTTATATAAAATAAAAATAATTCACAGTAACTACTCTTAGGTAAATAACAAATTAATAATACTTTTGAAAGCTTTTTTACGTCACACTATAGAAACTATGACTAATAAAGTAAAAATAAAGAATTTAAGAGTAATTCAATTTTACAGTTCCAAGTACAGTCTACAGGAATAGAATATCCCAATTTTATAAATCAATTTACTCACGCAAGAATAATTTAAATAACTTGAAATCTAAATACATTATCCATATTTTGTATGTCATAATAAAATAGCAACTCTTTTCTCAGGAAGGAAATCCCTTTCATGTGAACAAGACTTGGAAATGCTTAATTTCCTTTTAAATACAAACAATGGCGAAATTTTTCAGATATGATAAATTTGTAAGAGAAGAAACTTTTTCAAAAGTATTTGTTTTGAGAAATTTTTTGCTTTTGTTAATTTCGACAAGAATGTAAAGTTCATATCTAATGAAGATGATGGTAATAATAATATTTTGCAACATTATACTTCAAGAAAAGGAAACATTTTGAAACTTTAAGAATAGACAATTTAAATTTTGGTTGAAAATAAAATAGTATTTTACTAAACCCAAGGCTACATACCATGATGAACTTTTAGTTTATAGTTTTGTTAATAATACAAATGGAATGTTAGAAAAAAACAAATTTTTTGTGTAACATTTTAAAGTTTTAAAAAGTTAAAAAGTTTAAGTACCCTTGTAAAATATCTATTTAGCGTAAGAAAAGTAAATTTAATAAGAATACGTTTAGGGAAATATTTTTAATTAGTTAAATTCTTTTGTGAATTATATTATTTTGCATTCATCGATATTAAGTGATATTAAATTAAGATGTAATCTGCTTTTTAAATTTTGAATTTCTAAATACCTGTTATTTCCTAAATTTTTGTAGTTGAAATTAAAATCAGGTCACTTAAAAGCATATATATTTTTGTATAGAGAAGAATTATTATACTCTCATAAGGAATTGTGAATATTAATGTTATCACTTGTCTTGTAGTCCTCGTTTATATTTGAGTATTAACCTGTGATCAAATGTATAGTGGTGATTTTATTTTGATTGCGTTGTGTAAAAGTATTTTTGTACTAAATTTAACCACAGGTTCTGAGAAACTACAGACATAAATATGAAGATAAACTAAAAGCTAAATTAACAGCATCCGAAACTAGCTTAATATAAAAAAAGTAAATTAATTATAATATATATACATCTATGTACATACAAAACTTATGCTAATTTTCATAAAATAAGCTCTGTCAATATCTTCTAAATTAGTTCTGACAACTTTTTAATACTTGAGTAATTTTGTAAGTAGAGAGATGACCTAATCTCAATTTCAAAATGTATGTAAAAGGGGGTACCTTTGGGGAGTGAAAATGGTGTCCCCGGAACACTGCTGGTTGATGGGTATCTATGGATATTTCTTCGGTCTGGTCAGGGGCTTCCTCCTGAGTGTTTGGGGGTGTGGTAGTGCTATTTGATGCAGGAACCCTTCCTGTCGGACTTGGCTGGACTCTCGAACTCGTTCCGTCCGACTTCTCTCCTAGTACAGACTATCGAACACCTTCTGTCGGACTCTCTCCTTGTCTCGACTCTCGAACATCTTCTGTCAGACTCTCCTCAAGTCTCGACTCTCGAACATCTTTTTTTTTTGGACCTCCGAACATCTTCTCAATTTTTAGATTTTTCCTATTTATTTATTTCAACCTTGTCCCCTCTTCCTTCTTATCGTCCATTCGGGATAGTTGTAAGAATCTCATTGGTCTGCTTAAACCCCGCCTTGAGACCGCCAACGTGAAAAACCTTATCCTTCTAATTGGGCACTGTCCCTTAGAGACTCATAAATACTCCACAAAGGTACATTCATATTTAATGTCAAGTACGGAGACGGGATTCTAATCTGGGTGTGGGATCAGAACCCCGTCCGAGACCACCGTACAAGAAAACAATATCCGTAAAATATATCCGTAAAATGGTCCTCTGTCTATGTGATGGGGTCAGATTTAGATCCCTAGCATTTTACTTCTTGTATGAATGAATCAATTATATTACTGATCTAAATCGCCTTATCACATCACTCATTCATTTATGTTTAATAGAATAATTAAATAATGAATGTATTCTTTATCTAATACAGTAATGAAAATAAATACTTTGTGTAAAAAACTCATTATTTAAAGTATGTATGATAAGATTTACGTGATTAAATAAACAATTTTCATATTTTGTTACTAGATGGTTTTAAATTAAAGATTACCGTGTTACCTTTTTTTAGAATGCATAAACTTAATGTACTGGTGTACTTCCCCACGATGGTCATCAAGTGCATACACAGCTGTGGACTAAATTTCTAAGAATAATTTAGACACAGTTGTTGACTTGGAGTTTTAATAGGGACCCCTGCAAAGGATTTATAGCTATTAGAGTGGCACAAGTGTAACGGTCAAGCCCAGGCAGATATGCAGCCGTGAGATATGGGGGCAGGGGATATGCAATAATGTCAACTTTCACCAAAGGGACCTTTTATATGAGCCCACCTGCACACTCGAAGGGGATTCAGACGTGGGGAAATTTCACTAACAAGTGATTGGGAAAGAGGAAAAAAGGGTTGAACCGATGTGGAAAGTTATGGAAGAAAAATGGGAAAAAGGTGTCGAGGTCGGAGGTGCAGAGAGAAAAGGTGCACCAGATCCCGTGTGCAAGCCAGATAGCCCGGGCCAGCAATCTAGTCCAGAGCCCGCATGCATATGACCGGCACTGCAATATAGACGTCCAGAAAAATAACGGCCGCTTCATCAATACCGACGTCTAGCAAACGCCTTTACATCCACACCGACGTTCAGATTGTTGACAGCCCCAGCCTGCTAATCTGTAATTACTGAAGGTAAAAATAATAATATTCATAACTATTACCTGGGTCTCATAATCTTTTGATAAGTAATATTATTTCCAGATTATTGATTAATAGCAAAACCAAATAATTGCAATTCAAGTTAAATATTAATCAAGTGATGTATTAATTTGTAAATACTGTACATAATAAAAGTTTAATTTAAATAAGGTATTTTCCTTTAATTCCATAGCGTATATTTTACTGTGTTTAACCTTTCAGAACCAAAACTGGTCTTTCTGTTGTAAGTACATTATAACACTTGATATTTTGAATATTATTCTTTTCTATAATGGTTTTTTTAACTAATAGATAGTTTAGAAAATAAATATCAAGTTCTTTTTTAGGAAGTAATAAGTCAGTTTTCTTTATCTTTTGACAATTCAGTGCTTTAGCAATGTACTTAAACCTTGAAAATTCAATAATAATTATTTCTAATACATTAAAGGTTTGTAATACATTTAGACTATACTGTTGGCTTTTGTTAAGAATGCATAAATTAAATATCTTCTCAACTTGGATGTCTTCAGCTATGGTAGTTTAAATTACCAAATCTTATCTACTTCAGAGCATTTCGAATGTTGTAAACATTCCGAAATAGCATACCTTACACAACAGTCTGGATTTCAGTGCTTCATGGATTTTATGAGTGCATACATTACATTGTCATCTTTATCCCCCAATTTATTCTAATATCTGTTTGCAGTCAGATTGCAATTACGAATTGAAACATAATGAGAGGGTTTAATAACTTCCTGCCTGATAACAATTCGCAATATTTTAAAACAATACTTGGAAATATAGTTAGGCATAAACGGCTTCTGTATGTTTCTGTTGTTTCACGGAATTAATATGCTTCTCCAGCGGTACATAATGAATATTACATGATTAAAATAGGTCGATGATTCATAAAGTTATTTCATTAACAGATGATAACGCTTAGGAATGTACATCACTTTTAACTAAATTGGTTGCATTTATTATTAAATAACCATTCCGGAAATTTTCCCTGGTATCAAATATTTAATATTCCTGTATTAGATAAATTTTTCAAGATGTTATCTAAAAAACGTAAAACTCTATGTGTGACAGTATTGAGTTAAAATGATTGTGCTTAAATGTTTAATTCTATAGTCAGGAAATTTGGTACAAGTATTTTTTAAAACTCCGTGAAAATCTTTACTAAACCCTATTTCTTATTTCAAATTTATTTTTATTTATTTTTTATGCAATGTTAAAGTAATATTATTTTTTCTGTCAACATCCTTCTTCTCTAATTTAAAATCATGCAATTTCCATCAGCATAAAAGTTGTATATTTGAGTTGTCTTGCAAATTCAGTTTCAATACTTATTTTATGACGTTTTCCAGTTTGAATTTCTTTTCCATTTCTTTGATGGAGTATTTTGATTTTATTTTTCAACTTGTTCTAATTTAATTTAGTTTATTACAGATTCTTTGATTGAATGCAGTGACACAATTTTTCATTTACAAACAAAATTCATATTATGCAATGTTAATATAATATTATTTTTTTCTGGCAACATCCTGGTATAGAAAATTTTCCTCTCACTTTAAATCATGCAACTTCTATTAGCATAAAAGTTGTATATTTGAGTTGTCTTGCAAATTCAGTTTAATACTTATGACGTTTTCAAGTTTGAATTCCTATTCCATTTCTTTGATGTATTATATTGATTTTATTTATCTTTTCGTAATTTAATTTAGTTTATTACAGATTCCTTGATTGAATGCATTTATTTAATTTTTTATTAGCAAAAATATTCGTATTATGCAATGTTAAATTAATATTATATTTTCTGGCAACAAATTGCTTTAGAACTTTTTCATCTCATTTTAAATTACAATTTCCAATAACATAAAAGTTGTATATTTGAGTTGTCCTGCAAATTCCGTTTTAATACGTTTTTATTACGTTTTCAAGTTGGAATTCCTTTTCCATTTTCTTGATGAAGTATATTGATTTTGTTTATCAGTTTGTTCTAATTTAAGTTAGTTTATTATAGAGTTCTTGATTGAACACAATGATTTAATTTTTTATTTGCAAAATATTCATATTATGAGATATTAGACTAACATTATTTTTCTGGAAACATCCTGCTTCAGCACTATTTCTCCTACTTTAAATTATGCAATTTCCATTAGCATAAAAGTTGTATAGTTGAGTAGACTTGCAAATTCAGTTTTAATACTTTTTTATTACGTTTTCAAGTTTGAATTCTTATTCTATTTCTTTGATGGAGTATATTGATTTTATTTAACAGTTTGTCTTATTCATATTATGCAATGCTAAATTAATATTTTTTTTCTGGCACCATCCCGCTTAACCACTTTTTTCTCTTATTTTAAATCATATAATTTCCATTAGAATAAAAGTTGTCTATTTGAGTTGTCTTGTACATTCAGTTTTAATACTTATTTTATTACGTTTTCAAGTTTGAATTACTGTACCATTTTTTTTTTTTGATGGAGTATATTGATTTTATTTATCAACTTGTTTTAATTTAATTTAGTTTATTACAGAATTCTTTTTTTTATTTGCAAAAAATATTCATAACATGCAATGTTAAATTAATATTATATTTTCTGACAACATCCTGCTTTAGAATTTTTCCTTTTCATTTTCACTGACCTTCGGAACCGGAGTTCGTGGGTTCGAGTCCCACTGAGGCATGGATGTCCGTAGCCGTTCGGAATCGGCTTTAAACAGTAGGTCCCGGTCTCATTAGCCCTCGTGTTGCAAAAAGTAGACCGTAGTGCTCCCAACTAACCAACCAACCTTTTCATTTTCAATCGTGTTATTTTCATTAGCATAAAAGTTGTTTATTTGAGTTGTCCTGCGAATTCAGTTTAAATACTTTTATTACGTTTTAAAGTCTGAATTTCTATTCCATTTCTTTGATGGAGTATATTGATTTCATTTATCACCTTGTCCTAATTTAATTTAGTTTATCACAGATTCTTTGATTGAATGCAATGACATAATTTTTCATTTACAAACTAAATTCATATTATGCAATGCTAAATTAATATTTTTTTCTGGCAACATCTTCCTTTAGAACTTTTTTCTCTCCTTTTAAATCTCGCCATTTCCATTAGCTTAAAAGTTGTATATTTGAGTTGTCTTGCAAATTGAGTTTTAATAGTTATTTTATTGCGCTTTTAAGTTTGAATAACTCTTCCATTTCTTTGATGGAGTGTATTGATTTTATTTATCAACTTGTCCTAATTTAATTTAGTTTATTACAGACTTGGTTTGAATGCAGTTATTTATTTTTCTATTTGCAAACAAAATTCATATTATGCAATGTTAAATTAATATTACATTTTCTGGCAAAATCCTGCTTTAGAACTTTTTTCTCTCATTTTAAATCATGCAATTTCCATTAGCATAAAAGTTGTATAGTTGAGTTGTCTTGTAAATTCAGTTTTAATAGTTTTTTTACGCTTTCAATTGTGAATTCCTTTTCCATTCCTTTATTGGAGTATATTGATTTTATTTATCAACTTGGCCTAATATAATTTAGTTTATTACAGATTCTTTGACTGAATGCAGTGACATAATATTTCATTTACAAACTAAATGCATATTATGCAATGTTAAATTAATATGATATTTTCTAGCAATGACCTGCTTTAGAGCTTTTTTCTCTCATTTTAAATCACGCAATTTTCATTTACATAAAAGTTGGGTATTTGAGTTGCCTTGCAAATTCAGTTTTAATTCTTGTTTTATTACGTTTTCAAGCTTGAATTCCTATCCCATTTCTTTGATGGAGTATACTGATTTTATTTATCAACTTGTTCTAATTTAATTTAGTTTATTACAGATTCCTTGACTGAATGCAGTTACTTAATTTTTTTAATTGCAAACAAACTTCATATTATGCAATGTTAAATTAATATTATTATTCTGGAAACATCGTGCTTAAGCACTATTTCCTCTCATTATGAATTATGAAATTTCCATTAGCATAAAATTTGCATATTTGAGTTTTCTTGCAAATTCAGTTTTAACACTTATTTTATTACGTTTTCAAGTTTGAATTCCTATTCCATGAAGAAGTACATTGATATTATTTATCACCTTGCCTTATTTTAATTTAGAGCTATTGATTGAATGCAGTTATTTAATTTTTATTTGCAAAAAATATTCATAAATTGCAATGTTAAATTAATATTTTATTTTTTTGCAAAATCCTGCTTTAAAAATTTTCTCTCATTTTATATCATGCAATATCAATTTACATAAAAGTTGTGTATTTGAGTTGTGTTGAAAATTCAGTTTTAGTACTTATTTTATCACGTTTTCAACTTTGAATTCCTATTCCATTTCTTTGATGGAGTGTATTGATTTTATTTATCAACTTGTCCTAATTTAATTTAGTTTAATTCAGACTTTGATTCAGTGCAGTTATTTATTTTTCTGTTTGTAAACAAAAATCATATTTTAATAGACATATTCATATTTTTAAAATCAAAATTGAATTAACATGTGGTATGGTATTTATAATATGTGAGTTGCATTTTAACACATATTGCATTATCATTTCTCTAGTTTACACACTTACGTTTTCTGCAAATTAATTTAATTTTGAAACTTGCCATTTTTATGTTATGCTTTTTTCCAGTTACTTATTGGGTCACACTTCCATGTTCATATTGGATTTGTGTTAGTTTTAAGGTGAGGCTCTATTACGTTTTCATTCAAAGCGTAGCAGACTGGATAATCGCTGTATCAAATCTGTATCATATGCAATACTTTTAGAATGATCAGATTAAAAAATTATCACTGGATTTATTTGAAATTTTTTTAGTGGTTTGTATGAGAAATTTAAGAAACTGAGTAAGCATTATAAGTTTATAATTTCCACACAAAAGTTACAATTTTATAATGTATCAAATTTAATTTCTCTCCAATTATTTTTAGTTTTACGAACTTTAGAAAGCTATTCAAATGCAAGCACTGAAAATATCTATCTTCCAATGCTCGTTCTTCAATCGTTCAAGGTCACTAGCATTGTGCATTAAAGTCAAGCTAAATATATTTTCTTCTTTCAGATTATTTTGGTATTTTTTAATAATGATTAGTAAAATTTCAGTTATTTATAGGTTTGTAAAACTAATCGATGATTCACAACTTTATTATTGTATATTAATTGATACATTTTAATTTAATTTAAATTATAAAAGACCCTGGTCTTATCTATCACATACATTTGTAGCAGTTACCATTATTATACATAACAGTTAATTAACGATTAGATCTAATGAA
This sequence comes from Pardosa pseudoannulata, assembly GCA_032207245.1. Classification (NCBI taxonomy): domain Eukaryota; kingdom Metazoa; phylum Arthropoda; class Arachnida; order Araneae; family Lycosidae; genus Pardosa; species Pardosa pseudoannulata. The sequence goes on from CM063511.1 coordinate 106,287,567, forward strand.
CCATGGTACTCCAAAATCATACAGATATTTCATAAAGAATACTGTCTTAAAATTGGATTTCCTGTATCATAAAGCTATTCTATGCAAGTGGGCTATATAATAAGTAATAAAATCATTTACATTCGGAAATACCATTAACAACTTACCATTAATTGACACCATTTACGTGGAAACAGGAACAGCAAAGATATTTTTGACTATCGCGGACATTTTAGACTACCCTGAGACGTAATGCATTTGTTTCAAATCCGTGTCCACTAGAGCAATTTGCTGCAAAGTCACGAACTACTATAATGCCCTTCCCGTTCATTTTCACGTTTTTAACAGACAATAGACAAACAATAAACTGCCCTTCCGTTTGAAAATAATTCCAGAATTGTCATAAGTTGAGATGTGCAATGCTGCATGAAATCGCCTTCTTCTTACACAAGTTTGAAATCCCTATTTTTAAATTTTAATTCCAAACCGCATGTACGAATTTTATACATTATATTTTTCTTCCTAAACGGCCAATTTGTGATAGTTAATTCATCTAAATAAGAAAAATCTCACATTGAGAAATCAAAACTGTATGAAACACCCTAACATATCAAATTGTACGTGCAATTCATTGATTAGAGTTGTCAATGAAGATCCCAAAATGTACTTAGATAATGCGTAAATAATTTTCTTTTATATTTTGCTTAACTAATAGATTAGATGCATATTTGATAATTTTAAATTTAATCATCGATTATTTTTTGTTGCAAGATAATTCTCAGCCAAAAAACAAATCATGTTTTTACCTTCCTCATAGGGTAATTTACAATTCTGGAAAATTTAAAAAATTACTGATCCTTCACATGACGGGCTATATGCTAGTATTTTATGTTTATTATTAAAATAAAGAAGATCCTAGGCATGGGAATATGTGGATAATAGATCTATTTATAGCTAACATCGAAGAAGTTAAACAGGAATGTAAATGAAAGAGTCACCCATCTATATAGTGACTTAAGTCTCAAAGCTAAGTTTCAGTTTTCTTTGTAAAGATCTCATTTTTGTCATTCTCTAAAAAATGAATATCCATAACTGAGTGAGAAAGCACTGAAACTTTTAATTCAGTATTCAACAATATTTTTGTGCTAAAAGACATTTTCCTTTGTCACAGTAATTAAACCTCGATATCGCTCTCGGCTTGAAATAAACGCCACTTTCCTTCTTGAAGGGGTGTCGTTGAAGCTAAAACTCTGCATACGAATGGTCAATAAGGAAGAATGTGTATAACACTAAAATTCTGTACTACCTAAGTAAAGTTTTATTTTAATCACGATAAATCATTTTTACTTTTATTATGTGCATTTTATATTAATAAAAATGTTTCTGATTATTATTCTATATATATATTTACTACTTTTTATATAAAAATAATCATATAACTGATGGTCCGTCAAATAAAAATTAAGTAGTGGAAATTATAAACTTTACTGACCACTGTTCTAAATAATGTATTACATATTTAACACTGATAAGGCAACTAAAATATGTCGTACCTCAGGCAAAATAGAATCAGACAGTTTTTAAATGCTTAAATCCCAAATAAAAATCAAATGTCATTTAAATTCCTTTAAACTTTATTTGCTTTTTATAGCAATAAATTTCTTAAAATCTTTTAAAGCTATAAAATCAAATTATTCTGTTAAATATAATTCTATTAAATATTAAATGTATTCATCATTTTACATAAATTATCATTTCTTTTATTTCTAATGGCAAGGCAGGTTACAATTATAAAAATAACAATTGTGGAACAACTGTACAAGTAACAAAAGTAACATTGACCGAATTCATTGCCTCAGGCGTTCTCTGGCTCTCCAATACAGGTAGTCTCGGAGTCCGAAGAACCGCTAAGTGCCCCGCATCGACGCAGATGACCTCTATTTAAAGGTTCTCCAAGGTCACATAAAGAACAAAGAGGGGAGTCAAAAAGCCAATTCTATGGAGGTGTTCATGTAGGCAGTAATGTTCTGTCACTAACCGGAACAACGCCACTGCCTCACGTCGAGGACGATAAGGAATGTTGGCGAGGTCATAAATTATCATTGTAAGAAGTAATTTCTGGGCATTAAAACTAGTCTAATTTCCAGTTGTATGGTAGCTGCATGGCATACGTACCAACATGCAAATGTATTTGGGGGTATATTTAGTGATTACTAAATTTAAGCTTTATTTTTCAAAAACAAACCTTTATGCAGTAGACCTTCCACTCAAATACTCTTAAAAATAAATAATATAATTTGTATAAAAAATGCATTTTTCTCAAAGTAATAAAAATTGTCTTATTATTACTTAATATTCATCACAGTCGTGATACTTAAAATGAAAGTTTCTAAAAGTAAGATATTTTTCTTCCATTTATTCAAATTTAAATAGATTCATTAAAAACATAAATATTTGCTATCACTATTATTTTTGTATATTTAATATTATAATTCTATTAAATATTACAATTATTCTTCATTTTACATAAATTATCATTGTAAGAAGTAATTTCTGGGCATTAAAACTAGTCTAATTTCTAGTTGTATGGTAGCTGCATGGCAAACGTACCAACATGCAAATAGATTTGGTGGTATATTTAGTGATTAATAAATTTAAGCTTTATTTTTCAAAAATAAACCTTTCTGCAGTAGACCTTCCACTCAAATACTCTTGAAAACAAACTAAATCGATCATTGAGATAATTTGTATAAAAATGTATTTTTCTCAATGTAATAAAATTTGTCTTATTATTAATTAATATTCATCACAGTCGTGATAATTAAAATGAAAGTTTTTAAAACTATGATTTTTTTCCATTTATTCAAATTTAAATAGCCTCATTAAAAACATAAATATTTTCTATCACTATTTTTTTTTTGTTTGTTACTTAAAAGGATAGCTTACTTTGCAGTTCATGTTTCATATTTTTAAGCGATATTAAAATAATCTTTTGAAATTCTTTTACTAATTACAAATATTAATTTAGTAATTAATGTTCAAAGAAATAATTATGAATTGTCAATGAATATATACATAATAAAATTTGAACAAAGAGATATAATGAGTTATTATTATTTTTTTAAAAATTCAATAATATAATTTTATAATTATAAAAAAAAATTACACATTAATAGATTTTCCTTTTCTTTCATATTCTTTAAATAAACATTATTTTCTGTTTACAGCTATAGATTTTATAAAGTAACTAAATGTATATAAAAAAGATTTACGTCAATTCAGCTTCTCGTTAAGCAATTATGTGAAATTAGAGGAAAAAAGAATATTGACAAAAATATTTTTTTAACTTAAAAGATCTAAATAATAGCTAACTATTGACATTTTTTCCTTAAATAAACTATTTTAGAAAAAGGAATTCGTGATTCCATTTATAAATTAATCTCAATAGATTGAAAATTAAAATACATATAAAAATTAACTTTAAGAATAAATATAATAAAAGAACTTATTTCTTTTTTACTATTTTCATGTATGTTAAGAGCTGCAAATTTGTTTAAATATATTTTTATTCAAATTTAAACTATGTATAATGTAGTAATAAATAAAAATATTAAAGTTAAAACATGAGTCAAGGTATATTTTGCAAGTAGAAAAATATTAAATTAAAATCATTCAAGTCAAAAACAATAAAATATATAAATCTCAAAATATTTTGAGGGGACATACTCAAAATGTGATGAAAAAGTTTAATTGTTAATAATAATTCAAATTTTTTTTCAAATCATACTACATACATTCTGTTGCAAGTAAAGTGGGTAAAATCTTTCAAATAAACATTTATAAATTTAAATAAATTAAGTTATTCGATTAAATTTGAAACTCAGTTGTTAGTAAAAATTTAGGAGTTTCCTTTCCATATCTTTTTAATAAATTTTATAGACTTTACATACTTATTAATATTAGTATTCTAAAACAATTCTTTTTCTCTATAGAATTTATGATATTGAAATTAGATAATTTTTGTTTTGCATGTAAATTACCGGAAGTTATATTTTAAATAGACTTTCTTTGTAAACAAATCGTTAAATTTAAGTTTTTAATTTTTAAAAGCAGACTTTTGCTGATGATTTCAGTATAGATCCATCTGATAAAATTAGAGCATTTTATGTTGAAGTCATAAACATTGTTTAAAAATTCATGTAACAAAAATTTCAGATGCATTTTTGTAATCTGTTTTAGAAATAAAGTGATAACAAAAAAATTAATATAACAATATTAATCTTAGAAAAGAGAATTTTCATAATGATGTGAGTGTAAAGTATAAAAGAATTTTGATTGTAAAAGAATTCTTTTGAAATTTACAGATGTTTTCATAAAAGAATTAGTGATATTTTAAAGTAATTGTTACTTCTTTGAGGAATATCTCTTATAAATTTTTATATAGGACTATAATATACCATTTAAAATTTTTAATATCTCTTAAAAGTTTAATAGATTCGTCCCAATACATTCTTGGATATTACCGGCACTTATGGAACCAAAATAATATTTCGGCTCATATTAAGTGAGTCACAGCATTTAAGCATTAATTATTGCCTTAAATTTTTGATGTGAGAAAAAGTTTTCTTAAGTATTTTAATTTATTCCATTCTTATATATTTAGTGATATGCCAATATTGTTCAAACAATTATTAATTTATGAAATTTTTCTAATTTTCGAAGTATAGTACTGAAACACAGTAGGTTATCTTCAAATTCAGTTATTAGACTGAAAAAATATGTAGTGACACAAAATGGTTTTTATTTTTAATTTTTAACTAATGTTTCGGATCTGTGCAGTGTTTCCCCAATACAATGCCTACATATTCGTTGTATAGTAAGACTTAGTTTTGGATGAGAAAATAATTCTAATTACATGAAAAAAGTTAAATTAAATACTATAAATTACAAAGTCAGGATAGTCATTCTGTTGCAGTGAAAACAAATACTAACTTTTCTGAAATCAAATTTAAAGTTTATACGTATTAACCACTTAAAGCATTTGCCCGTGTCTGACACGGGCAAAATTCAAAATAAACATGCAATCACATTATTTACACTTTGTTTGAGTAACAATTTTTTATAACTTTTAACTCTTTTTTCACTATAGTCACCCCCTCCTCCAGATCTAAAATTGCAAAAAATAATTTATTCTATACCTATATATTTTTTCAGTCATAAAATGTATCATTTTTTATCAGTTTTTCCGAAAAAAATTCGTGCTTTAAGGGGTTAATTGAGTAATTTAATTTTGTTTAGTTAAGTTGATACTTATAACTTCTTATAAAAGTTGAGATTTAACATTTGGACAGTAACAGCCAGAGAATTGTATCAAAAAACTTTCCCTTTTATCTGATCATTTTTAACTAAATGTATTTTGCGTGAATTTTTTACACCATTAGTTAGATTTATTTCCTAATATGTTTTAGAATATTTGTTCAATATACGGTAACCTACTGTATACTTCTAATGCTACTGTTATCGAAATGCCTCAGTGCATGCATCGGATATACTGTGTGGAGGTCGGAGATTTTAGATGTGGCCTGTAGTTTTGTAGAATAATTTACAGTTGACAAGAAATTCCGTCATTTAGAAAAATGGGCAAAGAGAAATAGTATTGATTTGTTATTAGTGCCTTGGATAAATGTTCGACACGCGGAAGACAATGGGACCTAGACCCACTTTTTAAAGTCGATATTATGCGCTATGGTATGTATATTTTGGAGCAGTCTGTCCGATAAACTTCCATCACATTTAGGTCAATTATTTCACATTTGCATATACGCCAGTGTGGCTTAATTAACCTAAAAAATGGTACTTTAAGAAACAAAAGATTTCACCCACTTTATCTATCGTACCATTTTTAATAGGAATGGTTTTGATATCTTTATGATATCTATAAGTTGCTTTATGTCCAATAGTGAATTAAACCTTGTGGGTTAAATTAAATAATCGAGGTCTCAGATCTAAGAACCTTATGCAGTATGTAGCAATTAAGTATTTCAGAAAGGTTGCTGTTCTGACACTCATTTTATAGAATCAGGTTTTGTATGCACTAAAGTATTGTTTTTATAAACTCAATTTTAATCAATTTGCATACACACCACTGTGGCTTATCTAACCTAAATTATGGTACTTTAAAGGTTTCACCCACTTTACTATCGTGCCATTTTTAATATCAAAGTTTTTGTCGTTTATGTTATCTCTAAGTTATTTTATGTCGAATAGTGAATTAAACATTGTGTGTTAAATTAAATGACCACTGTTAAGTCAAGGTCTCAGATCTAAACACAGTATGCAGTATATAGGAATTGAGTATTTCCTAAAGGTTACTTTTCTGACACTCATTTTACAGAATCTAAAGTATTTTAAAGTAAAGTAAAGTAAGTGCGCATCTAACATATTGTCTTTTCTAAAGATTAGAGCAAATTAGAGCTTGATGATGGTATTGCTATTTTTTAATATAAATGAGGATACATATAATGATCTCTTATGTCAATGTAGTATAAAAATAATAAAACATTCAATTTAAATTTTCATCTTCTTGCAATATTTTGTTTTAAAGAAATGTAATACTTATAAATAAATTTAAAAACTAAGCATTTTCAAAAGTCTGAGTATTAATTTAATATTTTAGGGTTGAAAACGGATTAAAATTGCACTTTTGGAATTTTTCATGGTTAATCATTATAGAAAAATATGAATGGATATTTTTTTAAATTCAGGTGTTAACTATTCAGTACTAGATTGTTATAAAAGGCCATTGAAATCAATTTTTCAATAAGTATTGCAAAACCTTAAGTAACCATTGAATTAAAATTTATGTAATTCTTTATAAAATCTTATAATACGCTGAACTTCTACTACATAGTTTTAAATTTATAATTTTTTCCTGTGTAGAAAGCTATAATACTTCATTTTTATTCTTAAAACTATGTTACAGCAAAAAAGTAAGTTTTGAACATCTTATGAATTATACACTCAAGTTACATTTCACAACTTCTTTTGAAAGCTCAAATTTCAGTCTTTTTAAAAGAGAGCTTCTTTTGAAAATTATGACTTTTTGTTACCCAGTTGAGACTTATGCTCATCTAATGGCTTTTCAAAATGGCGCAACCACCTATCATCTGCCAGAAATATCTTTATGGGATTCTGCAAAAAGAAAGTTTTTAAGAACTCTTTCCTTTATAATATGTTTCGTAAAAGTCTTACCCAGTTATTAAAATTTCTTTTTTCAGCAATCCATCAGCAATTATAAAAAGATGAATTTAGACTTAATTTTGTTTTCTTAAGAAATTAAGTTCAGCCCAGAATAAAAAATATAAAATCCATCAACAATTTTTTGTAAGTGTTTCAGAATATGAGACTTCTGAAAGTCTCATTTGCACCTTATTAATATAATTTTTCTTGTGTGGTGCTACTTTTGGTAAACTATTTAGAAAAACCTTTATACGATATTCTGAAAACTAATTGATGTTTAAGTGAGAATTAATATTCGTTTTGCATGTGACTTTCTGAATATGGTGCCTTAATTATATTAAAGAAAATATAGGTAAATAAATATTTTGAAATTCAACTTACACACTTAATATAATAAATATGCCAATTGCTATATAAATATGGGTACGAAGATAAATATCAATTTTATTTTGATTTTAACAGATTGTTTTCATTTTAAAGAAATTACATATCATTGCATTTCTACAATTCAAAAGTAAAAATAAATAATATTTTGAGCACAATAAATAATAAAACACAAAATGTTTCTCATATAAATAATTTTAAAGCAGTTTTAAATGAAATTTACTAATATTTTGGGTTTTAAATATTATAATAATAATATTAATTATTTCAATCAAATCTTCTATATGTAATGTATTTTTTGAGATTTAAACGATATTATTCAAAATGTATATTACATATAAAATTTAAAAAAATGTGATTTACCTTATTTTACAATTTATATAGAAATGAATTTTAATCGGACATACAATCTGAATACTTTCAGAAAGATAGTGCCTGCAGGTAGAGCATTTTTCTACGGATAACTGTTCCCCGAAATTAGGAGATTTTATTAATCTTTTAAGGTTATTTATATATCTTTTAAGGTTATTTCTTGTGTGGTGCTATTTTTGGTAAAATATTTAGAAAACCTTTGTGTGATATTCTGAAAACTAATTGATGCTTAAGTGAGAATTAATATTAGTTTTCCATATGACTTTCTGAATATAGCGTCATAGTTATATTAAATAAAATTTGGATAAATAAATGTTTTGGAATTCAACATAAATACTTAATTTAACATACTAATTGCTCATACCTGTATAAATATGAGTATAAAGATATAAATTTTATTTTGATTTTAACATATTTTTTCCTTTTTAAGGAAATCGTATAAAATTGCATTTCTACAATTGAAATGTAAAAATACATAATATTTTGAGCACAATAAATAACAAAACACAAAATGTGTCTGATATAAAAAGTTTTGATTAATATTGTAGTTTACTAATAGTTTAAATTTTAAATATAATAATAATAATTATTGTTTTAATCAAATGATTTAGACGAAATATATTGCTTCAAAAAATATGGGTAAATAAATATTTTGAAATACATATATACTTCATTTAACATACGAATTGCTCATACCTGTATAAATATGAGTATAAAGAGAAATATAAATTTTATTTTGATTTTAACATAATTTTTTTTTCTTTTTAAGGAAATCGTATACAATTGCATTTCTACAATTCAAAAGTAAAAATACATAATATTTTGAAGACAATAAATAACAAAACACAAAATGTGTCTGATATAAATAATCTTAAAGCAATTTTGATTAATATTGTCATTTACTAATAGTTTAAATTTTAAATATAATAATAATTATTATTATTTCAATCAAACGATATAGGCAAAATGTATTGCTTGAAATCTAAATTATTTTATTTAAAATGTATAGTACATATAAAATATAAAAACGTGATGTTACCTTATTTTACAATTTAAATAGAAGTGAATTTTAATCTCAAAATCAATCTGTCTACTGTTAGAACGATAGTGCCTGCATGTCGATCATTTTTCTGTGGATAAATGTTGACCAAAATGAGGAGATTTCATTAATCTTTTAAGGTTATTTATATAGCTTTTAAG
>CM063511.1:106306740-106334240 GCA_032207245.1 Pardosa pseudoannulata
AAATATAGAATTTTATATTTATTGGCAATAACTTCAATATGTTTTTTTTTTAACACGAGAGTAATTTTACAAATTTATATTTGCTTTTTATTTTAAAGGAAAAATATACCTCAAATCAATTGTTATAGATTCAGGCGAAACGATGCCCGAATGGTTAGAGCTCTGAGTTTTTGTTCGTGGAGTCCAAAGAACCAATTTATCAAGAATATCCTCCACAAGACGTTAGAGCATTATTTCTTATTTTTCATTTTAAGATATGATACAAAATTTATGAAAATATTGGTTTCCTGCGGAGATTTTACCACAATATCTGAAATATAGAATTATACATTAATTGACGATAAATTTAATTTGGTTATTAAAACGAGAGTAATTTTTCAAATTTATAATTAATTTTTATTTTAGAGGAAAAACATACCTCAAATCTCCCAAAATATACCTCAATTCAATTTTTATGGTTTCAGGCCAAACGATGCCCGAATGGTTAGAGCTCTGATTTTTAGTTATTGGAATCCAAGAAACGATTTGTCAAGAATATCATACACATGATATTAGAGCATTATTTCTTCATTGTCATTTTAAGATATGATACAAAATTTAGGAAAAGATTAATTACATGTGTAGATTGTCCGAGAACATCAGAAATATATAATTATATATTTATTGGCAATAACTTAAATATATTTTTTTTAACACGAGAGTAATTTTACAAATTTATATTTAATTTTTATTGTAAAGGAAAAATATACCTCAAATCTCCTAAAATATACCTCAAAACAATTTTTATGGATTCAAGCCAAACGATGGCCGAATGGTTAGAGTTCTGATTTTTGGTTCGTGGATTTTAAGAAACCGATTTGTCAAGAATATCCTCCACATGATTTTAGAGTATTATTTCTTGTCATTTTCAGGTATGATACAAAATTTAGGAAAATATTAGTTTCCTGCGTAGATTTTCCCAGAATATCTGAAATAATAATTATACATTTAATAACAATAACTTCAATTTGCTTTTTTAAAACGAGACTAATTTTTGAAATTTATAATTAATTTTTATTTTAGGGGGAAAACATACCTCAAATCTCCTCAAATATACCTCAAATCATTTTTTATGGATTCAAGCCAAACGATGCCCGAATGGTTAAAGTTCTGATTTTTGGTTCGTGGAGTCCAAGAAACCAATTTGTCAAGAATATCCTGAACATGATGTTAGAGCATTATTTCTTAATTGTCCTTTTAAGATATGATAAAAAATTTATGAAAATATTAGTGTCCTACGTAGATTTTCCCAAAATATCTGAAATATAGAATTATACATTAATTAACGATAAATTCAATTTAGTTTTTTAAAACGACAGTAATTTTTCAAATTTATAATTAATTTTTATTTTAGAGGAAAATATACATAAAATCTCCTAAAATATACCTCAAATAAATTTTTATGGATTCAGGCCAAACGATAGCCGAATGGTTAGAGCTCTGACTTTTGGTTCGTGGAGTTTGATACCGGAGTTCGTGCGTTGGATTTTCGTAACCATCAACTATGTACATCATAGAAGACAGCTTTAAGCATTAGGTTACGATTTTAACTAGCCTTGATGTTGGAAAAATATAGATCTTAGTGCTCTAAAACACACCAAAACAAGCTATTGAATTCAGATAGTAAGATTAGTTAAAATAATATTAAGATAAATAAAGTGTAATTCATAACAAATGCAATCCTTTATGATATAATTTCTTTATAATATAATCCTAAATTTCTATATATATATATATATATATATATATATATATATATATATATATATATATATATATATATATATATATATATATATATATATATATATATATATATATATATATATATATATAAATGATTTTCTAGATCGATAGAGAGCCTGTGATTTCTACTTAAATATATAGCTCTATTTTCCTGATTGCAAAACTTCTAAAACTATTTCCGATTTACATAAACATTTAGAGGAATAAAAAACATATAGCTGTTGCTAATAAAATGAAAAAAAACAGCATGCTGTTAAATAAATATCTTTAGTTTCTAATTTCAACATACACGTTTATGCTAAAATGCATAAATATGCTTAGATGTGTATATAATCCATAAAATGATGATAATTTAGCATTCTTATCTACAAAATATTAAATAAGACTGTAATATCTTCTAAATCCACTCAAAAGAACATATTGTTGGTTGTAAGAATCACATCAAAATGTCCAGCAAATATATATATATATATATATATATATATATATATATATATGTATGTATGTATATATAAATATATGTATATATATGTATATATATATATATATATATATATATATATATATATATATATATATATATATATATGTGTGTGTGTGTGTCTGTGTGTGTGAAAATGGGTGTTGATATATCAAAATTATTTCACTTTAATTTTTCTTTAAAATTCTCCTCCCTCCCATTCAAATTTCTTAACATCTATTTTCCCAGCCACGAAATGTCCTCATCAAACGAGTGTCCTCAACTTTTCTGTCCGCTCAACACATTTTCAAGCTGTCTCTATAAGATAGCTCACTCCTACGATGATATAAGTTCTATGACTAAGTTTCTTGTCCCTTGGTTAAGATTCTATGCTTCTCCCTCTGTTGTACAGCACATGGCCTAGTACATATTTTCGAGTACATTCGTTTGTCTTACGCTAACGATTGAAGATTTTTTTCTTTTTTTAGCAGCTCTTAAATAGAATTTCAGTTAGACTTGGACTTGTCTTCTGTTCTCTTCAATGTGGCCTAACTGCATCTTACTTTATTGCTGATTAGGCTTCTCCTTGTGCAATTGCCCCGGAAAGTAAAATCAATAGGGGATACATACTTATTGTGAACGGCAGTCATTTTTCTGCTGGATTTTACACAAACACACACACACACACACACATATATATATATATATATATATATATATATAGATAGATAGATATATGTATATATATATATATGTATATATATATATATATATATATATATATATATATATATATATATACATATATATATAAATATATATTATATATATATATATATATATATATATATATATATATATATATATATATATATATATATATATATATATATATATATATATATATATATATATATATATATATATATGTACTCACGACTGTATGCATAATAGTTGTTATTAGAGCCCTTTGTTTTTAAATATGTTACATTAGGTATCTCAAACTTTCTCCTCTCTATTTTTTATCGTAACGTTCTATAGAAAAATTTATTTTGTAAAAAATGCTTAAGTATGCATAAACTGTATAATATGCAGTGAGTTTTAATTTTAGAAAACGTTAATAGATTTTCCTGGAAATGCAATGAAGTAAATATCCTTATCTCCGCCGATAATATAGAAAATTGTGTACATATTAGAAAGTAAATAAATAATGCATAAGATAAAGAACCGTTACTAGGATTAAACAATTTTTTTCTTAACCTTTGAAGAATCTTATTTAAATTCGGTTTCACCATAAAAACTAAAGGTTTGTTACAACTTGTTTAAAAAACGCAATGAAAATAAAGAGGGAATTCATTATGCAAATCTGCAAACTGTTTATGTCATCAAGAAACACGATATTTTGGTTTTACTCTGAGAAATTCAATTTATAAATTAATTCATTCTTTTAGTTTTCTTTTTTTTTAAATTAACCACTGATTTTCATTCAATTTGCATACTTCATTAGATAGAATTTATAATGAAGTATGCCTTGATGGTTTCATACTGGAAAGGTAAACCTCCTACTTATTAAAAAGTATAAATAGCATCAACCAATCTATCTATATCAGTAAATTGTGCATTTATTTTGGTAAAATTTGAATAATTTAATTACAATTTCTTTTAGTGGAATAAAAATATATAAAAAATATTATAGAAATTTATAATATTGTTAAATTATAAAACTAAACAAATCTATTTAACCTAATTTAACCAATATGGAACTCTAGAATTTATATTTTATCAATATCGTAAATAGTATCGTATCACACAGTGAAACACACTGTGTACTATTACCACTTATTTTAGCATAAAATCTCATATTTTAGTGAGGTATATTGTATTTATTTTTATTTCTTCCTCAAAGTAAAGGCAGCATTATATTTGGGATAAAAAATGTTAAAGCTTGAATATTAGAGATTTTTTTATTTATACATGACTGAATGAAATTCAAGAAAATTATAAAGATTTTTATTTTTATCTTATAGCTGTATATTAATTTCTAAGTAACACAGGTTTAATTTTAAAATAAGTTATATTATATCGCATTATGATCAATGGTCAAGTATGACTGTTTGTTGCTGAATATTTATAACACGTACCTAGGTGTGCATATTTCACGAATTCATCATTTAAACATGATTGAATGAAATTGAATAAATTTCATCGTTAGAACTATAAAAATGTACGGGGAATCTTTAATTTTGAAACATTAAATATCCATTTTGACAGTTCTCGGACACATTTTGACTAGTTTAGTATTCATGTTTGTATGTATATACGTATTTGTTTCAGTTTAAATGAAAAACAATTAAAGAGTTTAACAATTAACAACAAAGAAATATTTTATGTATAGATTTTAAAAAGTGTAGATATGAATCTCCTATTTTGATTGCAATCTACATTGATGTAACAAAAAATTTTCAATAAAACGTCTTAACAAGGTAAGACATAGATAAAAAATTATTAGTCTTAGAACTTTGAACTCTCGTATATTGAACTATTATAGCATGTCCTTTCTTTAATATATCAATCTTCTACTTATGTAATGAAAAATACCAATTACATTACCACTGAAGGTCATACTTCAAATATAGCTTACCATATGATACTGAATCTTTATTAAGGTAATGACTAAGTATATAGGTACGGAGTAAAGGATTATTTTTGTCATTAAATATAATGGTTAAGAACCAATTTACTATAGAAAGAAAAGTTCCAATATATCGAAATCAAACGCTCGTGGGCTTCTTTAATTGGCAACACTTAAGTTACACTAAAAAGACACGATTACTTTAAGATTCGAAACCAAATTCTAATAGTCCTGCAATTATTAAGGTTTTAAAACTATTTCCTATCTCGGTCTCGAAATGACACCTGTGAACTTTTAACACTTAGAACCGAGGAATTTTGACCTAAAAACTATTTTGAGTAATCTTAACAAATTTTTTCTCACAGTAATAACAGAAATAATAACACAATTCTCAAAATTCATCCTTAGAAATATTTTTATAAATATTTCTGATATTTCTGATATTACTATTTAAAAACGATAAAGCTGTTGAGACTACACAAAATAGTTTTGGGGTCGAAATGACCCCTCCAGCAGTACTGGTGTAAGAGTAATCGAAATTCCGGGAGTTCTAGTGTGAAGTCTACTTTTTATGTAGCCGCCACTCTAAGGTCAATTGTTCACCATTTCCTCATGGTGACCTTGGACTGTGGTTTACGGGTTGCATCCACACACTGGGCCACTAGATGAGCCGAACGCGAGTATTCGTCCGTGGTCTACTGCGCACTTTAGTTGCACATCTGGCTGAATTTGATGTTTGGAGAAAAGTGTGTTTTACGCTGACCCATCCGAAGATATACATCAGCAACTATTGATTACCGCGCAGCAACAGTAACCCATAAATTGCTACCAAGCCACCGTTGACCTACGAGAAACCCATCATGGTCTGATTTTAATGTGGTCCAACCCGGTAAGGAGCAAATACTACAGAAGTAAGCTCTTGACTACTAGGAAGAACGCTAGAGAAAGATCACCCAGGTACCCCTGGATCGTGAATCCCGTACACATCTAAAGGAGGTGTGCTCCTGGGGACGATACCGCTTCCCAATCCACTCTCCGCCAAGGCCGTTTTATCGTCTGCCATCGTCGACCTCGAGAAGCCACGCCCTTTCCAGAAGGTGGCAATGGCTTGCAGTGGAACATAGTGTGGAGAAACTTTTAGAATCCGAATGACAGTGAATATTCATGTTAGCAACTGCTCCTAAAGGGAATGCAATGCCAACTACGGGATAGCTCTCTCTTAAAATATGTTGGGTCCAAAGTGACACATAAAATTTAAAAATTCGATGGCAGGTGTAAACTTGCACGATTTTCGAATTCTACTTGCACATTACTTATACAAGTATCAAAGTTATATGTTATAGCATACACAATCATATTAAAAATTTATATCTGATAAGACGAAATAGCATAGAATTAAAAAAATTCCAGAAATAATCATATTTACTAGTCGTGTTGTTGACAAATATCACGAAACAAAGTCAAAAAACTAATTTATAAACTTTAATTTTTTTACTCTCTTAAGTTCAAAGATTATAATTATTTCAGTGAAGCCAATATTTTATATTATTTAAATATTGAAAATTTTCTAAAATACTTCATTAACATAGGCTTAGAAGTAGCTTCTGTACGAAATTTTAACGTTATGCCCACAGTAAGCATTAGCATAAATTTTACTACTGTTGTAGCATTTATTTTTTTTAAATATCAGTTTTAAATCACTATATGGCTTTTAAATAATTAGAAAATTATTAATTAAATTTAAAAAAAATTACATTTTTAAGTTTTAAATACCATGTGTTCCTTTACATGGTATTATATCCCTCAATAACTGCAAAATCTATCTTTTGCTTATTCAAGATTCAATAAAATTTCCTTTATCTTGGTTGGAAATTTTAAAAAAATCCCATGTAATATATTTTTACTAAACTATAAATAATGGAATCAAGATATCCTTCCTTGAATTCGAATATATGTTAGCCATTTCTCCCTGTCCCTTTAATAAACTAGATTTATATGAGGAAAAAACGCAGAATTGAAGGATAAAACATAACTATATAAGAAAGTAAAATAAATTGATTTGCTACCGTTACGTACATAGTATTCAAGAAATTCCTTTTCATAATATATATATATTATATATATATTATATATATATAATATATATATATATATATTAGAGATATATAAAATATAAATGAAAAGGATCAACTTTAGATTTTTGTACCAAGAGGATACTTAAATTCAAAAGGAATTTAATAGGTTTTACACTTTTAAGAACTAGATTTATGTAACAAAAACTATCTTTGGTATGTTATAGAAAGCATTGAATGCTTCTAATCGACAGAAGGAATATCTTTACTTTAATTTGACTTGACATTTGACATTTATTCAATAAACTTCAATAAAGATTTGATTATCATTTTACTTAAATCGCACATTGAAAGTTATTCATATTGGACTATATGATGAGAAAACCGGGGCATACTTAATCCTCTATTAATATAACCTCTGTACATAAATATATGTTATGGTTTGATTTGGATTACTTTCATGTAAGATATTTGGTTTATGTATGATCTGCAGATTTGCTAAATGAGGGCTAACGAGACCAGGGCTTATTTCTTAAAGCCAGTTTCGAACACCTGCGAATATTCATGCTGTCAGGGAGATTTGAATCCATGAATTGAAAGTTGTTCATATTGGACTATATGATGAGAGGGGCGTACTTAATCCTCTATTAATATAACCTCTGTACATAAATATATGTTATGGTTTGATTTGGATTACTTTCATGTAGGATTTTTGGTTTATGTATGATCTGCAGATTTGCTAAATGAGGACTAACGAGACCAGGACTTACTTCTTAAAGTCAATTTCGAACACCTGCGAATATTCATGCTGTCAGGGAGATTTGAATCCATGAATTGAAAGTTGTTCATATTGGACTATATGATGAGATAACAGGGGCGTACTTAATCCTCTATTAATATATCAAAGTAATTCCTATGTATGGAATTTCCAAATACACCCAGTTTTCAGCAATTGATATTTTTCAGGAATAATCCATGTTTAAAGAGTAGTGAACACATAAATTTTCTCTTATGGACGTGTACTCAAATGTCACCCGTATGAATAAAGAAATAAATAACTCCTCATCTCCATTATGCAATGGATTCGAAATCAACACAGTGGAAGCGCACAGTGCACAGAGTGTAAGCTATCAATGCATAATTCATATTAGTTGAAAGTCTATGCACATCTTCTCATTTCATGTTATGAAACTGTAGTGAATAGAGGGAAAAAATAAAATGCTACCTACAAAACATATAGAAAATGAAATCATTAAAACTACTTTTTCTCATGTATAGATCTGTTTGATTTTCTCTTTTGACATTAGAACGGTAACGTATCCGGTCCCTGTTTTAAGTGACACAAGGAAGAATCAGGTGTATCTTGATTAATTAATTTATTTACACTTCTGCTATATACATCATTTAACAACTACACAAAAAAAATTTCAATCAGAAGTAAGTGATTAGTACATGTAGGTCTGAGTAGAGACGGGTACCTAAACTAAAATCAGTCTCTGCCGAAATATTGGTGATTCGACGGAAGAAACAATTCGGTAGCTCTCTCGAAAGTTCTCTGAAGTACTGGTAGAATTTCAAAGCACATTTAGAGTTCCGATGGAAAAATGCAAACAATTCTGAAGAAGATTATATTAGAAAAGAAAACCCAATGCTCAGGGTATCGTTTCAATCTCAGCAACAGATATATCCGAAGACGGGATTTTGCTAAATAAAACTCTCCGATGGAGAGAGTGGTCGAGGCGACCTCCGAGTTAGCCGATGCGGGCTACTCCTTAAAGAAAAAATCCCAAGGTGGGATTATACCAAAAAAATATCTGGTAGAGGGACTGGTCAAGGTGATCTCTGAATTAGCTGATTGCTAGCTAACTCCTCTAAAAAACAAATCTTCTCTCGTCTCTTTCTAGGGGAGGGGCCTCTAAGAGAGAGGCCTCACCCACAATTTCATTATTGGATCACCTAGCGATTACCTCACCTTCGAACAACTGGATTGGTCCGGGTTAAACAATCCTTTTGTTACCACACAAGCGAAGTCCATCTCTCAAAGTTCTTTGATGTGGACACACCTCTAAATCACGCCATTACAGAACCCATGGGTTTAAATTCCGTTGCTGTCATTGATGATTGTAGCCGATTGAAATCTCCTTTAACAGTAGTTTCCATTATTATTTGGTAGGAAACAACTGACAATAGTGAGTTTTCCCAAACAAGGCTGTAAAATAAATATAGAAATTTGAAATCCATAAAATAATGTTGATTACTACATATGATGAGAGAATTATTACCTCTATATATCTTTATATATAAAATTCTTCTATCCATTTGTTTGTAATATAACACCTCCTAAAAGGTTGACTTATTTTAATGAAATTTTGTGTATGTAGTTAAGTATATTCGAGAATAGTTCAGATTCACAATTTGATCCGATAAAAATGTTTTTTTATTAAAAATCCAGAATAGCCGTCTTATTGAGATTATTATAAAGACTCTTGAAACCCCTCACTGCCAATGTATCTGAGTATCAGCAGTCAGTAGAACTGGCTTCAGAACGAAAAGTCTTAGGGTCGAATCCCTGTACAGACGATGTGGGAATTTTAATTTTATCCAATTAATGTTGTGATGACTGTACGTATGATAGCATCAAGTATTTTTAATTTTTTTTCTCTTACTTTTCCATCAAAATGGTCCAACTTGTAATTTATTTAAATACATTTTACAATATTTCTATTTACAGCGTTAAAACCGGACAACGTCTATTGGGTCGTGTAGTATTTACAGACTTAAATGTTAAATGTTAATTTAATAATATAAATTTTAATTAGTATCTTTTCATGTAACACATCAGCTAAGACATACTGAGACTAATTAATAAAAACTATACCCACTTTGCGTTTTAATGTTCCACCTTATTCATGAACATAATCTGTTAAAAAATACGTGTATTCAAAATTTTTCATAACATTTTTATGCCCTTATATAAAACGAATAGCCAAAAATTATTAAAAGATTATAAAATTAACAACACCGAACTGATGCAGCGGTTGAATGATGAAAACTTCCCATAATTTATGGTTTTATTTCTATACTGACTGTTAATTTCCTTCTATCTCATGCATTTGAAATGTTATAAATAACCTTTAAAATTGAATATCAAACGAAAAACATCACCATGAATACTTTTTAGTGATTTCTAAAATCGAAACGAATTTCTCGGAATTATATGTCTATACACATGTAAACTCGCAATTTCAATGCCTTGACTAAAATTGAATTTAAAGCATAAATTCACCTTATATTCAGTTAAAATCAATTGAAATACACACCTGAAAAATTACATTTCCCATGTTCATTTTATTTCTTTTTAAACACCATGCGTGTATCTGGAAAACATAATATCTACTGTTCCTTGTTTTATCACTTTTAAAGGTAACCAATTAAAACAAAAATACATAACTACAGTTAGTTAAACTAAATCATTTTTAAAAAGTATGTCCATTTTTCCAGATAAAAGCAACACATATTCAAGTATATCCGCTATATAATAATAGCCAAAGTCATCTGTCCATCTGTCTTGCGGTTGGACCTGGAATGGATAGAGGCATCCATATTGTATTCTTGATGAGTTAGAGTTAGCAAGATTCAAAGTGAGTAAAGTTTAAAACGAATAACTTTTAATCAGCCTATTTGTAAAAGGGAACAATATTTATTAAATATAAAAGGGAAAATGGTTCCCCATGCATTTCCACGAGTAGTCAAAAGATCGAATCCCCGTACAGGCGATGTGGGAATTTGAATTTGGTCTAATAGCCTTTGTGATGACCGTATGCATGGTGGCGTCAAGTATTTTTAAATATTTTTTCTCTTACTTTTCCATCAAAATGGTCCAACTTATAATTTATTTAAATATATTTTACAATTTTTCTAGTTACAGTGTTGAAACGGAAGAACATCTAGCGGGTCGTGTAGTATTTATACACTATCTTAAATGTTAATTTCATAATATCTTGAAAACCATCTTAAATTTTGATTACTATCTTTTCATGTAACACATCAGCCAAGGCATACTTACTAACTAATTAAAATAATACCCATTTTACGTTTTAATGCTACACCTTATTCATGAATATAATCTCTTATAAAAAATATGTATATTTAAACTTTTCAATAACATTTCTATGTCCATTTATAAAACGAACAGCCGAAAATTATTTAAAAGTTTTAAAAAATAATAACACCGAACTTAAGCGACGCATGATGAATCATGAAAACTATCCATAATTTATAGTTTTGTTTCTATACTGAGTGTTAATTTTTTTCAGGCATTTCAAATGTTATAAATAACCTTTAAAATTGAATATCAAACGAAAAATATCACCATGAATACTTTTTAGTGATTTCCAAGTTCGAAATGGTTTTCTCGGAACTTGTTTTTCTATGTCTACGCACATGCAAACTAGCAATTTGAATCCCTTGACTAAAATTGAATTTAATGCACCTTATTCCACTAAAATCCTAAGTTCACACCTGAAAAATTATATTTCCTTGCTTATTTTATTTCTTTTTAAGCACTATGCGTGTAACTGGAAACATAGTATCTACTGGTTCTTATTTTATTACTTTTAACAGTAACCCAAAGGAACAAAAACCATAACTACAGTTAGTTAAACAAAACTATTTTGAAAGAGGATTTCAATTTATTCCGATAAAAGTAACACATAATCACATGTATTCCCTATACAATAATAGCTTAAGTTATCTGTCCTCTTGTCCTCGAATTTATGAAGCGGTTGCAACTGGAATGGATACAGGCATCCATATTGGATTCTTGATGAGTTAGGAATAGAAAAATTCAAAGCGAGTAAAGTTTAAAAAGAAAAAATTTTAGTAATCATAATTGTAAAATGGAATAATACTTATTAAATATAAAAGGGGGAATGTTTCCTCATACGGTCGTTCTAATAATTGGCGACGGAGCATGTTTATTTCGTTAGCTTTCGTATCTTATGTTTGAAAGTTTTTTAGAAGTGAACCTGAATGATTTGTAATCGGAATCTTCAATCTCGAAGACTTCTGAGATTCAATCAATGTACATTGAACTATCCGGGGTATTCAAACAGCCTCCTCGCTGATCACAGAACTCTGTATCACTGTTCTAGCTCGCTCGCTGTCTTGGATTTAACTGTACCTCTCGCTATAAGGCATCGCTTTCCGAGGATCGTTATTGAACTGCTCAAACTTCCTGATGATTTTTCCTGATGAAACCTGGTTGATTTTTTATCGTTTTCAGAGGCAAAACAAGAAATGCACTCTGCATACATCTTCATCAGTCATCGTTACAGCCACTTTAGTGGTCCCATGTATAAACATCCATTCTGTAAAGCCATTTTTAATTATTTCGTGTGGTACAAGTGTTTTTCTACAGAATTCTGGTGATCGTAGAGAGGATGACTCGAATACTGTTCTCGAATTTCCCAATTAGTGCAATTGTGTTGTAATTCCAAGACACAAAGAGTCCCTCATTTCAGTAACATTTGGAGGTTTCTCAACGAGGTTTTCAACAATGGCTTCATGTTGATCTAATGAATTTTCATCGTTTTCTGTTTTGAACAAGACATGCCCTCATCGTACACCTTCATCAGTCAGCTTTACAGCCACTTCAGCGCTCTCCTCTATAGACATCCTTTCTGTAAAGTTATTTTTAATCATTCCGTGTAGTACTAATATTGTTCTATCGAATTCCGGCACATCTAATCGTAGAGAGAACGACTCGAATATCGTTCGTGAATTTCCAATTAGTGTATTTTTGTTGCTGTTCCAGGACCCAAAGAGTCCCTCGTATCAGTAACAGTTGAAGGTTTCTCAACGAGGTTTTCAACTGCGGTCTCATGTTGATCTGCTGATTTTTCATCGTTTTCTTCTACAGAACAAGATATGCACTCTGCATACATCTTCCTCAGTCACCGTAATAGCCACTTCAGCGCTCTCATCTATAGGCACCTACCCTGTAAAGTCATTTTTAATCTTTTCGTGTTGTACGAGTATTGTTCTATCAAATTCAGGTATGTCTAAGAGTAGATATAATTCTTCCAATACCGTTCGAAAAAGTAACAATTAGTGATTTTGTGATGCATTCCCAAGACACAAAGAGTCTCTCATTTCAATAACATTTGGGGGTTTCTCAACGAAGTTTCAACTGCAGCTTCATCCTGATCTGATGATTTTTATCTTTTACTTCTATAGAACAAGAAATGCATGCTGTATACATCTTCATCAGTCATCGTTACAGCCACTTTAGCTCTCTCAAAGACAGCCATTCTGTAAAGTTTTTGTCAGCCATTTCCGGCTGTACGACTACTGTTCTGTCGTATTGAGGAAATTCCATACTATCATTCGCTTAAGCGAACCAAACATGAGATAAAGTATCCTTTATTGGTTTCTCAGATACTGGATCCTTCGACATTATCAAAAGGAGATCGTCTGAAAGAGGTTAATCTCCTTTGGATTAAGTTTCCAGTAAGGAAATTAATTTGATATGCTTTAATGGTACATATTCTTGACTTTGTATTTCTATTTTAGAACATTGTTTACTCAACGAAAAAAATTGGAAAACAGTACTCGAAAATGATAACAATAAACGAAAATACTCATTACCGAAACCGATTTTTTTAACGTGAGTAGTATACAAGTGTTATAAACTTTACGATTCTGATAATACCATACACAATCATATTAAACGTCACCCAAGAAACTAAAAATTTCAATTTTTGTACATTATTTGGTCAATAATTTTTTCATTACTTACAAAAAAAAAATAAACCTCTGATCACAAAGTCAATCACAGCTGTTATATTTTGTTTTTGTTATATTTTGTTTTTGCTGTTATACTAAAACTTCAATTTCAATAATTATAATTTGATGCCTAAAAACGGTTAATATTAAAGTAGAAAAAACCATCTTTAAAAATATGTCATTTTTTCTAAAACAAAAACAACTTTTTGCAAGACTTATCTAACATAATATGTAGGAATCTTTGCTGGATAACTGCCAAACAAGATTTACAGGCTATATTTATAAAAGATATAGCAGCCTGCGTCTGAAGCACATGTTATACCTCGTTTAAGAGCATCACTCTATTTTCTTTTATGTAGCAGTTATTTTTATTTTTATTATATCTGTCATAATATTTATAGAATGCTTGTGATATATTCACTAGATATTATTGTATAAAGAACTACATTTTTCTTTCAAGTTTATTTAATACTTTACATGGCATAAAATCATTTATCTTGCCGAGAGCAATATTTTATAGATAAATTTCATTTGATCCATATGGAATTCAAATGTATTAAACACCAATGTTTTGAAAATATCTTCAACTTTGTAAGTTTTGAATTACACAAGAGAGAATTTGACATGTAATTACTTTTTGCCAAATTGCATTAAATTTCATACAACTAGCAATTTTTCAACTAATGTTTTTATTTATATAATAATTCAGATTCTTTAGTAGGTAATCTTTCCGGGTTACCCCATCTCTAAAAGTATTTATCCAATAATATTATTTCAATAAATACTGACAAATAATAGAATAACAGTGTCACTACGTTTATAAAATGATTAGCAATCATGTTATGTCTACATAGTAACAATATTTACCTGTTTGGTTATCAAAATTTACAGTTTGAAACTATCTTTTTTTCTTGAGAAACAAATAATATTGAACACATAGTTCCTCTCCTAATAGGTAATTTAATAAAATCTAAAAACTGTGCGTTTAATCCAATTAATATAATAATTATTATTTTAGGTTTTTATTTCTGTAAATATGGACAATTTAACCAGAAATATTAGTTTCATTGTGTGTATAAAATGATGAACATTCATGTTGTATATACAGTACCATTAGTAATTATTAGTTAGATTTTCGAAATTTATAATTTTAAAAATATATTTATATTTATGAGAAACAAATAAAATTCATAGTACCTCTCCTAATAATTAATTTAATAAAATCTAAAAAATGTGCGTATAATACAAAAAGTACAATAATAATTAATTTTAAATTTTCATTTCTCTAAATATGGACAATTTTAATAATAATATTACAGTGTTAATGTGTGTAAATAAGATGAACAATCATATAATGTCTACAATAATATCAGTATTTATCAGTTAAATTTTCAAAATTTATATTTTTCACAATACCTTTTTATTTACGAGAAACGTATAATATTGATCTCATAGTTCCTCTCCTAATAATAAATATAATTAAATCTAAAAATGTACGTATAACCCAATAAATACAATCAAAATGGATTTTAGGTACTGATTTCTGTTAATATAGACAATTTTAATAAAAATACAATGAACAATAATGTAATTCCTATAGTTGTATACGTATGTATCAGGTTGATTTTAAAAATTTATAGTTTTAAAAATATCTTTTTTTCCATGAGAAAAATAAAATATGGATCACATAGTTCCTCTCCTAATAATTAATTTAATTTAATATAGAAAATATACGTATAATCTAATAAATACAATCAAAATTGATTTTAAGTTCTCATTTCTATATATACAGACAATTTCAGAAGAAATTACAGTGTCATTGTGTGTAAAAACTGATGAACAATCATATAATGTCTACAGTAGTATCAGTATTCATCAGTTTAATTTTAAAAATTTATAATATTAAAAATATCTTTTTATTCATGAGAAACATATAATATGGATCTCATAGTTAATCTCCTAATAATTAATTTAATTTAATCTAAACAAAGTGCGTATAATCCAATAAATAAATTCAAAATTAATATTAGGTTCTGATTTCTATTTATGGAGACACTTTTAACAAAAATTACAATGTAAATATGTGTTTAAAATAATTAACAATCATGTAATGGCTACAGTCGTATCAATATTTTTCAGTTTCATTATCAAAATTTATAATTTAAAAAAAAACTTTTAGTCATGAGATACATATAATATTGATCTCATAGTTCCTCTAATAATAATTAATTTAATTTAATCTAAAAAAATTCGTATAATCCATTAAATATAATCAAAATTGATTTTAGGTTTTGATTTCTATTAATACAGACAATTTAAATAAAAATTACAGTGTAAAAATGTGTTTCAAATAATGAACAATCATGTAATATCTACAGTAGTATCAGTATTTATAAGTTTGATTTTAAATATTTATAGTTTTAAAAATATCTTTTAACCACAAGAAAAATATAATATGGATCTCATAGTTCCTCTCATAATAATTAATTTAGATTAATCTAAAAATGTGCGTATAATCCAAAAAATAAAATAATAATTAATTTTAGGTGTTCATTTCTGTAAATATGGGCAGTTTCACCAGAAATACTACAGCATCAATGAGTGTATAAAATGTTGAACAATCATATAATATCTACAATAGCTGTAAGTAATTATCAGTTAGATTTTCAAAATTTATAGTTTTAAATATATATTTTTATTCATGTGATTTACATAATATTGATTTCATAGTTCCTCTGCTAATAATAAATTTAATTTAATCTAAAAAATGTTCGTATAACCCAATAAATAAAATCAAAATAGATTTTAGGCTCTGATTTCTATTAATATAGACGATTTTAATAAAAATTACAGTGTAAATATGTGTTTAAAATAATGAAAAATAATATAATGTCTGCAGTATTATGAGTATTTATCAAGTTGAATTTAAAAATTTATAGTTTTAAAAATATCTTTTTATCCATGAGAAAAATATAATAAGAATATCATAGTTCCTCTCATAATAATTAATTTAATAGAATCTATAAAAATGTGCATATAATCCAATAAATACATTAATAATTAATTTAAGGTTTTAATTTCAATAAATATGGACAGTTTTACCAGAAATATTACAATGCGAAAGCGTGTGTAAAATGATGAACAATGATGTAATATCTACAGTAGTATCGGTATTAACAGTTTGATTTTAAAAATTTATAGTTTTAAAAATTTATAGTTAAGTTAATTTAATTTAATCTAAAAAATGTGCTTACAATCCAATAAATACGATAATAAATAATTTTAGGTTTTCAGTTCTATAAATATGGACAATACTACCAGAAAATACAGTGTCAAAATCTGTATGAATTGATGAACAATCATATAATGTTTGCAGTTGGATCAGTATTTATCAGTTAGATTTTCAAAATTTATAATTTTAAAAATACATTTTTATTCATGAGAAACATATAATATTGATATCATAGGTCCTATCCTAATAATAAATTATATTTAATGTAAAAAAAAATATGTGTATAATCCAATAAATACAATAATAATTAATTTAAGTTTTCATTTTCAAAAATATGGACGATTCTACCAGAAATTGTAGAGTTAATGTGTATATAAAATGATGAACAATCATATAATGTCTACAGTAGTATCAGGTATTTATCAATTTGATTTAAAAAATTTATATATTTTAAAAATACCTTTATATTCATGAGTATCATATAAAATTGCTCTCATTGTTCCTATATTAATAATTAATTAAAAAAGATTTTGAAAGATCGATCTTACATTTTCCTTCATCATTAACATCTCATGTCAGTGATGATGTTCGCTTTGATAGAATGGATCACAATATGGGACAAAGAAAGGGCCAAAGACGCTGTCGACTTGAGGGTGCCAAGGAAGGTCCCTAACATATTATGTGAAGTGGAATGCCACTTTATGCAAGAAATGTTTCATCAAATTACACACTAAACTGTAGAAACATTAAAAGTTTGTCTTTATAATAACTGAACGATACTAAGTACATTCTGTAATATTGTGAAATTCTGGATAAATAAACGTTTTTTAAAAGGAAACACATTAGTTTTTATCTATTTGGTTTGTTTCTACCACGTTATTGAAGTACTACTGATTGTTGTGTATTTGCTAAAATATATCCCCCGAACGCCCAGTGATCTATTTTTAGATCAGCATATCTTTTAATAACTATGGTACGTATTTATAAAATTCGATAATAATATTCATGTTGATAGTAAAAGACACCTAATTTATGAATTATATGTCATTATGTCGAAAAAAAAATAATTTGGGTGTTAATGGGTTAATCTAAAAAATATGTGTATAATCAAATAAATACAATCAAATTTGATTTTAGGTTCTCATTTCTATATATAGAGACAATTTTAATAAAAGTTACAGCATAAATAATTGTTAAAAATAATGAAAAGTCATATAATGTCTACAGTAGAATCAGTATTTATAAGTTTGATATTCAAAACATTTATAGTTTTAAAATAAATTTTTATTCATGAGAAATAATGATCTCATAATTCCTCTCCTAATAGTTAATTTAATTGAATCTAAAAATGTGCGTATAATCAAATAAATACAATAAGAATTGTTTCTAAGTTTTAATTTCTATATATATGGACAAATTTAATAGAAATTCTGAATGTAAATATCACTGTAAATGTATATAAACATTTTGACAAATCCCGTAGTATCTTATAGTACTATCAGAATTTATCAGTTAGAGTTTTAAAATTTATAGTGTCAAAAATATATATTTTTATACGTGAGATACATATAATATTGGTCT
Organism: Pardosa pseudoannulata; assembly: GCA_032207245.1. Classification (NCBI taxonomy): domain Eukaryota; kingdom Metazoa; phylum Arthropoda; class Arachnida; order Araneae; family Lycosidae; genus Pardosa; species Pardosa pseudoannulata. Next base: position 106,325,289 of record CM063511.1, read on the forward strand.
CATTGTTTCTGCACTATTAATTGATTTAATTGAATCTAAAATCTGCACTAAAAAAGAATAAATAATATTATGCAAAATTATATAATTTTTTAAAATCCTCGAAATTTCCACATAAAAATATGTTTCGTTAAATAAATAGTTTTAATTTATAGGACAAAAATGAAATACATTTACAGCAGTTAAATAAATACATCAATTAAACATCTATACGTTTACAGAATATATCAATGTATACCGCTTTCAACAATGTTTTGTCTTGTATATGTTTAAAGATTTATTAAATAATAATAAAATCTTAAAGTTGTCATACTAATATACTACAAATTTCTTTATATATCGTATTCTAAGCATGTTCATCTTTAATGCTATGTTAGATATAGTATATATATTTAAAAATTGCATATTGTACTATACTCTATTTGGCCTTGTTACTTACTTCGTCTTTCGTATATCAATAAGATTTTTCTAGGTGAATATTACTCCATTATAAATTTCTATAATTTACAAGTTATTTGTATTACACTAATGATTAGTTCAACACTAAAGTCTCGGCATTAATTTAGCAAAGTTTGATTTTAAGAATATATACAATTAATTCGATTTAATTCGATTGTTCAGGTACATGCTGTGATATCTACACATAAAATTAGAATCTTATAATTGGTGTCATCTTTAATCTATCTTCTGATTTTACTAAATAATAATAGTGTAGTATATTTTTGTACTGTAGTATACCTTCTTGAACTGTTGTCTCCTACTGAATTGTATTACTATCGTAATACTGTTAATTATTACGATACTAATGGGATATAAAAAATCCACTGGTCGCTTCTTAGATTAAGAGTGAATTTGCTTCAGAGAATTAATATTTTTAGATAAGAATTAAAAAACCTTTTAATATTTTATAAGAACTTTAATATTATTTAGTTCTAAATTGTAAAATTTATGTTATAAATAACAAGGTTTAAGACATAATTTTAAAAGTGAAAAATGATAATATATTTCTTAAATATGTATTTTACACAGCTAGTAAATATTTTATATGCACCTGCTGAATTTGATTGATAGGTCTAAATGTCTAATGGATAAAATCTAAATCTCCTTCATGAGATATAAATACGCAACAGAAGGAAGAAATACATATATTTAAAAAACCAAACTATTTAAATCGTTTATAAATTTTATTAGTTGCATAAATAACATTATTCCTTAAGCTGTCTACATTATTATTTTATGATAAATAAATTAAAACATAAATTGTTCTATCAAATTTAATTCTTTTAAACCTAAGGTAAAATAAATTTATGAATACCACAAAGGAATTCTAATAGAAGTTTTGTTTTAATTTTAAGCTATATTTCTATATTCTGATATTATTATGTAATTGTATATAAATAAAGACCTAAATCAAACATAACTGTAAATAAATAAACATATAGTTTTTAATGTTTAGATCAATAACTGGCATTATATGCTATGTGAAATTTCCAAAATTTTAAAACAGCGTACTAAGTATTTAAAGTGATTTAGCAAAACGCGAGCACACTAATCTTTATAGAGTGTTATTTAAAAATTGATTAAGTGACTGAAAGGAAAGAACACACACACACATCAAAACAATATACATTTCGACATATTTAATTCTTTGGTAAATTAAAACAAATTATAAATACCACAAATTTATAATTATAGTTTTTTTATTGTTTTTTATTATATATGTTGCAAAATGTCAATAAATTTATTATGTAATTAAATGTAAATAATTGTAAATTTACATAACTGTAAAATACATTATTATTGTATAATTTATATGTAATTATTAATGAAAATTTATGATTGAAAATTTTAATAAAAAAATAGAAGTATTCCCTAAAGGAAACATTTTGGTACGTGTTCTCTTTACTTTTGAGTAAATTATTCTCTGAACTTAATATTCTCGTAAATTTTACTTTGTGTGGTTAAAATCTTTGCTTATATTTAGTCCTAGTGCATTCTTTCACAAGTTAAATATATATTTTTATGGATGCAACTATTATCGATTATTTCGTCGATTGAATATTCAAAGACTTTAGGGATTATACTGTAAATTTAGTTGATCACTCAAGTCTCGGTATAAAAACTTAAATATTTCATCAAAATAATTTCTAACGTGAATCTACAATCTTATCATTTCTACTCATTTAAAATGTTAACTCTTGCATACACTTACATACTCTTTACACTCTTAAAGTTATACTCTTACATTCTGATATTATTATGTAATTGTACAAAAATAAAGCTCTAAATTTACAAACATAACAGTAAATAAATAACATCTCGTTGATAATTCGATCAATGTTTTGCCTTATATGCCACATCATATGAAATTAACAGAATTATCAAACTTGCAAGTATTCCCTACAGGAAACATTTTGCTACGTGCTCTCTTTACTTCTGTGTAAATTATCCTCTAAACTTAATATTTTCGTAAATTTTACTTTGTGGGATTTAAAATCTGTGCTTATATTTAGTCCTAGTGCATTCTTTCACAAGTTAAATATATATTTTTATGGATGCAACTCTTATCGATTAGTTACCCTTGAATATTCAAAGACTTTAGGGATTATACTATCAATTTAGTTGATCACTAAAGTCTCGGTATAAAAATTTAAATATTTAATCAAAATAATTTCGAACGTGAATCTACAAACTCATCTTTGCTACTCATTCAAAATGTTAACTCTTACATTCTCTTACATACTCTTTACACTCTTATACTCTTACATTCTGATATTATTATGTAATTGCACAAAAATAAAGCTCTAAAGTTACATACATAGCTGCAAATAAGTAGCATCTCGTTGATATATTAGATCAATGTTTTGCCTTATATGCCACATCATGTGAAATTAACAGAATTATTAAAACAGTATACAGCAAGTATACCCTCCAGGAAAATTCTGGTACGTGTTCTCTTTACTTTTGAGTAAATTATTCTCTGAACTTAATATTCTCGTAAATTTTACTTTGTGTGATTTAAAATCTGTGCTTATATTTAGTCCTAGTGCATTCTTTCACAAGTTAAATATATATTTTTATGGATGCAACTCTTATCGATTAGTTACCCTTGAATATTCAAAGACTTTAGGGATTATACTATCAATTTAGTTGATCACTAAAGTCTCGGTATAAAAATTTAAATATTTAATCAAAATAATTTCGAACGTGAATCTACAAACTCATCATTGCTACTCATTTAAAATGTTAATGTCATCGTGTTCTCAACTGAATTTCCTGTCTCGAGTTAGAATTTCCATTATTGATAACCAAGAAGTTCATCTCATAACTTTAGAATTTAGGTCCTTCAGGAAACTTTTAACTTATTTTCTATACTTCTAATCAAGAGTTCTGCTTAAAATATTTATGACTAACTAAATCTAAAATATTCATGTTAGTGGTTTGATTAGAAATTTAACAGACAAAAGGAATAAGCGTGTTTGGCAACAATCAGCTAATTACATCCCTTTCTAATATATTTAAAATTTTAATATCAATTTATACCACAGAGTTGAAGACATAATTCCTTGAAATGATGAGTCTTACGTTTGTTATAAAACTCAATTCGTAGAAACAGAATAATTATGCTAAAACAGTGTTATAAGTTAATATTATAAACCATAACACATGAAAGCATTTTAAATATTAACAGAATTTCCTCATTTTACATAATGAGCTAATTTATAATCTGCTTTTGATAATGCAATTAATTTCATTGTATCCCTTAAAATATAAATAATATGGTCTTCGTATATCTGTTCTCATAAAACATATATTGCATTGTGTTTGTTTTTCATTAGTTAATGTGTAGATCTTCTAAATTTGATTTGGATTAGACAAATTTAGGAAATTAATAATTATGGTTATTATTTGATTAATGTGTCAGGAAGTAATAATATATATCCATATCTATATCTATCTATCTATATATATATACATATACATACATATATATATATATATATGTATATGTATATATATATATATCGTATTTAGTAAACATGTTGCATGTAACATACATATTTACTTCCAATAATTCGGAAAAATCCCTTGCAATATAAAGTATCGAATTAAAATATTGTAAAATATTAATAATTTACAAGTATATTATTAATATGTTGTAATTATTGGTAAAAATTATTCTAAACACTGCACTTATTATTAAAAAAATTATCAACATAACCATGCACTACATTATCGTTGATAGATATCTGAAGATATATTTATGTCAGGATTATGAGAAAATTTTTCGTTTTTAACTCTTATAATTAAAACTAAAATGAAATAAATATATACGCTATAAATAAAGTATTTTGTAAGGTTTTTTTAGGTAAGTAATTACTAATTATATATTAATAATAAGTTAAGTATTAATAGTTATTAAATGTTTCGAAATAGCTTAATATAATAAAATTTCCCCATGTATGTTTTACACATCGTATAATATTTTTTACATTAAATACATAAACCAATCGGCCGATCATGGCCGATTGGTTAGGGTGCTGGCCTTCGGTACCGGAGTTCGTATGTTCGAATCCTACTGTGGCATGGATGTCCGTAGGCGTTGGAATCGGCTTTAAGCTGTAGGTCCCGGTCTCATTAGCCCTCGTGTTGCAAAAAGTACACCGTAGCACTCCAAACCAAACCTAAAAATATAGTTTTAAACTTTAGAATAACACTAACCTACTATCATAAATATCTGTTTAAAGATATTAAGAGTACAAAATGCAAAAACATGTTATAAAACATATTATTCTTGTTATAAAATAAACCACTTTTAAAGCTCTGTAAGTTACATAACTGACAGAATTTTCGTTTGTAAACGTATTGATTGAACTTATATTTTTATTATATATTTAAAATAGTCAATAAAATAATGAATTTAAAATTCCTTCTTTTACAGATAAACTTTTTATAGCATACTTTATTTTAAAAAAAAACTTATTAATTGATTTATTCATCTATGTTTTACACTTTAATAAATATTTTAAAATATTTAAATTGAAGGTTTTTTATAGTACTCTTTCAATTTCTTGGGCTCTGTTTTTAAATTTTTTGTCATGAACTTTTTGTATATTCTTGTAAATGTAAAAAGATTTGTCACGTAACACAGAGTATATGGTAATGAAAAAGACATAAACTTGAAATATTTTTCTTAAAAATAAACTGCTTTTGTAACACCTTTAAAAGCTTAATATAGAATTTAAACTTTTTTTCTTAAAAATTTAAAAATAAATGGTTTACTCTGAAAATGTCATATATAAAATATTTTAATTTGTCAGTTGAATATTTTGCAATATACATGTATTTAACAATCGGGTATATAAAATATGTAAGTCTTCTTTATTATATGGTAACTAGATAATAGATTTAAAATTTATAAGAAGAATTTAATAATATTTTGGAATCTTAACAGATTTTCATTCGCCCCTTGTCTTATATTTACAGTAAAATATATGTAATACCGACTTATGATTCTAAAACTGCTATGCAAAGCGTAAATGATTGAGGCATTTAAAAATATGAAATGATTTTAGGACATTTGTAAAGAATGAATTTAACTCTTTATTATTTCCAGAAACACATTCGGACAACGTTTACAGTACTTTGATGATTATTTCGTAGTAAATTTTACAAGCCTATCTATTATTGCATTATTTATAGTATTACAGTCTTCGAATTTTTAATAGATATTCTGATTTTACATATTTGTATTTAGGAGGTGACTTCCAATTTCATCTGATACCGGTAATTTTGAATCAGAAAAAATACAAAAATAACTGTAAAACTTTTTTTGGGATGTGTTTAGAAAGTAAAATACTCTATATGGTTAGCGTTAATATTTTAATAACTCATATATTGTACATTTCATTAGTAATGTAAACACCATCTTTAGTCAAGTAGCGAATTAAGATATTTTCAAAGTTCATTTTTAGCTTTTTTATACAAATGTATCAGGCTTATAATTATTTATGGACAGAAGTAACACTTTTTTCTGTATGTTTTACAACTACGATCGAAAGTGAATGGTATTTATGATACAATCCTGATTTTATTAAGAGAAAATGAGAAAAGTTGCACTGCTTAAAAAAATGATAAAACGGGATCCTAAATCTAGTTTAGCTTTATTGTGGTTTTTAAGTTCTATTCAAAACATATTTTTGGGAAATTATCATCGTTTTATTGAACAATTTTCAAGGTGGGACACAACTTTCTGTTCACTCAAAGAAATCTCATCAAAAGGCGAATCATCGTTCTTAGATTACAGTTTTACACTGGTCATCTTAGTGCTACCGTCATTTTGACAGTTATTGTTTCACAAAGCAAGTCACAAATTAAAATGTATGGGCTATAAAGGGGATGAGCCCTCTCTCGGACGGTGCTGTATGGGTAAATTCTATATAAATGGAATACTAGGAAATTCCAGCTTTTTGATCCCTAAGTTCTTGGAATAGTTTTTGTCTATTGTGTCACATACAAATTTCCCGAGCTGACCCTCCGTGGGTTGCCATTTTTGATCTAACCGTCGTTTAGCATTATGAATCTTGAGCGTTGCCTTGGGCCATAAAATTACAGGGCTGAACTATGTCTTAGCGATCGCCTTGGTTTTTCGCTGGTGGGATTTTTCCATTGACTTCGCCATACTTGGTGTTGAGTGAGAATAATGTTTGCAGAAATAATTTGGACGAACATCCACCTTTTTTGGTGGGAGGAAAATTATGCCTCACTTTTTAGTAAATTTTAAGTAAAGAACCGTATTTTAACCCCTTCGCAGCTTTCGGGCCTTTACTTATTTACCCATACGGCGTACGGGCAATCTGATTTCTATTTCGCTTGCACTGTTTCGGCCCCTATTTTTTTCCAATTTTAGCAACAAATTATTCGTATTGATGTCCAGTAAATGATAGTTTGCAGTTTATTGTATTTTCTACTCCGATTGGTTCAAAAGAGCGGGTTTTTTCGCATGTTTTGTATCAGAAGACGAATTATTATCTTTCAGTGTATAGCATTCTGGTTATATTTTGCTAATATCCTGATAATTTTATTGATGTAAGAGTTGAATAATATATTTTTATTTTTAAATAATGGATAATTCAGACAGTACGGAGCTAATTTCTTGTGATTTGAACTGTGACTCGGAATAAGAAACTGAATTATCTGTAAACGATAGTAGCGAAAGTTTACTAGATGACCTGGATAGTAGTGACTCTGATAGTAGTACAGATGAAATCCGTCAAGCAAGACATTTTTAAAAAATTAATTGTGATAATCCTTCGGATCCGCCTTCTAGATTTTCTTTCACTGGAATTTCCAAAAATTTAATTTTAGATATCGATGAGACTAAAGGTAAACTTTAGTTCTATGATGCTTTCATAGAAAAAAAAAGTTGTGATAAATGTTTAAAAATATTAGAAATGTTAATTTTAATAACATATTTTTACTTAAAAATGTAAAATATGCAAAAAAAAATGCAATAAAAAACTGTGACTTTTTTTGACCGAATTCTGGAAAAAAAATGAAACTGCCAAAGGGTTAAAGGTTTTTGAGGCTTGATTTAAAAGTGCCACTACGATTGCCAGTATGTTATATAGATTGAAGAAAAGTTTTCTCTATTAAAAACTAATAATTCTACGTCACATCAAAAATGAGAAACTTACAAACGGTATTTTAATATCCCATGATTCTTTTGCTTCATACGCTCATATCGCATTGATTGGAAGTGATATTGTATTTCACCCTGCTTGTTATGCAGCTGCTAAAAAATCTCAGTACTGTTTCACCTTTACTTCCAGAAGAAATAGATTTATTGCAAGATCATTGAAATTGAAATCCACCTGCAGTCCGCCAGAAAAATTTATGACTGAATATAGACAGATTAAAATTGCAGTATGAAAACTGCTTCATGGAAGATAAATGTCTGAACTATTGATACAAAATGTCGCCAAAAGATCCTTTCACCAAGTGTTTTAAGATTCATTGCAAAAGTAAGTTTTTTTACTAACAATTGTAAGTAAAGTAGTTACTATTTTTCCAGCTTCCATATAGATTTTCAAAAGATATTTTAGAAAATATTAAAGTATCGAAATAAACCAATCTTGTCATAAAATGATTGTAAACATGTTTATATAAATATTAATTAAATGTAAAATGTACGATTGAAAAAAACTTACCATATATTTGATGTGTTAAGAAAAATTGATAAAGCCTAGAAATGTGTTTTCAACCTCTTAGATTTGTAACCTAGAGGTTGCAGTTTACAAAATGTATGACATTTGCTACTTTTAGAAATTGTCAGTTACGAATTTTTTCTAAAAAGTTGAATTTAGATCATAAATTGTCAATAATCTATTTAAGAATAACAACATGCTATAGATAAGATGTAATATGTGGATTTCCATTACAAACTTTTTAACTAATTAATGTTAAATAAAAAAATACTTTGTTTAAACTTCAAATATACTTACTTCTCGAATCTTGTATTTTAAGTTTCATTGACATAAAAACATATGAGAAAGTAGAGGGTAAAAAAGCGCAAAAAGTAACAAATAGTAAGAAAAAAATAGTAAAAACTAAAGCATGGAACCAATGTCTTAACTGAAATTTTCTAAGTTCAACCAACATAGCGAATATGACTGCTTTAGAGCTGATGGTTCAATATTCTAAAATATGAATCTACAGAAAAAATCAACATTAAAACAGTAAGAATTTAAGAGTGGTTTTCGATTGATGTTGTTGTAGTTTAAGGAAATACACATAAAATTTAAGCATTTAAGAATTAGGATTATAAATTGTGATTTAGGTCACGTGGTCCCTTAAATAGGCCATATTACACTGGTGTGCAAAAGCAACAGGTAGGATTTTTTCCATAGCTCCACAGAAATCATCGGAGAGACATGAAATTAGAAATGAGGGAGA
>CM063511.1:106344240-106351740 GCA_032207245.1 Pardosa pseudoannulata
GTAAGAAAATATATTAGTCATTATATTCATAAAGAAAAATAATATCTATCTGACAACTTATCTCAAAATTTCTACAAACAATTATAATATAGAAAATTTGTTCATTCTTTAATTTTATAAAAATATGTTTCCCTTTATTTATAGAATATATAAATACTTCATATCTTTTGATTTAAGTGCGAATTTCATATTAATCATCTGACAACGTATCTCACAATTTCCACAAGCAATGGTAATATAGAAAATTTGCTCATTCATTAATTTTCATAGAAAACTTTTTCCCTTTATTTACAGGAAACACATACCTCATATCTTTTGATTGCAGTGCAAAATAAGTATTAGTCATCTGACAACATATCTCAGAATTTCCACAGGAATGTTAATATAGAAAATTTGCTCATTCATTATTTTCATAGAAATCTTTTTACCTTTTTTTAAAGGATAAGCATACATTATATCTTGTGAATTTTGTACGATATACATATTAGTCATCTGACAACGTATCTCACAATTTCCAAAAGTAATGGTAATATAGACAATTTGCTCATTCTTTAATTTTTCAAAGAAATATTTTTCCTTTATTTATGAGATATACATACCTCATATATTTTGATAAAAGTGCAAAATACATATTAGTCATCTCACAAGATATCTCAGAATTTTCTCAGGCCATGTTAATATAGAAAATTTGCACATTCTTTAATTTTCATAGAAATATTTTCCCCTTTATTTGTAGGATACACAAACCTCTTATATTTTGATTGAAGTGCGAAATGCATATTAGTCATCTGACAACATATCTCACAACTTCCACAATAGTAATATAGAAAATTTGCTCATTCTTTAAATTTCATAGAAATATTTTTCCCTCTATCTATAGGATACACATAACTCATATTTTGATTGAAGTGTGAAATACATATTAGTCATCTGACAACGTATCTCACAAATTCCACGTTCAATGGTAATTAGAAATTTTTCTCATTCTTCAATTTTCGTAGACATATCATTTCCTCGTTATTTATAGGATACACATATAGAAAATTCATATACAAAATATATTTATTATTACACATATACAAAATATATTTATATATAAATATATTTTGATTGATGTGCGAAATACATATTAGTCATCCCACATCTTATATTCCAATTTCTACAGGCAAAGGTAATATAGAAAATTTGTTCATTCTTTAATTTTCATAGAAATCTTTTTCCTTTATTTATAGAGTCAGCTGGAATATCACTAATTTATGTACCATAAAACCTCAATTTACGAAATAATCAACCTTTTACTTAAACCCACATCCAGTTTTTTATAGTGTTTGATAGTTGGTAATGATACGAGCTTCTGAAGTTCTGTAAATATATAAATAAGAAAATTATTCACTCAAATAGAAATGGAGATTTGTATGGTACAGCTAAAAAACTACTCTGAACCCTTTGAATTAGACTTTTTGAAACCCACATATCGCTACATCTCACAGAAATAGCATCAAAGATAATGTGATATTTGTTATTTCCCAAAACGTTCACCTAGAAAAAATTGCGAAGAAATTTTCTTTTTATCCCAAGAAATCAGCAGGATTCGAATCTTTCTTTTTTACATATGTATAACTATGTTTTGAACACGACTCTCGTTAAGCATTTCGTAAAATTAAAATAGCTGTATTTTCTTCTCCTACAAAGAAATAAAATGAAATAAAAAATAAACAAAATAGAATAAAAAAATAAATACAATAAACAAAAGAAATAAAATAAAAGAAAAGAAGTTATCTTCTATTGTACCTTGTGCTTCTGTGCTTAATGGATGATCAAAATGGATAGACAATTTAAATGAAACTTAAATTGACAATCAGGTATTATTATTTTGTGACTTAAAAGTTCTGCATTGTTTTATATATATATGTATATATATATATATATATATATATATATATATATATATATATATATATATATATATATATATATATATATCTATATATATATATATATATGAGCGTGTGGTTAAGGCATGGAAGACACATTTCATTTCATATGTAAAAACTTCTTTATTGTAATCCTTCTGTCCATAGTTATGCAATTTGTAGCCTTTGTCCTCATATTTTGCCCCGATAGGTGTGAAGGATGTTATCAGCCCGAGTTCCCGCTCAGAACTGTCTTTTATGGCGTTGCAACCTAAGCAAAATTTCTATGTCTACTTCCGCTTCAGCTCTTTTACTTTGAAAAGTTCCGCTCGATTATGTGTCTTCCTCCTATTACGTTGTCATTAAAGGGTTCTAACTATTTTTAATTATAACTCGCTTAATTTCAGCCCGAGTTCCCGCTCAGAACTGTGTTTTGTGGTCTTGCTAGCTAAACAAAATTCCTATGTATACTTCCGCTTCAGCTCTTTTACTTTGAAAAGTTCCCGCTCGATTATGTGTCTTCCTCCTATTACGTTGTCATTAAAGGGTTCTAACTATTTTTAATTATAACTCCGAATCTGGACGATAATAAAATAGATTTATAGTTTTATCTATTTTCAGAAAATTAAATGTTTCTAGTATATTCATTGAATTTATGATGCTTGTAATTTATTAAACACAAATATGTATTTCCCTATACTGACTTTATACCGTGTTATTTAAGAATTCAATGGTGAACTAAACAAAAAATATAGTAGAAAAAAGAAGGATCATCATAGATAACCAAATGTTGCTTCGCCTAATCCAAATTCTATCTTTTTAAAGTAATAGGTAATAATAAAATCTATGCAACAAAATTCTTTCGCTATAGAAGAAGTGATACGATTTATTTCCTAACATCCCTTTCCACTAATTATATGAGATTTTAAAACTTATCTCATATTTAGGATGTTATATAATATAATTATAAATATTCTAACAATCTAGCAATTTTATAGTCTAATATACGCTCGTGATTAAACTAGTATGTTGAAACAAATTCAGACTGTTACTTTCTATTATTACTTTGGATTCTATTTAAGGTCATTTTTAATGCAATGGCAAACACTTTAATATTTTTTAAAAATGTACCGTAACCGCTGACTGAGCTCTAGACCTATTATATTTAAGGTTTATAATACTTGAATAGCGAGGTGAATCTTGGTTTTATAAGTAAGAAACTATATTAGTCATTATATTCATAAAGAAAAAATAATAGCTATATGACAACTTATCTCACAATTTCTACAAACAATTATAATATAGAAAATTTTTTCATTCTTTAGTTTTATAAAAATATTTATCCCTTTATTTATAGAATATATATATACTTCATATATTTTGATTTAAGTGCGAATTTCATATTAATCATCTGACAACGTATCTCACAATTTCCACAAGCAATGGTAATATAGAAAATTTGCTCATTCATTAATTTTCATAGAAAACTTTTTCCCTTTATTTACAGGAAACACATACCTCATATCTTTTGATTGCAGTGCGAAATAAGTATTAGTCATCTGACAACATATCTCAGAATTTCCACAGGAATGTTAATATAGAAAATTTGCTCATTCATTATTTTCATAGAAATCTTTTTACCTTTTTTTAAAGGATAAGCATACATTATATCTTGTGAATTTTGTACGATATACATATTAGTCATCTGACAACGTATCTCACAATTTCCAAAAGTAATGGTAATATAGACAATTTGCTCATTCTTTAATTTTCAAAGAAATATTTTTCCTTTATTTATGAGATATACATACCTCATATATTTTGATAAAATTGCAAAATACATATTAGTCATCTCACAAGATATCTCAGAATTTTCTCAGGCCATGTTAATATAGAAAATTTGCACATTCTTTAATTTTCATAGAAATATTTTCCCCTTTATTTGTAGGATACACAAACCTCTTATATTTTGATTGAAGTGCGAAATGCATATTAGTCATCTGACAACATATCTCACAACTTCCACAATAGTAATATAGAAAATTTGCTCATTCTTTAAATTTCATAGAAATATTTTTCCCTCTATTTATAGGATACACATAACTCATATCTTTTGATTGAAGTGTGAAGTACATATTAGTCATCTGACAACGTATCTCACAAATTCCACGTTCAATGGTAATTAGAAATTTTTCTCATTCTTCAATTTTCGTAGACATATCATTTCCTCGTTATTTATAGGATACACATATAGAAAATTCATATACAAAATATATTTATTATTACACATATACAAAATATATTTATATATAAATATATTTTGATTGATGTGCGAAATACATATTAGTCATCCGATATCTTATATTCCAATTTCTACAGGCAAAGGTAATATAGAAAATTTGTTCATTCTTTAATTTTCATAGAAATCTTTTTCCTTTATTTATAGAGTCAGCAGGAATATCACTAATTTATGTACCATAAAACCTCAATTTACGAAATAATCAACCTTTTACTTAAACCCACATCCACTTTTTTATAGTGTTTGATAGTTGGTAATGATACGAGCTTCTGAAGTTCTGTAAATATATAAATAAGAAAATTATTCACTCATATAGAAATGGAGATTTGTATGGTACAGCTAAAAAACTGCTCTGAAACCTTTGAATTAGACTTTTTGAAACCCACATATCGCTACATCTCACAGAAATAGCATCAAAGAGAATGTGATATTTGTTATTTCCCAAAACGTTCACCAAGAAAAAATTGCAAAGAAATTTTCTTTTTATCCCAAGAAATCAGCAGGATTCGAATCTTTCCTTTTTTACATATGTATAACTATGTTTTGAACACGACTCTCGTTAAGCATTTCGTAAAATTAAAATAGCTGTATTTTCTTCTCCTACAAAGAAATAAAATAAAATAAAAAATAAACAAAATAGAATAAAAAAATAAATACAATAAACAAAAGAAATACAAGGAAAGAAAAGAAGTTATCTTCTATTGTACCTTGTGCTTCTGTGCTTAATGGATGATCAAAATGGATAGACAATTTAAATGAAACTTAAATTGACAATCAGGTATTATTATTTTGTGACTTAAAAGTTCTGCATTGTTTTATATATATATGTATATATATATATATATATATATATATATATATATATATTATATATATATATATATATATATATATATATATATATATATATATATAATATATATATATATATATATATATATATATATATATATATATATATATATATATATATATATATATATATATATATATATATATATATATATATATATATATATATATATATATATATATATATATATATATATATATATATATATATATATATATATATATATATATATATATATATATATATATATATACATGAGCGTGTGGTTAAGGCATGGAAGACACATTTCATTTCATATGTAAAAACTTCTTTATTGTAATCCTTTTGTCCATAGTTATATAGTTATGCAATTTGTAGCCTTTGTCCTCATATTTTGCCCCGATAGGTGTGAAGGATGTTATCAGCCCGAGTTCCCGCTCAGAACTGTCTTTTATGGCGTTGCAACCTAAGCAAAATTCCTATGTCTACTTCCGCTTCAGCTCTTTTACTTTGAATAGTTCCGCTCGATGGTGTGTCTTCCTCCTATTACGTTTTCATTAAAGGGTTCTAACTATTTTTAATTATAACTCGCTGAATTCTTAACCCTATTTTTAAACCTCATATATATATATATATATATATATATATATATATATATATATATATATATATATATATATATATATATATATATATATATATATATATATATATATATATATATATACGTTCATAATTGTGTTTATTTAAAAATTTACACGATGAAAGCCTACATTAATTATTCCGTTCAGAGAATATGAGATTTCACGTCTTGCTTCATTCATTAATTACAGTCTATTAGAGAAATTAATCTCCAGATTCCTCATTAAGCTCTTAAAACAACTGGTATTTAATTACGCTATCCGTAATTTTACGTAAATGGAAGTACAGGAAATAAGATTTTTGGATATTTATATAGAAAATTACTGTTTAAGATTTAAATTCAGCACGCGTTATCACCCTCTTTGTATCCTCAGAATTGCTTTAAAACTTCCCATACAAAGATAAATACAATTTCTAGGTTTAGAACGTCCAGAGTAAACATTAAGTATTGAAACTCTTTTAGAATAAGTTCTAAGAATTCTTCAAAGAATATTTCGCGAACGATAATAATTCGTCTCTTTAAAAACAATTAAAGCGTATCTGAAGCTTTTAGAAAATTTCTGTTTGAATAAAGAGGCTGAATCACAGCATGCAATCCCAAATTAAATTTTATATTAAACGTGTTTAAATTAAATTGATTACTGTGTGATAGCTGTATTCACGAGATTATTTTTATTCAGTTTTAACCTTTTAAAGAACATAATTATTTTTTAAATTTTAATGGAATTAGGTAATAAATATTATCTATAAACCTTATAAATATGAATTATATAAAAAAATTCTTTGGGTGTATTGTTTTTATCCGGGACAGGCGGGTTTGCTGTGAAACCAACGACTTATACACGCATAAAAATAATTCTTTCTTAAAATACTTATTATACAGTCCATAAGAGCGTGTCGTCTATTTCTCTGAAAATACAAAAAACTAATAAGTTAAAAATACATTTTAACAGTGTAGTAAACATATCAAGCCGAAATGCATTTCACCTAATAAGTTGTCCAGTTCCCATAATTATCGATTATGCAAAAATCACTTTATCATTCGATTTTGATGTTGAGCGGCGTTTAACCCGTTCCGGTAGGTTGTCAATATTTTGTATCGCTTTAAAACGTGCTACACACTTCTTGACGACCGACTCTGACTTTCTCATGTGCTGCAGCTGCACAAGACATTTTTGGTCATTTTGGATGGTTACACAGAAACACTGCTTCAAAATGGCTTGCATACGCTGCACTCATTTTGGAAATGTTGACTTAAACAGAGAAAAACTAATCGAATAAAGAATATAAATATAAAGCATTCTTCTCTAAAGTTTGAAGAACCTCTGCGGTTAAGCCGGTTGAAGAAGTTATGAGCTACACGCTCTTTTGGAATAGACTGTATTTGAAGATTACTGAATAATTATAATTAAAATATTCTAATAAAAAAAGCTAACTAATTTACTAGTATTGTTTTAGGTAGGTATTTTCATTTGGACACATAACGGAAATAAATTAAATTCGTGATTTCTTTATGTAAAGAAGTTTAAATATGTATGTTTCAAATAGAAAAATACATTAACTTTAATTCTATAATCAGTTAATAATTTAAAGATCCAAAAATACAGATAGTCCTAAAAATACATTCATATGTCTAGTAAAGGAGAGATAAAAACATTTTAACAGGGTGTTTCGCAACGAAAGGAATCGTAACGAAAGGTCCATTAAAGTTTTAAGCAAAATAATTGAAATGTGCAAAGTGGATTGTTTTATATAATTTCGAGACAATTAGGCTCCAAATTTAGCAGCACTGATATATGGAATTCAATTTAAAT
>CM063511.1:106356740-106374240 GCA_032207245.1 Pardosa pseudoannulata
ATTGCACTTATCCACGTGGCACTCAAGCACATCACATTAACACGGACACATTAGTGTTTAATACCACATTTGATTTTCCTTTTTTAACTATCTTTCCTATCATGAGCTTCTCATTAAAATCAAGACCAAGGACCTGGTAATGCTTGGCCCCTCCTCCGAAATTATAATTCTGTGAAAAGAGACTTGTTCTGGACATCGTTTAGCTATGAAGAACTAACTTTGAAAATTACATTCACTCACTGTAACTTCTCTTTATTTTCAAGTAGGCTATTTTATATTTACATTAATATTGCAAATAGGTAGCTAAAATTTCCATTCTCTCAGAATTTGATTTAATTTCTTCTATTTCAAGTAATCGACATTAATCAGCAATTTTATTAATAAATAATTAATTTAATCAGCAGTAAGTATTTTTCTTTCATTTGTACACCATTTTCATTTAAATTTATTATTGGGGAGGGGATTGTTTCAAGCCTAATCTTTAGAGAACTATGTTTGCAACAAAAGTTCAGCACAACAAAATTGATTTTACACTACAAAATTTATTTTTGTGATGAGTAGTTTTTCGGCAATAAAATAAGTTTTATTGCTTATTGAATAGCCTACCTATTAATAAAATATTATTTTACATAAAACGGTACACATTCCTTAGGTTTTTTAAAATATTTTATATGTTATGTAGTTCAAAAAAATTAAATTATGGTTTAGACTCTAATAAACTATTGGAATTAAGCTTCAATTTGTCAAAAGACTATGTGAAAATAAAATAAAATATCATTTTTATTATAAACATAAAACAGTTTTTTTCAATATCATGAACACATTTTAATACAGCTCATTTAAAAAATAATTATTTAATTAAAATCACCGACTTTGTAACACGTTTCTATTATTAAAAATTATTAAAATTATTTATTTGAGTTATTTATACATACATCCGCCTAAAAATAATATTAAATAATATCCTACATTGTTTTGATACTTTTAACAATTGGATCCGCATATTTAAATACATTGCCATCTGCTTTGGGCCATGTCTTTTTAGCTTAGCAATTTATCATACTAGATCACCATTAATCATAATGATGATGATAATAGTTGTGTCTTTAAAGTAATATTTATCATAGATATGACCATTGTTCTGCTTTCACCTCACAGCTATCCCTGGAAAAGTTAATTTCCTGTTTTTGATTGATTGAAGGTTTGTGAATGCTATGATATTAATTTATCATCAAAAATGTAAAGATGATAGGTGATCGAAATAAATTCACTAATAGATTTTCTGCCTTCCAGATAGATATCAAAATAACCTTATCAGGAAAACATTACTGATCTTTAGTATTGTGATTTCAATTTTAAATATTTTTGTTCCATGTCTATATATAACTCATAAAATCTATTCATTTGCGCTATCAGTAGATAGGTATGAACAGAAGATATATGTATTTAATTATTTTGTCTACAGTTGTTGAAAAATATAACCAAAAATGCTTCGTAATCCTAAAATAGATGTGTTGTCATGTTTTACGATATTCGAAAATATTAGAATATTTTAATAGTGAAATAGGCTTTTTTATTTTTTTATTGTTATTCTTGATTTTTGGCTTGCTTTGAAGTGGAAAATCCAATTTTAAGGTTGTGTCTTTTTGTTTACTTTTCGTTTTAGGCTCTTTGTTAGGCGGTATAACCAAAATTGCTTTTTAGCGTTTTTAAAATTTGTAAGTTGTCATGTTGCATGAGATTCATAAATATTAGACTATTTTAATAGTAAATCATGATTTTGTTTCATTCTTATTCCTTTCTGGATTAGTTTTAAGAGACAGATCTGATATAAGGAGAGATTGCACCTTTCGTTTCATTTTCATTTTCGTCAAGCTGTTAGGAGAAATAACCAAAATGCTTTTTCTTGTTTTTTTTTTTTAATTTTCTTGTTGACAGGTATTATGAGATTCATATAAATTAGAATATTTTAATAGTAAATCATGATTTGCTTCATTGTTATTCTTTTCTTTTACTCAGTTTTAAGAGAAAGATCCTATTTGAGAAGAGATTGCTTCATTACTTTCCGTTTCGTTTACGTCTCGCTGTTTGGAGAAATAAGCTAAATGCTTTTTCGTATTATGTTATTTCATATTCGTTATTACGTTTTTGAGAGTCATAAATATTTATTAATAGTAAATCAATAATTATTTTAATAGTAAATCAGGACTTTTTGGCTCAGTTGTAAATGATCCGATTTGAAAAGATATTGTATCTTTTTTTTCCTTTTCGTTTTGGTCTCGCTGTTTGGAAATATAACCAAAACGCTTTTTTGTGATCTGAAAATTAATGTGTTATTGTATATATATATATTATATATATATATATATATATATATATATATATATATATATATATATATATATATATATATATATATATATATATATATATATATATATATATATATATATATATATATATATATATATATATATATATATATACATATATATATATATATATATATATATATATATATATATATATATATATATATATATACATATATATATATATATATATATATATATATATATATATATATATATATATATAATATATATATATATATATATATATACATATATATATATATATATATATATATATATATATATATATATATATATATATACATATATATATATATATATATATATATATACATATATATATATATATATACATATATATATATATATATATATAATATAATATATATATATATATATATATATATATATATATATATATATATATATATATATATATATATAATATATATATATATATATATATATATATATATATATATATATATATATATATATATATATATATATATATATATATATATATATATATATAATATATATATATATATATATATATATATATATATATATATATATATATATATATATAATATATATATATATATATATATATATATATATATATATATATATATATATATATATATATATGTATATATATTATATATATATATATATATATGTGTGTGTGTGTGTAAGGAAAAGTAAACTGAATCGGGAAACTAATGTAGGCATTTTGAATAAAACCCTTAAGACACCCCGAGAAAATTCTCAGGGGTTTTCAAATCTTAAGTCAAGGGCTAAAAAATTGCCGCGTCCTTTTGCTTTACCTTTTTTAACCCACAAATTAAATTGACTACTAGGGCTATAGTTTACGCCTTCAGAGAAGGGTTTAAGAAATGCTCAAACAAAAATGAGAGGCAAGCTATCGAAAACAGATTTTTCTAGAAATTTTCTCACCGATGTTGACCAAGTGTTAAGAACCTTTTTAATTATAATCTCATACTATCTGACCCCTAAGTTTGTCCTGTTCCTATGATGAAGTGGGAACCCGTCCTCCAATGTTATCTTAATAAAGGTCTATTTTTATGGGCCATAACTGCAATTTTATCACAAATACATCGTAATAATAACCTATAATCCAAATTTCAAGTTTCCGTAACTTTAGCATTACTCTGATATCATAGTTTTTGCAATCAGTTTATGTTTCTATATGTGAATAAATTGATATTTTTCCATGTAACGAAATGCTAAAAAATAGTTTGCTCTTAGATGATCTTCGTTGCAGTAATTCTATATTTATTATTTTTTGAATTTTTTTGCATTTTATTTCCCTTTCTTTATACATTGTTTTACATTGTTAAGAAGTTTTAAAGAAATATGTTAATCAAGAGCCGTTTCAGCTCAGTCTGAATAGGTAATGGTTTCGTAACTGGAGGTTTGCTGGTTCGGAGCCTGGGTGTGATGAGGCGATTTAGATTAGTAATATAATTGATTAATTCATACGAGAAGTTGAATGCTTTAGATCTAAATCTGAACTAATCACATCTGTTGTAAAGGGGAGAAGACAATGAAAATTATTTCAACGGTATTTTTCGTCTTGTGTGGGTTTCTATGGCGGGGTTCTGATCCCAGTTCCAGATTGGAATCGCGTATTTGTACATGACACTAAGTAAGAATGTACCTTTGTGAAGTTATTTATGAATCCCTAAGGGACAGTGCCCAATATGAAGGTGCAAGGTTTTGCAACGTTGGCTGTTTCAATTGGTTAAGTAGACTAATTATATTTTTAAAACTATACCGATTGAAAAAAAAGGAGGAAGAGGGGACAAAAATGAAATTAATATAAAATAAGAAAAGTCGAGAAAGAGATAGGTTTTTCGACAGTACAGTCGAATCAATTAGAGCAGAGAGGTCAGAATTTGGAGGAGACGACTGTGACAGTGAGACTTCGGGAGTCCAAAGTTAATAGCTTTGAGTTCGACAGAGACTCCGAAAATGTTGGGAACATATCACGACTACCAGCAGTGTTCTTGTATTAAATATTACGGTCACACCACAAATACTCAGAAGGAAGCCCCTGACCAGACCGACGGAAGATCCACACATACAAAATCCTGATTAGCTCTCAACCAGCAGTGTTCCTGTCACACCATACTTACCCACAAAGGTACTTCTTTTTACATATATTTGAAATTGAGATTAGGTCCTCTCTCTTAATTATATATGTTTACCTAATTGATGAAAAATTATTGTCAGACCTAAATTAGTGTGGTACCTAATTTGAAAGTGTTGATAAAGTAAATTTTATAAAGATAGAAACAGATTGTGTGTATATAGATGTATATATATCATTATAATAAACTTACTTTTTTATTTTAAGCTGGTTTCAGTTACTTTTTTAGTTTATTTTCTTATTTTTAAGTCTGTAGCATCTCAGAACCTGTGGCTGATTTTAGTACTTAAATATTTTTACACAAAGCAAACAAATAATACTTAGTCTTTGTAACTAACCAAAATAAATACCACTATACATTTGATCATAGGTTAATGTCTAAATATAAACGAGAGCTACACGACAGTGAGCCAGCCTAAGGTTCTGCGAATTCCCTAAATGTGAATAGGGCACATAAAAAATGTTCGTGGTTACAGCATCCTATAAGTTCTCAATGAACCTCTGTGGGTGACATGTGAAGTCTATGGGACTTTTGCTTGTCTCATCTTCTATGTTAAGACGACCCACTTGGACATAAGTCGTACTTTCACCCTAGCGGTGCTCTTTAAAACGAAAGTCGCACGAATTTGCCTTAATACGAGTAGGTTGAGGCTCAATCGTGCTTCGTTTGACCAAATGGCATCAGAAATAACAACAATATGTTAATCATCTTTTAACATGAGAATTCTCAAAATCCTAACAATAGGTATCATCTCCATACTTAAACGTTTAGATATCAAGTTTTAGATTTTTAAGATGCAAAAATAATAATTTGTTACCATTAAAGTAAAACAAATATTTATTACTATTTAGTAAGTGCATAAATAAAGGATAAATAATTATCTATACAGAAATCACATATAATTAAACCGTGCCTACAAGTCAATTTTCATTATTTTAGCATCCAGTTTTATTTACCAAGTAGTTTTTCTTCCAATGCCATTAATTACAGAAAGCACTTATTATGATTTCAGGATAAACAATTCTGCTATGCTACTAGAATTAGTGAGTGCGAACTAAATAACAATTTTAATGCACAAATGCCTTACTTTTGTTCTGGTAGTGGATTTTATATGCTAAACTATCACATAATTTATAAAAGTTATTTTCCTTTTGTAACACTTTCAATACAAATGCAATATCTACTGTTAAATGTATAAATATTCTGTTCTATATATTTTCAATAACAGTTGTAAATGATTCATATCTATTGTAATGAAATATATTAGAAAGGATATTTCGTGATTTAAAGAACTCATTGGAGATTAATTCATTAAATACTATTAGAATATTTAAAGTTTCTGTAAGTGGTTATATAGTTAGTTAAATCTCTTTAATAATAGACAGAATATCACAGATTTTAGGTATCAACTATTTATAAATTGATTTTAATTGATATTTTATGATCTTTCAAGTTTTAACCATACCTTCCTTTTTTCACATAAACATAATTTAAAATAAGGGTTATTAATTACACTTATAGCAGTACCCCACTTTAAATAAATTTGTCAAAAAATTGTAGCTATTAATCCTTGATGAAACTTTCCTACTCATCGTGCTGCTGTATAGTATGGTAGGGCATTATTCTCAAGGGCTTCCGCTAATTCACTGTGACATTTTATTGCATTTTTCCCTCGAAGAATGGCTATTTTGATGTAAGATCACTGCTCAACATGAGTTACTTCCATCTGACATGATTCTCAGCAACTGACTGATTTCTCTTCATTCGCTGCGGTACTATCAGCTATCAAAGAGCTATCTGTTGTTCTGCACTATGCCTTCAGAACTTCCACATGCCATATTTGTGATTCGTTCCCGTATCTACGAGAAAGAAATGTTACCATGACTTATGACTCAACCCTCCTATATTATTCCTTTTAATATAATGTAATAAAATAAATAAATTTACATCCAATTCACAAATGACAACATGCCGTAGTTATGAAATCAACATAAGAAATACTGAATTTCACGATACTTTAGTATCAGTAGTTCATTCTTTATTTTACAAATGGCAAACAATTTGCTCTTAAGTCATTACTTGACCTGCTATTCAATACTTTTTAACAATGCCCTCATATTTATAAAGTATATTACAATAATTTAAATGTTCAAAAGTCACTAGATGACTAGAGTAACACAAAATGTAATTAGGTGAATCCAGCCTAACACTTCTGTAGAAATGGTTTTGTAAACAGTCATGTCCAGAAAAAACCTCTATCTGCGTGTGTGTGGGAAAAGACACCCAACAACCAGGCCCATTAAAAACAATAGGAGCTATAATTCTGTGTGAATTGAGGATTAAATTGTGCTGGTTTACACACACACACACACACACACACACACACACATATATATATATATATATATATAATATATATACATACATATATGTAAGGAAAATTCTCAGGGGTTTTCAAAACTTAAATCAAGGGTAAAAATTCCCGCGTCATTTTCTATTCCCCTTTTTAACCCCTAACCTAAATTGACCACTGGGGCTACATATTATGCCCTCAGATAAGGGGACTGGCCAATTTTAAACCTACATGGCCCTAGCGGACAATTTAGGAAATTTCCAAATAAAAAGAAGATACACGCTGACGGAGACAGATTTTTCTAGAGATATTTTTCCCACAGATGTTGACCCATGTTTTACGTGTCTTGTACATAGAACTTCATGCTAGCTGACCCTTCAGTTTGTCCCTATGATGAAGTGGGAACCCGTCCTTCAAACTTATCTTAATAAAGGTCTTTAGCTGAAACTATATGATTTTTATGGCCATGAGTGCAACCCCCCATCGAGAAGTCAGTCTCATTACATATATAAATATATATATATATATATATATATATATATATATATATATATATATATATATATATATATATATATATATATATATATACATATATATACATATATATATATATATATATATATATATATATATATATATATATAATATTTATAATATATATATATATATATATATATATATATATATACATATATATATATATATATATAAATATATATATATATATATATATATATATAAAATATATATATATATATATATATATATATATATATATATATATATATATATATATATATATATATATATATATATATATATATATATATATATATATATATATATATATATATATATATATATATATGTGTGTGTGTGTGTGTGTGTGTGTTTGTGTTGTATTTATGTATATGCACGCGTATGTTTGTGTCTACAGAGAGATTTCAGTACTTTTTCCATTTTTTAATAGATATTGTACAGATACAATTTTAAAATGGTGAATAAAATGCATTTGACTCTTTTCTTGTTGATAACGATTAAAACGATATTTTATGACAGACACTTTCAATTTTATGTGGAGAAAAATTATTTTAATAACCTATACAGAGAATTTCAAACACAACTGTATTGAAAGACGAATCTTCTAAACTTTATTCATAACTTTTAAAATGCGATTTTCAGGTAACACATTCCTTTTGTCAGATTTTTTCTTCCTGATACTGTTTATCCCCAATTTTTCTGTTCGATTCTTTCCAGCTAACTTGATTTCCTGAAAACCTCTGCCAGTAAAAACATCTGGTGTCAATGCTTTTAAGAGAATACGACAATGACACTGCTCAAACAAGATATTGGTAAACTTATGCTAAAATAAAATCTTTTCCAGATGCACAAGGAAACCTGTTTTCTAAGGAAACAACATGCTTAGCGTTACGTGAAAGGAATTTTTAAAGAAAATGAATAAAGTATTCTTTTCTTGCAACTGATACCTTCGAATTTTGTAAGTGTTTAAAATCAACCAATATTTTGTTACTTCTTTTTCTTACCGTGCAGTTTTCCTTACCGTTTTCTATCCGCTTTTTAATACCAACAGAAATTCTATATTAAAATTCATATATACAATAATGTGTGAACTATGAAATACCAATTTAATTTTATGTCAATATATATTTTAAAATTATCACTAATAGTTGATTTAAAGAATTAATATTACTTCATTTTATTAATTTATTTACTATATTATTTATTAGTATGCAGTGAACAGAATTTCTATGTTAATATTCATATATACAATGATATATGAAGTATAAAATACCATATTTTTAGTATATATTTTACAAATTTGATAATAGTTTATCTAAAGTATCAATGGTACGTTGAGCATTAGTTTTTTTTATTATGTTTGCCATTCAATGCCACAGAATTTTTATGTTAACATTCATATATATCAAGTATAAAATGCCATTTAACTTTATATCAGTATAATTTCCAATAATAGTTCATTTAAAGTATCGTATAACGTTATAGCTTATTTTTCGCTATTATATTTGTTATGCATTGCAACAGATCGTCAATGTTAACATTCATATGTATATTAATATAAAGTATAAATTACCAATTTGACTTTATGTTATTATTTTATAATTTAAGATGAGAGTTTATTTAAAGTATCAATGTTATGTTACAGTATTATGTTGCTTTATTACTTTTACCCTGAAATGAACATAATTTATACGTTAACATTCGTATACACAATATATGAAATATGAAATACCAGTTTAACTCATGTTAAACTTTCTCTTCAAAGTGCTGATTGCATTAACTGAATTAGGAGCACAGTGGGATGTTACGACTAAATATTTTGCTATCACAGAAGTCATAAATTCTCAACACTAGGAAGTAAAATCACTGATTAATAACAAGGCTAGCAGGGATCCATCTTGGAAACCTATCCTGATAGTGTCGCTTGAAAATGGAGGAATATTGTCATTTTCTGGAGTTTTCATGTAGAGTACACAATCTCCCCGTATTTTTGAACCATAAAATTAAGATGAGACTTCCAAAAGAAGTTAGAGGAAACACACTTTTCGGGTGATATGACAGCACTAAAATCAAATGGGCCCCAACAAGTATCAAGATTCACAGCAAGATTTCCTAAAACAGCACCGTATTAAGGGATTTTTCAAACAGGAAGTATAATATCTCGCCGTAATAAATAAGTTCACAAGAAGGGTTCAACTCATCCTTCTAAATGTCGTCCAGAAAACGCATCTGGTGTGTTTAGGGAAAACCAGATAATAAGGCTGCAATAACATTTTTGTTTCAAATGAGATCATAATCATTGCCATAAATATGATATACACATTCATAAAATCTCACTTGAAGTAATACTTTTTAGAGTTCATCAGAATCGAGTAAGGATTTAATGTTTAAACATTATAGAGTTTTTTTATACAAACTTAATAACATAGAAAATAAATACAAAGATGACATAAAATCAAAAATATTACAAATGCATTTATTCCTTAATAGAATTTAAGTAACAAATACTCCATATGGTGTAACATGTGCCCTGTTGCTGGTGATTTATTACAGTATGCATGTAAATACAAAATTTTAACCTGAACTATCTTAATTTAATCGTTTATGAAAAATATGCATTTTCAGTAATTTAAATATATTTTAAAGTTCTTGTTTCGGGAGAATCTTTTAATATTTTATTTCATAACACTTTTTTTTTAATTTTGTAATTACTTCCCGTTTTCCTATTTTTTAACGTATTCTTTCTTCCTTTACAATAATATTCCACTTTCCAATTCTTACTAAAGATTCTCTTTATGAATATAGTGTTTGTACGCTTCACTGATTTACCTCATCTAAGAACTGTAATGTGTCATTTTTAATGAGGAAATAAGAGTACTCTTGAAAGGATTTTGTATTGAGAACTGTTACATCTTACTAGTTATTTTCCTTTGTAGCAACATCATTTTGACTTCATACTAAAGAAAGTTTTCTATTCACAAATCCTTCAACTAGCACATATATTAAATGATAGATTAACAAATCACCTTAAAATTGAAAGAGTATAAATTTAAAATTATAGATTTTAAAAATTGTTGGAAATTTAATCAGGAAATAAAAGTACTCTTGAAAGGCTTTTTTATTGAGAGTTACTTCATTCTAGCTATTTTTCTTTGTAGTAATATAATTTTGACTTCATGCTAAAGAAAGTTTCCTATTCAAAACCTTCAACTGGCACATATATTAAATGATAGACGAACAAATCATCTTAAAATTGCATAAAGTTTAAATTAAAATTCTTAGAATTTTTTAGCTTTGTTTTAGAGTAAAGTTCTTCTATGTGAACTGTGGCCGTTACATTTTTGTGATAAAGAACACTAAAAGTTCCCTTAATTCTGAAATCAGTTCTGCCTTAAAGTTTTAAACGAGAACATAAATCCAATTTATCCACCTCATTTATATATGTTTAATAGCTTTAAAATGAGAACAAACTGCTACAATACTAGCTTTTGGGTTAATCAAAATTCATATTTTAAGTTGGATCACTGAAGCTCTTGAAGCTCAGTGCAGGGTTATTAGATAATATTATAAAATACAATTTTGGGAAGCCATAAGTTAGAGAATTACAAAAAAAAAATACAAGAGACTCAGTCAAATTTTTGGACAAATTCACCGTTAAGAAACAGAAATAATCATAATGGCACCCAGATAGCATACATACTTGCAGCAAGTTTGAATTTTTCAGGATAATATCTTGTCACAACAAATTTGACGTGACAAACTTGCAACAAAACTCCTGCAAGTTAGACGGAACATAAAGTGACCACTCCTTTGCAAAGCTATTAGGCTGCAAAACTATGGCAACCTTGTCATGACAACCTTGAAGCAAGCGAAAATTATTAGACTTGCTGCAGTCTTGTTTCAAACTTGCAGACTTGTCAGGCTGAACTTGCTGCAAGTTTGCAGACTTGCAAAGTTAGACCGCTGCAATTTTGCTGCAAACTAAATTTGCTATCTGAGCACGGGGTCTTATTTTGGCAACCCAGAGTTTTAGGGAGATGCATAGTTAGAATACATGTCAAGTAAGTCTCTTGTGTTGAAGAATTTAGTAACATTGCTGAAAATATCCTTATTTGCCAAATATTTGCAAAGGTTGAATAATCTGTATTTTGTAGAATGTATTACATCTATGACAGAAACAACAAATAGGGTTACCCTCTCTGTCGGTTCAGTAGAGAGAGATGAGTGAGATCGCTACCGTATGGTGATCTATAATTTCATAATTATTCTTTTTTTAGCATAGCCGTTAAGCAAATATAAGGGAAATATTTGTTGTTATCTCTGTTTTTAGTGTATTTTTTATTAAAAAAGGAAAATTCTAGAATATTAGGAACTATTATAGAATATAAAAAAGAAAATTCTCGAACTGAACTTGCACTTACGAAATGTCATAATTGAAAATTGAAATCGATATGAGACGAGAACTTTGTATGTACCGTAGGAATGAAACTATATCTTTACAAACAATGAAAAATCGCTATACTTTTCCTAGTTATTCCCTTGCACAGTGATAACTGTAGTGATCTTAACAAATCTTATCAATTTTTCAATTTCACCATATAACTTATGTGAAGTAAAAATGGAAAATAAGAAGATACTGTGTGAATTTAAAAGCGATAATTTTAAATACATCTTGTTTTCTAAGCAATTTTACCCAAAGTAAACAACAGTACTTCGAAACATTTTTCGTATAAGTTGAAAAATAATTGTGAAAATTTTAAAGCTCTAATATTTATTTTACGTGTATAGCACGCGAAGAGGAATTTTCCTTGTATGTTTTATTTAAATTTTTCTACTGTTTACAGTTCTTTACTAATTCAGTGAAAATTTACATACGTGCATAAAATCTGCATCGTGATTATTATTTTGAAAATAATTTAACCAGCGAATTAGCTTTTTCCGAGCCGAACAATTTAAAATATGTAACATTTTAAATTTCCTTAAGACTTTTCTCCTAAGAAATATTTATCGCTGTTAAATTTATAAACAAAGGTGTTGTTTCCCAGAGCATTTGCTCTTTTTCTATGTTCAATTATTTATATTCTAAATTTTATTTTCCAAAACTTATTATTTTAGAGTAAACGAAATTAATTAAAATTGATTTTTGAGTTAAGTATTTATATGTTTGTCCTAGGCTTCAAGTTTCACATGCTTTTTGAGATGTATTTATGTATGACAGAAAAGTAGTAGTTTCTAAGCACCATATAATTTTAAATATTATTTTTATTTATTATAATAAAGTATAGAAATGAATTGTCATTTGATTGAATTCACTGAATTGTCAGTAACAGTCCTTTCAATATACTCGTTTCTTTATTTTACTTTATTTTACTTTATTTTATTTTTATTCATTTTTTATAAACGGAAAACAACTTCTAGTGTCTTTGATCTTCAATCTGTTCACCACGCTACCTGCTTCTCTGTAATACAATAACTACTTGCACAGTTAAGAAATATTTCTTGTTTTTATCTCATTTGAAATTTTGTGTCTCTGAAATACAAGAGCCCGATAGTGTTTGAAGCTTTATGGTAGTATAAATATTTTCTAAAAGTTTTCGAGTTTGTAAAATGATTATCGTTAAGAACTTTTTAGATATGAATGATTAAAAACAATCAACTAATCCATACTATTCTATTCTAAGATACAAGCGCCGATAATGTTTAAAGCTTTATGGTAGTATAAATATTTCCTAAAAGTTTCCGACTTTATTCCATGCTAAGAACTTTTTAGATTTGAATTATTATAAATAATCAACTAATCCATGATATTCCATTCTGAGATACAAGCTCCGATAATTTTTGAAACTTTATGGTAGTATAAATATTTCGTAACAGTTTCTTACTCTGTCCCATGATGATTTCTAAGAGTCTTTTAGATATGAATTAATAAAAACTATCAAATTATCCGTAATATTCTATTCTGAGATACAATCGTCCAATAACGTTTAAAGCTTTATGGTAATATAAATATATCATAAAAGTTTTCGACTTTACCCCATGATGATTGCTAAGAGCTTTTTAGATATGAATTATTTAAAAAAATCAACTAATCCATTATATTCTATTTTGAGATAAAAGCGTCCAGTAACTCTTGAAGCTTCATAAAAAAAAAATTTCTAAATGTTTTCGACTTTCTCCCATAATGATTGTTAAGAGCTTTTTAGATATGAATTATTAAAACAATCAAGTAATCCATTATATTCAGCTGTGAGATACAAGAACCCAATAATGTTTGAAGCTTTATGGTAATATAAATATTTCCTAAAAGTTTTCAAATGTGTCCCATGATCATTGCTAAGAGCTTTTTAGATATGATTTATTAAAACAATCAACTAATCTATAATATTCTATTCAGAGATGCAAACACCCGATAACCTTTGAAGGTTTATGATAGTATAAATATTTCCTAAAACTTTACAACTATGTCCCATGATGATTGCTAAGAGCTGTTTAGATATGTTATATTAAAAACAATCACCTAATCAATAATATTTTATTCTGAGATACCAGCTCCCGATAAAGTTTACAGCTTTATGGTGGTATAAATATTTCCTAAAAGTTTTCCACTTTGTTCCATGATGATTGCTAAGAGCTTTTCAGATATGAATTGTTAAAATGAACAACTAATCTATAATATTCTATTCTGAGATACAAGTGCCCGATAACCTTTGAATCTTTGTGGTAAAATAAATATTTCCTAAAAGTTTTCCAATTTCTCCCATGATGATTGCTAAGACGTTTTTAGATATGAATTATTAAAACAAACAACTAATCTATAATATTCTATTCTGAGATACAAGTGCCCGATAACCTTTGAATCTTTATGGTAGTATAAATATTTCCTAAAAGTTTCCGACTTTGTTCCATGATGATTGCTAAGAGCTTTTTAGATATGAATTATTAAAACAATCAACTAATCCATATTATTCTATTTTCATATACAAGAGTTCGATAACGTTTGAAACTGTAAGGAAAAATAAATATTTCCTAAAAGTTTTCCAATTTATCCCATCATGATTGCTAAGAGCTTTTTAGATATGAATTATTAAAACAATCAACCAATCCATTATATTTTATTATGAGATACAATCGCCCTATAACGTTTAAAGCTTTATGGTAGTATAAATATTTCCTAAAGGTTTTCGACTTTGTCCCATGATGATTGCTAAGAGCTTTTTAGATATGAATTATTAAAAAAATCAACTAAATCATAATATTCTATTCTGAGATACAATCGCCCTATAACGTTTAAAGCTTTATGGTAGTATAAATATTTCCTAAAAGTTTTCGGCTTTGTCCCATGAAGATTGCTAAGAGCTTTTATATATGATGTATTAAAAACAATCAACTAATTCATAATATTCTATTCTGACATATCAGATCCAGAAAATGTTTGAAGCTTTATGGTAGTATAAATACTTCCTAAAAGTTTTCAACTTTGTCCCATGATGATTGCTAAGAGCTTTTTACATATAAATTATTATAAACATAAAAGCAACTAATTTATAATATTTTATTTAGTGACTTAAATAAAAAGTATAGGAATTTCTAACAATACCTCGAACCTGCATACCAACCACTAAAAGATAAAAATGTACAAATATATCTAATGGTTCAAACATAAAATGCCAGTCATAAAAGAAATGTGTATTGACATAATATTCTTGTATAAAATGCAATAAATATTTTCTATGAGACAGAATCTATAGGTAAAAAACTTTAATATAGAATCAAGTTAGAG
This sequence comes from Pardosa pseudoannulata, assembly GCA_032207245.1. Taxonomy (NCBI): domain Eukaryota; kingdom Metazoa; phylum Arthropoda; class Arachnida; order Araneae; family Lycosidae; genus Pardosa; species Pardosa pseudoannulata. The sequence continues at coordinate 106,371,972 of CM063511.1, forward strand.
TACATATGCAGCATTTAATTTCGGTGCTGTGTATTATTATGTTATATTAGTTACTATATAGAAAGTGTGTATGTTTTATATTTTCAACTGCATTAACTGCTTGTTATGTATGTTATTAAGCAACAGTTTATATGGTATTTAGTATTTTTTGTATTAGTGTTTGTAAAAAATAAATATTGAAAAAGAGAAAACTTTTGAAAAGAAAGAAATTTTCATGTACTAATGAACCTAAAAAAGATAAAGTAAATATTTGCAATATAAATCAGCACAGATCACATTAAAAAAGTTGCGACTGGAAGAAAAACTACATCTGATGACGTTTTAATATAAATTTTACTTTGAGTGCTACAGTCAATTAGCAACAAGTGTTTTTTGGACTGTATAAGGCCACTTAAATGAGCTTTATCAGTCTATTATTAATTACATATTAATAATTCACTAGCGTAATACAAAATTCATATTCATTTGTAGAGAATAATTCCACTTTAATTGTGGGAGGTTACAAACATATGTGATGGTTGATAGAAATGTTATTAGAACGATTTCCATTTTTTATAAAATTAATTTTAAATGCTTGCAGATCATTATTATTCATCATAACTAATGAATGTTTTAATATTCAATGTAATACTGCTTTATGTTTATGCTCTGTATATGTAATCAATTTAATACTTACGAAAATACATGAATGTGAATATTCTTTCAGAATCCTAACATAGAAATAAATTAAGAAATAGTTTCGCATTAGAAATTTTCTCTCCTGAGCAAGTCAATACAAATCTATTATTCAATATCTATTTAATTACTTAGAGGAAAAGGATTGACTCGTAAATTGAAATTACATGTTCTACTTAATTAATGTTCGTGGCATTTGTATACACTAGTTTAATTTTTCACCATGTTTTACTTACATAAAATTCCAGCGGACACATACAATTAAAGTTTTTTTTCTTTATTTTGTGTAATATAATACGCGATTTTTTCTATCTTTAGAGCAATTTCATATATACGTTATAAAATAATCAGTACTAATGTTTTTTCTGATAATATCAAAGTTTTTCCAATGTTAATAAATATATTTAAGGCTAAACTAATTACAAAAGAACATAATACTTATGAAGTAGATTACTAATTTTAATGTCACATAATTAACAATTCTGCATTTTTTTAATTCATCATTTTTATAGAACAATTAGTTTTTCTGTATATTCCATTTTATTCAAATTATTATTATTATTTTAATACTTAATCAAAATGCATATATGATATTACATCCCAATTCAATTTTTATGGAAATATATTTAATTCATTCCAATATTAATTTCATATAGTACAAACAAGGCTTTTGATGCTCAATGGTTAGTACATTATATTTTAATCATTAGTTTTTATCAAATATTTATTCTAAAATAGGGGGACGATTGTAATTAAATATCCCTAGCTTCTTTGCCATTTGTTAAATAGTATCTCTCAGTACTAGAAATTATTAATAATTACTAATTTATCTTCATCTACAATATTGTCATCCATTTCACGAATCATATCAAGATATACAGTCAAAGTATTTAAGAATTAATTGTTGTACAATCATTTATAAAATCATTCTCTTATTTTCGAATTTGTTAGGGATGTTTCAGGCCTAGAATCAGATTGCATAACTATTGTATGAAAGGGAATTTTGAGAAAGTTTATTAATTCAAGGATGTAAAAAATCCATCATTTCATCATGAAATTTCATAGTTCGTTTCATAATTTAATTGTAAAAATTTATCATTACGGTATTTTCACATTGATATGATTCAATAATAGAATTAAATTAATTGGAATTTATTTAATTGTATGAATAATCTTTTTTCAGAGATTATAAAAAATGTAGGAGTAAAATTTGCATGAATCCAAAATTTCTTATATGGAAAATAAGACAGACGAGTACATACAATACGTTTATACGTTAAGTTTTGTTCCAGATTATTTTTGTTATTTATTGGTTGTTTTAACTAATAAATAACAAAAATAATCTGGAATAAAACTTTAAAGCACCTATACTATAGTCATTAGTTTTATCAAACCTTAATTCTAAATTATGTGTATGATTTTAATTAAAAATCCCTAGCTACTTTGGCATTTGTTGAATATCCCTTAATACTAGAAATTATGTAGAAATTGTGTCATTTATCTCCATCTGCAATACTGGGATCCATTTCAAGAATTATATCAAGATATTCAGCGAAACTATTTCAGAATTAATTGTTATACAATCATTCATAAA
>CM063511.1:106379240-106426740 GCA_032207245.1 Pardosa pseudoannulata
ATTACATCTTACTTGCATGTAATGCTGAGGATTGCCTATCATTCTACATTTATAATTTGGTGAATCTAGTTTTCCAATTCTATACAATAAGATTGGGAAATTTCAATCACTGGTTATGAAATAGTTTAAAATGGTATTTTAGAATTGTGACTTTTCTTTTACTTTTGACATTACAGTATAGGTTGCTCTTCCTTTTTCAGTATTGTCCCAATAATCTTGCCAATCTGTATTTATGCTTCCTTTCATATATTTTTTAAGTATTGATACCGGAATCTGTATAGGTTTGTAATGTATTGATTTAGTGGAGTTCGTTGCTAAAATATCTGCATATTCATTACCGGTATTCCCCGTATGAGCTTTGATCCAAATTATATTATTATATCGGTTATTCATGTTTTTGAATTATTTTTGTATCTCGGTAATTAATTTTGATTTCGGTACTAATTGTTCTAGGCTCTCGATTTTGATTTCGATACTAAATGTTCTAGTCTCTCGATCTTGATTTCGGTGCTAATTGTTCTAGGTTCCCGATTTTGATTTCGGTACTAATTGTTCTAGGCTCTCAATTACGGGAAGACATTTACATTAATATTTTATACTTATTAATTTTAATATTGTGCTCCATATTTATAAAGTTTGCAAACACTGAAATTTATAAATTAATTTGGGTAGAATGAGAGTGAAAATAAATCAAAAGAACGAAGGGTGGCATACAGCTGAAATTGGGTTCCTATTGTTGTCTTTTATAATCTATCAAAAACTACCATTAAATACTAAATCAATGTTATACGATCTAAACTTTTTATACTTTCTTTGTTTTTTCTCAATATTATGAAATGGCAATTGTAATGAGAGGTAAAGAATTTACCATAGATGTGTAATTAAATTGACTTTAGAAGACTTAATAAGTACTATTTTCACAACTATTTTAAGGAAATAACAACAGCATAAAACTGCTAAAACCAACCTTGTATTCAACCTCCAACGAATTAAATTTATTTATAACAACTTTTTATATGATTTGGAAGATATAATTTGTTTACTATTAAAGACTCAAATCTTTAATTAAATAGACTGAATTTTGTTTTTATGTTAATATAAAAATTAATATTTTGTTATGTACTATACAAAACATTAAAAATATTATTACAAAACATAAAGAATTATTATTAATAATATACATAAATACTGCAGTTTATTTTTCGACAATATACTATGTATTTAAACAGGTAACCTTTAAATATGTTTCATTGATATAAATTTATTATATATATATATATATATATATATATATATATATATATATATATATATATATATATATATATATATATATATACATATATACACTCAAGAGCCATAATATTATGATCACCTGTTAATAACGAATTGGCCCACATTTGGCTCGTAACACAGCTTCAACCCGCCGTGGATGCCACAAGTCCTTGGTAGATCGACAGAGACAAATTGTACCACATGTTTAAGCAACGGTTACGCAAAACCGAGATATTGCAAATTGGTGGTCTTTGAACTCTGAGCTGCCATCCCATGACATACCAAATGATGTGTTCTATCGAACTGAGTTAGGCAGCCAGGATATTAACTGGCATTCAGCCTCATATTCATCAGTTTATTAATCATCATATTCATCATTATATTCATCAGTTGTTCCTGGAACCACTGCAACACAAGTTTAGACTTGTGACACGGGGCGTTATCCTGTTGGAACATTCCATTTCCACCTGGAAAAACAGAGGCCAAGTAAGGGTACAACTGGTCCGCAATGATGCTCAGATACCCTGTAGCATTCATGGTGTTCTCTACCATAAGCACGGGTGACAGAGACGCCCAAGAGAACTTCACCCAAAGCATAATACAGTCACCACCGGCCTGTGTATGACCTACTGTACATTGAGGAAGCAACTGTTCGAAAGACGACATATCCTGACACGCCCATCGGCTTGATGAATGACGAACTTTGATTCATCTGACCAGGCAACTCTCTCCAAGTAATTCATGGACCAGTTGCGATGTTCCCGGGCCCAGCGTAGGTGCAGTTGTGATGACGCATGCCAATCAAAGTCATACGAGTGGGATGTTTGCTGTGTAGCCCCATATTTAACAGTGTTCACTGAACAGTGTGATCCGATACTAGTCTACTGCATTGTATTGGGATGTGAGTTGAGCCACTGTCTGGCTTCGGTTTTGCTTCACCATGCGAGACAGTCTCCGACGACCTTTATTTTTTGATAGTATGTGGACGGCCAACACCATGTCTTCTACTGCTGGTTTCACCGTCATTTATCCACTTTCCATACATATTAACAACTGTAGATTGCGAACAACCCATAAGTCGTGCAGTTTCGGAAGTACTTCTTCCGAGCCTTCGAGCTATTACAAACTGCCCAACTGTCTTCTATCAAAATTGCTTAGATCCGCAGCCTTTCTCACCACACACAGTAGTAAGTAAAATAATGATTCTTCCAGACGAGTTCATTGAAAAATATAGGGATGGTCATAATGTTTTGGTTCTTGAGTATATATACTTATATATATATATATATATATATATATATATATATATATATATATATATATATATATATATATATATATATATATATATATATATATATATAGTGTGTGTGTGTGTGTGTGTGTGTAGTTTAATTAATCAAAGTTTTGAATGTTAAGAAAATATTATTTAAATTTTTTAGAGCCTTTATATTTGTTTAATATATTTAATTTATTTTCTAAGCCTTAATATTCATCAGTTGAAAAATGCGTTATATTATTTTAATTTAAACTAAAATTTTGATTGTACGTAAGAAGATAAATGTACCACGCCAAACAATTCAAAATTTAAAAAATCCTATTATTTTTGATAATTTAAAAATTATCAGTTCAATCTAGAAAATTTCTGATTTCCATTAGTTAAGATAAGTTAACGTTCTGAATATTTTTTTTAAATAAATATTTTTTTTTCAATTTTAAGATTACATAAAAGTTTGATTTTGTTGACTTTCGCAGAAATTTAACAATATCAGGCATTTTATGTATACTTCACTCTTCCATTAAATTAATGCTTTTTTTATCATTATCTTCCTCTCATATTAATATACAAGATATAAGTATTGCGATATTTTTAACTAATTCCTTTAATAAATTAAAAATATAATCAGAGTTGTCTTGTAATCCTTTCCATTGAAAATAATTAGTGCGTGGAATATTAAAAATAATATTTGATATATTTTGCCCAAATGATTTCACTCAAAGTTAATTACTAGATTACAAAGTTTATACGCTCCACTTATCTTAAATTATAACATTTGACAACTCATGCGTGATTAATATTTCTTTTCAACAGCGTTTAGAAAATAATCATGATAGTGCTCCTTTATTGATTATGTTTTTCTGCATTAATCAAAGATTTCCCATTGTAAAAATATTTTTACAAGCCACATGCAAGCACAAATATTTATTTTCCTCTTAAAAGTAGGGAGATGTTTATCATTATAGTTTTAAAATATTACCCCAGCTTCCAAAATACTTAATTGTTATCTCACGTATTCAAATTAGTAGCTTTCACACAGAAGCTCTTTTGCAGTGATAAAGCTTGGTTATGGAATAAGGGCCTAAAGCAATTATTTTACTTTCTTCGGGATACTATTTTTCATTAAGAAGATTAGTTTTCTTTTGACATATTTGAGAGCTCTTTGTATCCTTGTTTTATATCTTTTACGTACGAACATGCTTGTAGTTTTAATAACTTTACAGGTTCATTATCTATTCAGATTTTATCTGAAATATTAATGGTGACTAAGATTTATAACAATATAAAGATCTATGCAATGTTTCTGGGCAAAGTTGAAGTATATTGGTATGTATATTTTAAAATGTATCTTTAGTTTATAATAGTAAATGTGAATGTAGTTATTTCAATAGTTATTAGTTAAATACTTAACTACTTTAGAGTTTATTACTCTAAAGTAGTAGTTTACTCTGTAGTAGTTTACTCTAAAGTAATAGAGATTACTCTGTTAAATTGAGTCTAGAAAATTTCTCATTTCCAGTAATTAAGTAAGATAAGTTAACATTCAGAATATTTTTTAAAATTATTTTTTTATCAGTTAGACTGAGAGCATTATAATTAATGTAAAAAATGCAGGAGAAGCTTACTCCATGTATGCCTGATTATACATGACGTAAATGAAACAGTGACATTTTTTAGAGTTGAGATTTATGTATTCATTTATACTTTTTTCAAGGGAGATATATAAATTTGGTGATTTAAATAACGAATATCAAATAGAATAAAAATAATTATACTGATAATTTTAAAAAATCATTAATCTAGGAAATTTCTCATTCTCTAGTAATTAAAATATAAGTTAACATTCAGAATATTTAATTATTTTTTAAACAGCGAAAACATTATTAATGTAAAAAATGCAGGAGAATGTTGTCTTTTATATACATGATTAAATGAAACAGTGACATTTTTAAGAAAAATATTAATATATTTTCAAATATATAAATTTAATATACGAATATCAAAATAATAGAGCAATTTTAAAATAAATCAATATTAGTGTAAAAAAATAAAATAACTTATCTTCTTTAGCAAAATATGGTTATACACGAAATTTAAACAATGTGTTATTGTATATATTATTATACATATGATTTTCGGTTTAAATTACACGGATTGAAAAAATTACGAAAAGTTATATCATTGTTGACCAATTACACATTTACATATAGTCAGTAATTAAAGCAGAAAATTTTATTGGGTCTGGTTCTAACCCTTATTATTCTGTTGTAAATGTTACACAATCACAGATTTATTATATTCAAAAAAGAAACTGTATATCATCTTTTATGGTATTACTCATTATATTAAAAGAAAAACGACAATGTCAAAAATATTTTAAGAAATCGCATATAGAATACATTTTTATCTACTCAAATGAAAAGACTGAAGACCAGCAACATAAGGAATTGGATATTAAATTATAATGATGTGACCATAAGTGAGAGCGATAATCAAGTGAGCAAATAAATTAGAAACAAAACTTTACTTCTATAAATCCATAATCTCAGTGTAGATGAAATTGTTGCGAAATTCTCGCTTAAAGTACATTGATTGAATAGACTTTGGCTAAGACAAAAACAGTAACAATTTATTCATAAGCCAAATGCATCACAATTACAACGGATGGCGATAAAACTTGACAGACTTTTGGCGAGCTTTTTCAGAGCAATACGAAGAGCATTAAAACAGGTCCTACTTTCACCAGGTCTGAGAGATCTGATCGTGAACTAACCACTAGTGAGAATTCAAGGCCCCTTTATATAGCTTTTAGGTTTCTGGAAATTTCCACAAGCTTCTGGTAAAATCCAGAGAAAGGGCGGTCGGCAACAAATGTCGCCAACTTGCCAAATTTAGCTATATATCGCCAAATTTGGTTTGGTTTTCGTTTTGGAGTGCTACGGTCTACTGTTTTACACACGAGGGCTAATGAGACCGGGACCTACTGCTTAAAGCCGAATCAAAACCGCTGCGAACATCCATGCCATAGTGGGATTCGAACCCACGAACTACAGTACCGACAATCAGAGCCTTAACCAATCGGCCAGCGGTCTGCTCGCCAAATTTAGCTCCAAAAATGAGTCTCCCAAAACTTCACCAATGATCCACTATTTCGCCAAGTAGGCGAGATACCATACAAAATTACGTGTTTACAGCATTCGTAGCAATATGTTAGGTATATTCATGTTTTTTAAGAAAACTTTTTAAAAGCTTAACATTTAAACATGGATTGTAATTTAGTACACATGAAAGCAACTTTCAGTACTTAAAACTGCTAAAAAATAAAGTAAGATAAATATACAAAAATTAAAGAACTGATTATTATAGTTGAATATGAAACTTTAAAATTTAAAAATATTGGGGTTTAAATACTTATTCATGCTGTCACCAAAGAACAGGATTATTTTGAGTGAATGAAGAGTGCAAATAAAAATCAAATAAACTATCTACTTTTTATTTATCGTTAACTAGACAACAAAATAATTAGGACATATATATATATCTCAATCATTAAAAGGATGACTTTAAATTTCATTCTTTTTCTGATTTTAGCTTGAAGGTAATTAGGACGAATAAAGAAAAAGTAAAAAGTCTTATAATTGGCTTCTCACAGAAATTTAAATGAAATGACATTACAATAGGAAAAAAAAACTTTCAAATGACATTTGAAATGAATATTCCTTATTAACTTTTTTCGTTAATAAGTAAGAAAGGGAAAGAACCTAATCCTCTTAAAAATGTCGAATCTATTTTTTTAAATTTTTGATTGGTAATCCAAGGAACATGTAAGAATTCTTTGCCTTTTTTAATGTTTTCTGATATTCTTATTATGAATAAAATAATTACCTTCATTTTTTTACTTTAAATTATCTAGAATAAAGTGAGTGAAAAGAAAGTTAACAATTCCAACATTTTGTAGTGAAATAGCAACAAATTTATTTTATGGCGTAATGCCGTGTCTTTAACTTCAGGGTTTTCACGAGTACGGTAAATAACATGCAGTTTCGACACTTCAGATTAAAATATCTTGAAGGAGACCTAGTATTAAGATTTAAAAAAACTTTCTATATTTGGTTTGAAACAATGTGGATTATATTTTTTATTCTAAAAATATACAATTTATATAACAAGAAATAACAAATTTGTCTTATGATGTACTGCCGTGACTTTAGCTTCAGGTATCTCATGAGTACGGAAAAAACATTCAGTTTCAACGCTTGAGGTTAAGATTTCTCGAAGGAGACAATAAAGATTACTAAAAAAATTGTCTTTCTCTATCCGGATTGAAACAATGTGAATAGTTTGTTGATTCTAAAAATATACAATTTATTTAACAACAAATAACAAATTTGTCTTATAACGTACTGCCATGACTTTAGATTCAGGGGTTTCATGAGTAACTGAATTTAAAAAACATTCAGTTTCGACGCTTGAGATTAAAATATCTTAAATGAGACATAATGTAGAGACTCCCCAAAAATTATCTTTCTCTGTGTGGATTGAAACAACGGGAATATTTTGATGATTCTAAACTTATGTAATTTATATAACAATAAATAATAATAAATTTGTCTTATGACTTACTGTCACCACTTTAGATTCAGGGATTTCATGAGGACGGAAAAAACATTCACTTTCTAAGCTTAAGATTAAAATATCTTGAAGAGACATTATACAGATACTTAAATAACCTTTCTCTGTGTGGCTTGGAACAATATGAATATTTTGCTGATTCTAAAAATATACAATTTATATAACAACAAATAATAAATTTGTCTTATGACGTACTGCCGTGACTTTAGCTTCAGGAATTTCATGAGTATGAAAAAAACATTCAGTTTGGACTCTTGAGATTAAGATTTCTCGAAGGAGACAATAAAGAATACTTAAAATTGTCTTTCTCTATTCGTATTGAAACAATGTGAATATTTTGCTGATTCTAAAAATATGCAATTTATTTAACAACAAATAATAAATTTCTCTTATAACGTACTGCCGTGAATTAAGATTCAGGGATTTCATGAGTAACAGAATGTAAAAAAAAATTCAGTTTCGACGATTGAGATTAAAATATCATAAACGACACGTAATGCAGAGACGTCCAAAAATTTATCTTTCTCTATGTGGATTGAAACAATGTGAATATTTTTTGGATTCTAAAAGTATGTATATTATATAACAACAAATAACAACAAATTTGTCTTATGGCGTACTACCGTGACTTTAGCTGCAGGGATTACTTTAGTACGGATAAAAGATTCATTTTGGAAGATTGAGAATAAGTTTTTTTGAAAGAGACATAATAAAGAGAACTACAATTGTATTTCACTATCCGGCTTGAAACAATATGGGTATTGTGTTGATTAAAAAAATATACAATATTTATAACAACAAATTTATCTTATGACGTAATGTTGTCATTTCAGCTTCAGGGATTTCATGAGGACAGTAATAAACATTCAGTTTCGACACTTAAGATTAAAATATTTTCAAGGAGTCATAATGTAGAGACTTCCAAAAAATTCACCTTTCTTCATTTCACTTGAAGCAATGTATATATTTTGTTGATTCTAAAAATATACAATTTATATAACAGCAAATTTGTCTTCTGACTTACTTTCGTCACTTTAGCTTCAGAGATTTCATGAGGACAGTAAAAAACATTCACTTTCTAAACTTGTGATTAAAATATCTTAAAGGAGACATAATACAGATACTTAAAAAACCTTTGTATGTGTGGCTTGAAACAATGTGACTATGTTGCTGATTCTAAAAATATACAATTTATATAACAACAAATAACAAATTTGTCTTATGGCGTACTGCCGTGACTTTAGATTCAAGTATTTCATAAGTAACTGAATGTAAAAAAAAAATTAGTTTCAACGCTTGAGGTTAAGATTTCTCGAAGGAGACAATAAAGATTACTAAAAAAATTGTCTTTCTCTATCCGGATTGAAACAATGTGAATAGTTTGCTGATTCTAAAAATATACAGTTTATTTAAGAGCAAATAACAAATTTGTCTTATAACGTACTGCCATGACTTTAGATTCAGGGGTTTCATGAGTAACTGAATTTAAAAAAACATTCAGTTCGACGCTTAAGATTAAAATATCATATGTGAGACATAATGTAGAGACTACCAAAAAATTATCTTTCTCTATGTGGATTGAAACAACGGGAATAATTTGATGATTCTAAAATAATGTAATTTATATAACAACAAATAACAAAAATTTTGTCTTATGACGTACAGTCGCCACTTTAGCTTCAGGGATTTCATGAGAACATTAAAAAACATCCAGTTTCGAAGCTTGAGATAAAAATATCTTGAAGGAGACATAATACAAATAGTTCCAAAAAATCACCTTTCTCTGTGTGGCTTGAAGCAATGTGAATATTTTGCAGATTCTAAGAATATGCAATTTATAAAACAACAAATAACAAATTAGTCTTATGACGTACTGCTGTGACTTTAGCTTCAGGTATTTCATGATTACGGAAAAAATTCAGTTTGGATGCTTGAGATTAAGATTTCTCGAAGAAGACAATAAAGAGGACTTAAAATTATCTTTCTCTATTCGTATTGAAACAATGTGAATATTTTGCTGATTCTAAAAATAAGAAATTTATTTAACAACAAATAACAAATTTGTCTTATAACGTACTGCCGTGACTTTAGGTTCAGGATTTCATGAGTAACTGAATGTAAAAAACATTCAGTTTCGACGCTTGAGATTAAGATATCTTAAACGAGACATAATGTAGAGTCTCCCAAAAATTTATCTTTCTGTATGTGGATTGAAACAACGGGAATAATTTGATGATTCTAAAATTATGTAATTTATATAAAAACAAATAACAACAGATTTTTCTTATGACGTGCTGTAGCTACTTTAGCTTCAAGGATTTCATGGGGACCGGAAAAATATTCAATTTTGAAGCTTAAGAATAGAATATCTTGAAAGGTGCATAATGTAGAGACTTCCAAAAAATTCACCTTTCTATATCCGGCTTGAAACAATGTGGATACTTTGTTGATTCTAAAAGTATGCAATTAATATAACAACAAAATTATTCTATGGCGTACTGTCGTCGCTTTAGCTTCACTGATTTCGTGAGAACACTGAAAACCATTCAGTTTCGACGCTTAAGATTAAAATATCTTGAAGGAAATATAATGCAGATACTTCCAAAGCATTCACCTTCCTCTATGTGCCTTGAAGAAATGAGGATATTTTGTTGATTGTAAAAATATGTACTTTATATAACAAGAAATGTGTCTTAGAGCACACTGCAGGGATTTTAGATTGAGGGATTTCATGAGTACGAAAAAAACATTTAGTTTAGACGCTTGAGATCAAAATTTCTTGAAAGAGACATAATGTAGTCCCTTCCAAAAATTCACCTTTCTATATTTCACTTGAAACAACGTAGATATTTTGTTAATTCTAAAAATATGCAATTTTTATAACAATTTTTTCTTATCACATATTATCGTCCCTTATATTCAGGGATTTCATGAGGACAGTAAAAAAAATTCAGATTTGATGCTTGAGATTAAAATATCTTGAAGGAGACATAATGTTAAGATTTCCAAAACATTCACTTTTCTATATTTGGCTAGAAACAAGGTAGGTATTTTGTTGATTCTAAAAATATACAATTTAAGTAACAACAAATTTGTCTTATGGTGTACTTTCGTTACTTTAGCTTCAAGGATTTCATGAGGACAGTTAAAAACATTCACTTTCTCAGCTTGCGATTAAAATATCTTGAAGGAGACATAATACAAATACTTAAAAAATAACCTTTATCTCGGTGGCTTGAAACAATGTGAATATTTTGCTGATTCTAAAAATATACAATTTATATAACAACAAATAACAAATCTGTCTTATGACGTACTGCCTTGACTTAAGCTTCAAGTATTTCATGAGTACGGAAAAAACATTCAGTTTGGACGCTTAACATTAAGATTTCTCGAAAGAGACAATAAAGAGGACTAATAAAATGTCTTTATCTATCCGGATTGAAACATTGTGAATATTTTGCTGATTCTAAAAATATGCAATTTATTTAACAACAAATAACAAATTTGTCTTATAACGTACTGCCGTGACTTCAGATTCAGGGGTTCATGAGTACGATCTCCCATGGAACAGGATAAGTAGGTATGTACATCAGGCTGAAACGAGTTGATATTTATTCAGCAACGATGAAAATAGATGTTTAAACATTCAATATTAAATTTTCATTCTACATTGAAGGAACTAATCAAAACGGATTCAGAAAATGGTCGAATTGTTTATTTCAGACAAATTCTGTAGATGGAAGAATTGAAAGAATTTCATAAATTATGTAGTCCTAGGAATTATACATGTTTTCCAAGAACTACTGAAAAAACACTCCTCGTACATACACAAAATAATAAATTATAATAAATTTAAATTAATACATTCTTAAATTAAGAAGATGAATAATTGTCCAACTTATAGCAATCAGAAAAAGAGACAAAAACAAACTTTGGGAGAAAAACTTTAACATTGAATGAGAAATTTTTAAAGCTATCCATTCAAAGACAAAGGTAGTATTGTTTTCAGTTAGCATATGGTGTAGCTTGAGAAAATTAATGTAGAAGATCAATAACCAAATATTATAAATCTGGCTGAAACTTCAATATCTGCTGAAGCTCACAGAGCAATGTCTGTTACAAAGGTATTACATTGTTTAATTAGCAATAGTAAAAAGCTGAGAAAAGTTTTGTTGCTAGAACTGCAATGCTCTGATTCAATAACAAATCGACCAGTAAATATTATAAAAATTGATGAGTCTAAAAATTATTCCTACAGCCTTAACTGAAACTGAAACAGCAATTTCTGCTGCGACAGTTCTACGCTGTATAATTTGCAAGAGTTCTAGATTGATCAATATTATGTAGATGGAATAGCAGTTATTTGATTCAGTAGAAAATCAATAAATATTATATCACTGGGTGAGATTTTAACATTTATTCCTTTAGCATCACTTAAAGCTGAGAAAAAATTATCTGCTGCAAACGATCTACTTTAATTAGCGAAAATATGGTACTAATGAAAGACAAAAAGATTTGTCGTCTAATAATAGAAATTTGGTATTTCTTGTATATATTTTCCGATATTCTGCTCAAATATTATACTGTATTGAAGTTATTTTACTGTAAATAGCAATGATTTATTAAAGTTTTAATGCTAAAAATCTGCTATGATCATAAATTACTGATTAATTTGTCATTTTTCTTGAAGTTCACAGCTTGAGTAATCTTCTCCTTTGTTCAATTGTATTTAGCTATGAGTAAAAAGTTAACATTAGAGAAATAAAATTTTAATAACCAATCGGATGTATATTAAGAAAAAATTCTCAAAGGGTGATGTGATAACTTTGGATGAAAGATGTTTATCAGAAATTGGAAATAATTCATTTACCATGATGTAGAAAAATTATTTATTAATATAAACATATAAAAATTTATTAGATCTATAGTATACCAGTATCCTAACATTTAATGTATAATGAAATACTATGCTGTTATTAGCAATATAAGATTTTTTTATAAGCTTTACTTAGTGTCATTAATATAATGATTTAAAAAATATTTCAGAAAAAGAATAGAGAATAAAGATAATTAATACTTTATTATTTATAACTTTTAGCTGGAATGTAATAATTTCTTTTAGATAATTTCATTAAATCTACATTTTGATATATTTATTAAATTAATATTTCGACTACTGATATTTATTACACTAATAAAAATGCATTATTTACACACAATATAAAAGAAATGCTAAACCTAAAGCTGTTTCAACATATACGATTAATAATTCGAAAAGAATATGGCATATTTTTAGATGTAAAAATAACTTTTTTGATCTTTTTAAATGCCATAGATACATTTATTTGAAAATTTTAGCAATGGATATTAATAAAATGTCCAAAAATATTCAACGTTAAAATTACATGTATTAACATGAAATAAAACAATGGAAATCTTTCGAGTGAATAATACCTATAAAATAAAAGAAGTAATCCCCCAATGTTCATTTTGAAATAGCATTATTATCTACTATACTTATTGCTGTAATATTAGCAGCAAGAGAAGATAAAACATTATGAGTCTGAAATTAAATACTCTGTTTGAAACTTAATCCGAAGATACTGTAGTATTCGTAAATCTCCAGAATGATAAAATATTTGAAGCTCTTAGAAATTAAAAAGTTTTGATGAAAAGAAACTCTGAATGGCTGGCAGCGATTTGTAACTTTCAAAGAGTAATTAATCTCAACATATCAGAAAGAAAATGCTTTGTGGGGAAAAAAGAGAAAATACCGGCAGGTATAAGTTAATAAAAGAAAAGGATTTACTCTAAAGATTCTTATTGCATACCATATTTAACGCGGAAAGAACTTGATGGTTAATACTAAGATAAGTGTCAAAGATTTATTACAGTCAATTTTCTTTTTCAAGTTTAATCTGACAAAGAATTAGTTATAAATCTTGAGGCATGTCTTTTTCAGCTATACTAACATTTTGCAATAAATAATTGATTTTATCTTTGAAATAAAAATAAACTTATCATTTCTATTATTTAAAATAGCTAAGGATAAATAGCTTATGTTAATATTTAGGTGAATATGTCTTAACAAATTAAATGTAATATAAAAAACAAAGATTCTAGTTATGAACGTATTTGTTTAAAAAATTGTATCAATAGACGTTAAAGATTAAATTAGAAATTATGATATTTCATATTTACTGAAATGTATGCCATAACAATAATTCCTCAGGAGTACATATAATTCAGAATAATTATATTTGTCAATAGAATATTTTTAATGTAACAAGAAGTATTTAGTAAACTGAAAAGATTTTCATTAAAAAATGCTGATAAAATGCATAAAATAGTATAATTTTTGACTAAAAGATTGCTTCAGTATCTCTTCAGCTGCATGTTTTTCAACTAGTTTTCTGAAGATTCATGATTAGGCGTATAGTATGCCATTACTCTAACATTCCAAGTATTTTAAAATATTAGGATGTCAATAACTATATAAGTTTTTTAAAAGTTTTACTTAGTGTCATTAATATAATTATTTTTTATTTAAAAATATATTTATTCCATATTAACAATAGAGATTAAAAGTAAATAACATTTCATTAGTGTTAATTTTTAGGTGGAACGTAATATTTCCTTTTAGAATCTTTCATTAAATCTAGATTTTGATATATTTATTACACTTATATTTTGAGTCTTGATATTTAATATACTAATAAAATGTATTATTTACACACAATATAAAAACAGTGCTAAACCTGAATCTCTTCCAGTATATATGATTAATAATTCGCAAGGAATATGATCATATTTTAATAATAAAAATATAATAAAAATAACTTTTTTGATCTCTTTTAATGTCATACATACTTTTATTTGAAAAGTTTAACAATGGTTATTATTATATTGTCCAAAATATTCAACTTGAAAATTACTTGTTTTAACATGAAATAAAACAATGGAAATCTTTCGAGTGAATAATACGTATAAAATCTAAGAATTAATCATTAATGATCCTTTCGAAATAGCATTAATATCTACTATAATTATTGCTGTAATAATAGCAGCAAGCGAAGATAAAACGCTATGAGCCTGAAATTAAATACTCTGTTTGAAACTTAATCCAAAGATACTGTAGTATTCATAAATCTCCAGACTGAGAAAATATTTGAAGCGCTTAGAGATTAAAAAGTTTTGATGTAAAGAAACTCTGAATGGCTGGCAGCGATTTGTAACTTCAAAGAGTAATTAATCTCAACATATCAGAAAGACAATGCTTTGTGGGGAAAAAGAGAAAATACCGGCATGTATAAGTTAATAAAAGAAAAGGATTTACTGTAAAGATTGTTAGTACATACCTTATTTAGCACGAAAATAACTTGATGGTTAATATTAAGATAAGTGTCAAAGATTTATTGCAGTCAATTTTCTTTTTCAAGTTTAATCTGACAAAGAATTGGTTATAAATCTTTTCACATGTCTTTTTCAGCTATACTGACGTTTTGCAATAAATAGCTGATTTTATCTTAAATGAAATAAAAATAAAACTTATTATTCCTATCATTTAAAATAGCTAAGGATAAATAGCATATGCGAATATTAAGGTGAACTTGTCTTAACAAATCAAATGTATTAAAAAAAATGAAGATTCTAGTCATGAAATTTTTTGTTTCAAAAATTGTACCGGTAAATGTTAAAGATTAAATTAGAAATTATGTCATTTTATAGTTACTGAAATGTATGCCATAACAATAATTCCTCAGGAGTTCGTATAATTCAGAATACTTTTATTTGTCAATAGAATATTTTTAATGTAACAAGCGGAAAGAAGTATTTAGTAAATTAAAAGTTTTTCACCAAAAAAAAAAGACTGATAAAATGCATAAAATAACGTAATTGTTGACGAAAAGATTGCTTCAATATCTCTGCATCTGCATGTTCTGAAGATTCATGATTAGGCATATAGTAAGCCAGTATTATAACATTCCAAATATTTTAAAATATTAGTATGTCAATAACAATATAATTTTTTTTTTATAAGTTTTGATTAGTGTCATTAATATAATGATTTTTTATTTAAAAAAATATTTCTTTCATATTAAAAATAGAGATTAAAGGTAATTAACATTTATTAGTTTTAAATTTTAGCTGGAACGTTATATTTACTTTTAGAATCTTTCATTAAATCTAGATTTTGATATATTTATTACACTTATATTTTGACTATTGATATTTAATATGCTAATAAAAATGTAATATTTACACACAATATAAAAAAGTGCTAAACTTGAATCTCTTTCAATATATATGATTAATAATTGTCAAGGAATATGCTCATATTTTAATAAGAAAAATATAATAAAAATAACTTTTTTGATCTCTTTAAATGTCATACATACATTTCCTTGAAGCATTTAGCAATGGATATTTTTAAAATGTCCAAAAATATTCAACAGGAAAATTACGTGTATTAACATGAAATAAAACAATGGAAATCTTCCGAGTGAATAATATGTAAAAATAAAAGAAGTAATCCCTAATGTTCATTTTGAAATAACATTATTATTTGCTATACTTATTGCTGTAATATTAGCAGCAAGCGAAGATAAAACGTTATGAGTCTGAAATTAAATAGTCTGTTTGAAACTTAATCCAAAGATACTGTAGTATTCGTAAATCTCCAGACTATGGAAATATTTGAAGTGCTTAGAGATTAAAAAGTTTTGATGAAAAGAAACTCTGAATGGCTGGCAGCGATTTGTAACTTTCAAAGAGTAATTAATCTCAACATATCAGAAAGACAATGCTTTGTGGGGAAAAAAGAGAAAATACCGGCAGGTATAAGTTAATAAAAGAAAAGGATTTACTGTAAAGATTCTTATTACGTACCTTATTTTGAGCGGAAAGAACTTGATGGTTAATACTAAGATAAGTGTCAAAGATTTATTACAGTCAATTTTCTCTTTCAAGTTTAATCTGACAAAGAATTGGTTATAAATCTTTCCGTATGTCTTTTTCAGCTAAACTGACGTTTTGCAATAAATAGCTGATTTTATCTTAAATGAAATAAAAATAAAACTTATCATTCCAAATAGCTAAGGAAAAATAGCATATGCTAATATTTAGGTGAAATTGTCTTAACAAATCAAATGTAATCTAAAAAAATGAAGATTCTATTTATGAATGTCTTTATTTCAAAAATTGTAGCGATAGATGTTAAAGATTAAATTAGAAATTATGTCATTTCATATTTACTGAAATGAATGCCATAACAATAATTCCGTAGGGGTACGTATAATTTAGAGTAATTATATTTGTCAATAGAATATGTTTAATGTAACAAGCTGAAAGCAGTATTTAGTAAACTTATTTTCATCACAGAAGTGCTGATAAAATGCATAAAATAACGTAATTGTTGACTAAAAAATTGCTTCACTATCTTTGCAGCTATATGTTATTCAGTTAGTTTTCTGAAGATTTAAGATTTTGCAGAATCCGTAATTAATTAAATATTGTGAGATCTTGAAAATCGCATTCTCATATACACAATAATTTGAAACTCTTGTATATTCATGTGACACGTGATTATGTATAAATAAGCATAAGAAATACAAATTATTTTGCTAATTTAATGTGAGATATTAGAGTTTAAATTTTATTTTTAAAAGATGGGTATGCACTTTTACTGTCTTTTAAAGAAAAAAACTTAATGATAATTACAAATTGGTAGCTACGGTCAATAATATGAAGCATCATATTGTTTGTTGTATTTACATTTATAACATTTTATTACACTAGAATTTTCTATAAAATTGTATAAATATTTTTATTAAATTACTTTTAACAGTACAAAATGTAAAACAATATTTTAAATGCTCTTTTGAACTTAACCTAAATGTATAAATACCAGTCAACACATTGTGTGCGGGTACATTTCACAGCGGAATTGTACCGGGAGTGGACGTTTTTAATTTATTAAGTTGTTCTGTTAAATCTCAATAGATCGAAACTTATATAATTTTTTAACCAACTACTCGTATTTCATATTCAAATATATAAAGAAATATACAAATAGAAATATATAAGTAACAACCATAAGAATTTTGTAAACAAAAAATATATTTTTAGTGGATATATTTTTAATAGTATCGTAAATATGAAAAATCAGTTAGAAATAATAGTGTATAGTTTTAATTTTTTCTCGTTCTGTGGCTCCTCATCGACTTTGGTATAAACTAGATTTTAATTGACTAAATTTTTTAAAAATCTATGTAGTGGACGGCTTCGTTTTCCTGCATATACCATGATTTTGGTACCCACAAACAAACCATGTTGTTATACTAACCTATACACTCGCTAAAGTATCAGTCATCAGAAAACATACTAGTACGTATCCCTCGCTCGATTATCAATTGTCAGTATACGTAATAGTACGTGTCCAGCAAAGAATGTGTTAAGAGAGTAGATAAATATTACATTTGGCAGCAATATTTTTTACTGCCATACAACTTATGTTCTCTTTTTATTTGAAAGTCTATGATAATTTAACCCTTTATTATTATGTAGCAGTTACATTTATTTACATGATATTTATCTTATAAATTCTTCACTAAATCGGATATAAACTTCATTCCTACACTAGGTAAATTTTCATTTTCAGAAATTTATTATTTGTCATTATTTATAGAATGTTATTTTTTCTGACTTTGTATTTTTCAAAATTATGTTTATTCAAACGTCTCCCCTTTCACTTGAGATAAAGGAATTTGTTTAAAATTTACACATCATTCAACTAAAGTGAATATAATTTTAAAATATTTCTTTCCCTGTCAAAACTTTTTTTCCAATTTTTAGCAGTTGCTATACAAATACGTAACATATGTTTTCTTAAAGAAACAGTAGATGATCCAAACATATACAATGGCATGTAAGTAAATGAAAGACATAAATACTTTTTAGACTACTGAGAAATTTTTAATAGTCACCTTTTTGTAAAATATAATAATTTTTAAAATTCTTCTTATCGTTCGAATTAGGATTATAATAACTATATTGCCAGAATAAAAAGTAAAATAAATGTGTGCCTTCCATTTTGTTTTGATTTCATTTAAATTATTAAAACACAACTGCAATATAGAAGTATGAGAAACTATTCAGGAATTTTATGATATAGTTATATTTTTCAATTATATTTACACTTCATATTTACACTTCACTAACAAGATACTTTTGTGAGAAACTTAAATTTATTAAATTATAAAAATTTTCAACATCATTTATAGTAAAAACATAATTGTGTTCCTATAAATTGATTTTTATCAGTTAACAAATTAATAGAAAAACGAAGAGCAAGTAAATCAAGAACATTAAAAAATTAAAAATTAAACAGCTCTTAAAAATGATTAGAATTTTTTAAAAGTATTTTTTGTTCTTTAATTTTCCATGTTTCTCTATAGAAAATTGTAAAATCTACCTCTAAACACTTAGAAGCTGTACAAAATAAATCTTATACTTATTTTTAGTTTCTGTTTTTTTAATCCTTTATACTTTATATAATAATGTTACATTTTCCTATAGCACATTATTAATAGGTACGTAAACATGGGCCATAGGAACAGACGCATTATAGACGCCGGCATCGTCCGCCATGTTTTATTTCACCAACAAAAAAAAAAGGCGTGTTTTGAAAAATCGCCAAGTAACAAAACAGGAAAACCGGGATAATTACATCCGCCTTAAATAAATTAATGTTACATTTTCCTATTACACATTATTAATAGATACGGAAACATGAGGCATAGGAACAGACGCATTATAGAAGCCGGCCCCGTCCGCCATGTTTTTTTTCACCAACAATAAACGCGTGTTTTAAAAAATCACCAAGTAAAAAACAGTAGAACGAGAAAAATTACGTCCGCCATAACTAAATTAATGTTACATTTTCCTATTACACATTTTTAATAGGTACGGAAACATGAGGCATAGAAACAGACGCATTATAGACGCCGGCCCCGTCCGCCATGTTTTTTTTCACCAACAAAAAAAACGCTTGTTTTGAAAAATCGCCAAGTAAGAAAACAGGAAAATCGAAATAACTACATCCGCCACAACTAAATTACTAAATCCTATAAAATGATAAAAACAAAAAATATTTCCTGACCTAGGCGACACCAAGAATATCCTGATAATTTGTAACAATTAAAAAAAAGTAAGAACCGAAATAACTGCACCCGCCCTAACTAAATTACTAAATCCCAGAAAATGATAAAATTTAAAAAAAATTACAACCTGACCTAGGCGATAACTCCCGTCTGAAAACCAAAAGAACAGCTAACATGCAAATTTCTGGAATAGTGTCGGGTGCTGACGTCAGAAATTCCGTTCACCAATAAGGTGCAAGAACACATCGGAGCTGCCATACCCTACCACTAAAGTCAGGGCAACCACACCAACTCATTCATCGCCTCATAAAACCGCCAAAAAATCGCCAAATTTGGCAAAAAAAAACAAACTTGGAGTCTATAATGAATCTCCACCGAGGAATAATATATAAGCATAAAACTATAGGCTGAAAATAGTTATGATATTAATATAGCAGGTCTATTTTAAAAGTGTGATACTGTTTATATCAAAACATAAATTGAAAAAGATAAAGATCAAGCCATATAATTGATGAAGATCATTTGATCAATTATCAAATTTGAAACATATTTTCTTTTTTAATACTTCACCAAAGTTGTGACTTTTTAATTCAGAAAATATTTTCAAAATATTAATAAAATTTCAAACTAAAATTTGGGCTGCCAAAAATATGTCGGAAATACTGTTTTGTTATTTAGAGGAGCAAAATTAATGTATCCTCCTTGTAAATGAATTGTAAAAAAATAATCTTTATGCGATTTTTATGAATTTTTAACTGTGATATGCTATTGATATTTTATTTCTTGTACTGTTTACTTATCATGTGAATTTAGCGCAAAGAGTAAAAGAAATTTCAGAGGCATCATATACCTCCAATGTGTTTTCAGTTACAAGGTAAACCTATATAGATCACGAGCGTATTTTACAAATTTTTACGAAGTTACAATAGCGACTCTTCTTTTATTTCTATAATTTACACAAAGTAAAGTCTCATAAATAGTTAATACTTTACTTTGAGGTTATTGATCTAATATATTTATTTTTTTTCAGGATTTTTTAGTAGTTTTAATGTAAAATGTTACATATTAACTATAAATAATGTTTCTTTAGTTATTAAATTAATAGTCAGGTACTTGCCCCTTAACACTATATTTCCGGACCGAGCCAATTTGACTCATCAAAAATTTAATCACTATACATATACATATACATATATATATATATATATATATATATATATATATATATATATATATATATATATATATATATATATATATATATATATATATATATATATATATATATATATATATATATATATATACATATATATATATATACATATATCATATATATATATACATATATCATATATATATATACATATATCATATATATATATATATATATATATATAACTTTAATATCACTTTTCAAAAACATACGTTGGTTTTTAGTTAAGTAATAAAATATATGTAAACTTTCATTCCTCTTCCCCGCAGACTCCTTTATTTAGCTATATCAAATGTGGTATACCTATTTTCAAGTTTGAGAGCCAATTTGACTCATAGAATGTATATGAAAATAAATAAATATAGTAATAAATATAG
Organism: Pardosa pseudoannulata; assembly: GCA_032207245.1. Classification (NCBI taxonomy): domain Eukaryota; kingdom Metazoa; phylum Arthropoda; class Arachnida; order Araneae; family Lycosidae; genus Pardosa; species Pardosa pseudoannulata. The sequence continues at coordinate 106,400,184 of CM063511.1, forward strand.
TATAAAGTAAATATAAATTATAAAGTATATAAAGTATAGTATATCAAAGTAAATATAGAGAAGAAGTCGAGAACACTTCCATACCAATGATATAAATTCATGCTACTGAAGCAAGAAAGAATTGTCAAGTTCAACAATCATTCAAAAGAAACAGATGTAGAAACCATTGTGCTAAATGTAACAGAAATGTTTGCGAAAAATGTGCTTCAATAATAGATTTTATATGTAAAAATTGTTTTCCATGAATTTTTTGATAATACACACTTAATTTAAATTGATTTGGAACTATTTTCTTTGTAACAAACTTCAATTTTCTTGTATGAGTTAAATTTTCTCACTTCAGTAAAATTAGGTATACTATCAAGATCCGTAAATCTAGTGTTAAAACAAAATATTGATAAATTATCCAATTATTCAGATATTGAGGATCTATAATATGTATAATCTCATTTAATAACAAGAATAAATTTTACCTAAAGTTCTACTTTCGTTAACTATATTCCTAATACAATTGACGTTTTTGCTTTTGGAGTAAAAAAAAGAAACATAGTGTTCTTCAAAACATCTGTCTACTCCAATTCCATTCTAATCCTATAAAACATGAAGTATATTTTGTATTACGGCATAAGTAAAGTATTGCATATTAAGTTGATTTCATAAATTCTTTCAGAAAACAAGTCAGCATCAATATTTGTTTTAACGATGCTAGAAACATGACGTAAGAAGGCATAATAGACCTCTGTTGCTTTTTAATAAAAACTGAAATAAAGGCCTTTGGAGTTCATGAAAGTAAAGCCTTTTTTGAAAGAAAACAGATGCAGCATTTCTCTATACATTAAAGAATGGATTCAATATCCAGCTGCGCCAAAACATTTTGAACACCTGATCCGAAATCCACACAAAAATGAGCCGTAAACCCAAACATTCGGCGACCAAATGTTTAAACATCAATTGAGATTTCTTGCATCAGATACGCTGTATTCGATAAAATATACTTTTAACCTTTAACATTTCTTTCTTTATTTCTTTATCAAAATCTCTCTTTACTTTTCTGCTTAGGTTAATAATTATATTTATAACCAACCTCAGTTAACTTATTTTATTATAAACAAATACAAATTATTGCTGAATATTTTGAACATCATATGTAACATATTAGTTCATTTTATAAACTGTTTTAGTTTTTAAACTATTTTTGTGTTCAACTTTTAGCAGATGGTATATAAATACGTAACGTCAAAATTGTTAAAGAGAGGTTAGAAAGTACAAAAGACATTTGTTAATTATGAAGTTACAGTTATTCCATTTTGTACAAGTATACCACGAAAAAAACTATATTAAGTTCATTAGACAATTTTTATTAACACATTGTATGCGGGACACAAACTAGTACTTTTTATGACGATTGCTGCTTGAGTGCGGGACATGTAAATAGTAAATATTAAAAATAACATTCTATAAATAATGAAAAATAATAAATTTCTGAAAATGAAATTTTACATAGTATAGAAATGACACTTTTCTCTGATTTAGTTAGAAATTTATAAGATAAATATCATGTAAATAAATGTAATTACAACATAATCATAAAGGTTAAATTATCATAGACTTTTAAAAAAAAGAGGACATACGTTATATAGCAGATAATATTGCTGCCAAATATAATATTTACCCAAATGTAATAAATACTCATAACACATTGTATGCGGGACAAGTACTAGTACATTTTCTGACTATTGATTCTTGAGCGCGGAACACGTACTAGTACGGGTTAGTGCAACAACATGATATTTCGTGGGTACAAAAATAACTGTATATACAGGAAAACAAAGCCGAAGGTTCTTATCTACTACATAGATTCTGGAAACATTTAGACAAATAAAAACTAGTTTTTACATTATTAGTTTTATGATTGATCTTTTCATTTTTTATAATGTAAAAATGTCTATATGTAAAAAAATTCGAAAAAATGAAAACTATATACTACTATTTCTATTTGATTTTTCATTTTTACGATATTGTTTTAAATTTAACCACTAAAAAACATAGATTTTGTTTACAAAATTTTTTTATAATGTAAAAATGTTTATATATAACAAAATTCGAAAAAATTAAAACTATATACTACTAAGTCTATTTGATTTTTCAGTTTTACGATACTATAATAAATTTATCCACTAAAAATATATTTTTTTATTTACAAAATTCTTATGGTTGTTATTTATATATTTCTATTTATATATTTGTTCATAAATATTTCAATATAAAATACGAAAAGTTGGTTAAAAATTAAATAATTATCGATCTATTGAGATTTAACTGAATAACTAAATTTACGCACAAAAAGCCCGCTCCCGGTACAATTCCGCTGCAAAATGTACCCGCGCACAATGTGTTAAATGAGATATTTTTAAAAATTAAACTTTTTATAATTATTGTGTATATTATATTTGTGACCTAATGGTGTACATATTTATTCAAAATAATTCTTCAATAGGAGCAATAAAATTTTTAGTATATCTCTATATTTATTTTGTTTTCATTCATTTGGATTAACAGAAAAGTTAAAACTGAAATTAATTTCAGAAGAGTATGAGTTTTCACAAACATTACACAGAAGTTTTTTTCACTAAAACGCAATTGTGTAACTAACAGACATATTTATCTAAGCAGATATATTTTTATTTAATTCTGCAAGTAAGGAAAACTTAATTTTAGAAATGTATAAAATTTTTAGGATAATTAACAGACATAATTTTGTCGTATCGACTAATTCAGTCAACCAGATAATAGCAAAGAATAAAATCAATAGCATTAAAATTTTAAAAACTGAGTTATTTTAAAACGTTTAAAACATTTTTATTGTCAACAATCTTTAAATCTTTTTGTTCTTAAAATGTCAGGAACAATATCATTATTACTAATTGGTATATCATTTATATGAAAATACAAGGGTATTACTTTGTTGCATTGAAAACTGATATTTTTATTTCAATCAGATAATTAAAATGCAACTTATATAAAAATACACTTTCAGTTAAATTTTTGATATAGACAAATAATTTTTCTAGTAATTTGCTCAATCAGTCAACAGAAAATATTGAAAAAAAATGCTTCAATATATTCAAGCTTATATTTTTAATTCACAGTTAGAAAACGTTTTAAAAATGAACATACAGAAAAAAATTATGAGACTATACCTTTTATAAATCATTTAATGCTATTTACATGTATGCAATTCAATTTATATTTTAGAAAATTTTCACAAATAGAAATTCAGAATTTACAAACATGCTTAGTAATGTATCCTTCTATTACACACACACACACACACACACACACACACACACACATATATATATATATATATATATATATATATATATATATATATATATATATATATATATATATATATATGTATATATATATATATATATATGTGTGTGTGTGTGTATATACATATATATAATATATATACATATATACATATATATAATATATATATATATATATATATATATATATATATATATATATATATATATATGTGTGTGTGTGTATATAATATATATATATATATATATATATATATATACATATATATATATAGATATGTATGTATATGTATATATATATATATATATAATATATATATGTATATATATATATATATATATATATATATATATATATATATATATATATATATATATATATATGTATGTATATATATATATATACGTAAAAATATATCTCTATATATATATATAACCAGAAAACTGAAGCTATTTAATAAATGAAATGTTTATGTTTAACCTTTACGTGTTGAATTAGAGAACTATATGCTTGAGGTCTCCATATACAAACTGCACTTTCCAAAGGGATACGTGATTTCTGTTAAAGCATGAATTTGAACGTGACAAGTAATGCGTGATCCAATCTTAATTGTCCAGGGCTCTTTAAATATGCATAATACCAGCGGAATCGAAAAAGACTCTCGAAGTACGAGTAACTCATTTATATTCAAGTATACTTCGCTTAAAATAAATTAACACGTTTTTTTTCGTTCTTTTTCAACAGTAACATACAATTGTTAAATGATAAGTAATGATTACTGCTATGTCTGCTAGATAATACATAACATAATACGCATGATAATTCTGCATTAGTAAACAGGTGTAATTGCTTTAATGCACTTAGCTATCTACCGAAGTGCATTGATTTCATTAAAAGTATGAAGGAACTATTTTTACTATTTAACGCAAGAATTGCAGAGGGATACTTTTTATGTAACACTTGTAGTTTTAAAAAAAAGTACTTTCACTCTATTGACTTTCCCGAAAGCAGTGTAACTTATTCTTGTTACTCAACCCTTTTAAGCTAAATTTAATAGGATATTATTTGTTGTTTTGTTCTTACAAATATATTAATATTGACATCCAACAAACTTGAAATTCTTATCGTTTGTCTGCAAACACTAAAGTTCTTTCTTCTATTCATTATTTAAGTATTTCGAGATACTTACTTTGTTTATAGAAAACAAACTTGTTTTTAAATAATGTCAGTGAAGCATTTCAAATTTTACTCACAGGCTGGATGAAAACTCATGAAAACACAACCTAAGTTTCCTAAATAGTTTTAATACAATTGCTTACAAACTATAAATAATAGGCAGAGTAACTGACACATTTGAATTTTAATTAAAAAATAAGAAATGTTACATCAGAAATATAAAGTAGGATCTGGTGAAGTAAAATGGGTAGAAAAAGCATAATTTCTCATTCAGCATTCTTTTTCACTAAAAAACAAACAAACTATTAACAACCAATTATTTTACATGTATTCATGCAATTTATTCATTACCATTATTGTTAAAATAGTTTTATACATCTTTTTAAATTGCAAATTAATAATTTTTTTCTTCTTTTTTCATACCCATTTCACCCCAGAGGTAGAGTGAATAAAATGAGTATTAAATGGGGTGCATTGCGTATTGATTAAAAAATGTTATTAATTAGGCAAAATTTAATTAAAACTTTATTTTTTAGCTACCGACACATTTAATCGGGATATAATTAGAGTTTATAAACAGGGCAATTTATGTTGACAGATGCAATATATAAAACTTCTTAAGGAAATTGAATGTTGCTAACAAATGCCTAAAAATATATTAGAAAATATAATTGCTAAAAGTTAGGCTGTGTCTTTTAAGAAAATTATAAAAAATACCCATTTTACCCCACCAGATCCTACTAAACAATTAGAGTTTTATTCAAAAAATAACCTTCTAATTACTGAAAATATAGGGTAATATTTGTAGTATGTAAATAAATTTAAAAGGTAAAAGTTTCACCAATAGAGTTAAACTCATATTAAGATTTCTTAAAGATTTGATAATTGTAGCAGGGAACGTTATCTTCGTTTGTTATAAAAATTTATAATTTTTTGAGAATTTTAAATTTTAAAATTAAAAATCAATTTTAACAGTTTAAAAGGGATAATCCTCCATATATCCGAATTAACAAGCAACTCTTGACTCTCAGAATTTAAACACTATATTTCTAATAGTTATGAATGTTACCTCGTTGTAGCAAAAGGTCTTTAAAAGTAAAACAAATCATTTCGATGTATGCTTTGTACAGGCTAAAATATTTTGTTCCAGTGGTTCTCTAAATCTTAAATGAATTGAATTTTTATGGGACGATTTTGCTTTACAATGTTATTTATAGACTGAAAGTTACAAAGTGATTACCGTAATAAATTTTTGACATTATAAAAAATAGTATTTTTTTACAAATGCTGGTCATTTCTCTATTTTAGCATTTTTTACAAATTCTGATCACTTTTCTATATTGGCATATATTTATTTGTTACTCTATTTATTATGAAACATCCATAATGAAAGGACACCATCGCTCCCTATCAGAGGACAATACTGAAATACATCCAGCGTTACTCCCAAATTGAGTCAAAACGTATCGAGGGGGAGCACAATGCGTTAATTACTATACAATCCAGGCGTCTAATTAGTAAACTTCTATGTGTCACATGATTTGGGTTGAATATATATATATATATATATATATATATATACAGAGAGAGAGAAAGAGAGAGAGAGGGGGGAGAGAGAGAGAGAAAGAGAGAGAGAGAGGGAGGGAGAGAGAGAGAGTGCGAGGGGAGGGAGAGAGAGAGAGGGAGGGAGGGAGAGAGAGAGAGAGAGAGAGAGAGAGAGAGAGAGAAAAAGGGAGACAGACAGAGTGTATGTGTGTGTGTGTGTGTGTGTAATGACACTGACTTCTCGATAGTGGGTTGCAGTTATGACCATAAAAATGATACCGTTTCAGCTAAAGAACTTTATTAAGATAACGTTGAAGGTAAGGTTCCCACTTCATCATAGGGACAGAACAAACTGAAGGGTCAGCTAGCATGAAGTTCTATGTACAACACACGTAACACCTGCCTCAACATCTGTGGGAAAATATCTAGAAAAACCTGTCTCCGACAGCGTGTATCTTCTTTTTATTTGGAAACTTCTTAAATTGTCCGCTAGGGCCATGTAGGATTATAATTGGTCAGGCCCCTTCTCAGAGGGCTTAAACTGTAGCTCCAGTGGTCAATTTAGGTTAGGGGTTAAAAAGGGAAATGGAAAATGACGCGGAAAATTTTACCCTTGATTTAAGTTTTGAAAAACTCCTGAGTTTCCCCTTATAAATTCTTTCACCTTTTTTTCCCATTCACAAACCCTCAAAATTAAAATGATTGTCTGGGACTCGAATTCTTCCAACTCATTCCCCATACCTATGTCTCGAAAAGGGTATTTTCTGTCCAGCCGCCACATTTTCCATCCTCGCCGTGAATTGTTTACTTTTACCACTGATCTAACTTGAATAGTCAGAAAGGTTCTGACTATTAAATTTCCTGACTAAGCTGCCGGTTCCTTGGGAAATTTGTCAGAATCATCTTGCTGTGAGGACCAACAAGTGTCATCATGTATCATTTCGCTTCTCTGCTCTTACCAGAGTAACATGTCGTTTTTTTAGATCTTAAATAAAATTTAAGTTTCATTATAGACTCGCCGTTCTCTTCTATTTGGCCACATTTGTTTACTCCTTAGGAATATTTCTTAATCTTCTCAATACTTAATTAACCCGGGCAATTAAAAATAACAAAAACTAAATTTTAGACATCTTGTGTAACCGGTGGATTTAATTTACGTTGAAATTACTTTACGCAATATATATATATATATATATATATATATATATATATATATATATATATATCCTGTTATATTGCAGCGAAATATTAGAATTTAATGTTCAATAATTATAAAAAACTGATAAGGATAAATTGATATAATGCATATTATGAATAAATGTCTAGACACTGTATAAAAACTTTGAGTCGAAACATTGTTTCCAGCTACTGAGTTTTACAAATTAGTCATTAAATTTATTATTTAACATTACATGTTAAAACGAATAGAGTATTGTAGATTGATATATTCATATTCAGTAGTATTGTGTAGATATTTTAACTATTTCAGTTTTACTTGCTTTAGAAAAATTGTGAAATGGAAATATGTAACGGACGTAAATGCCACTTGACCTGAATTAGGTGAAATTAGTTTCCGTACAATGTCATAAATTCGCCAAACTTGGCAGTATATCTCCAAATTTAGCCTCCTGCATATATTCGATAGACTTTCTTTTCTATAAAATTATAGAGATATAAGTCTGGGCGAGCAGTTATAGAGTGTTAGTATATCTATATATATCTCTCTATCTCTATATATATATATATATATATATATATATATAATATATATATATATATATATATATATATATATATATATATATATATATAAATATATATATATATATATATATATATATATATATATATATATATATATATAATATATATATATGTATATATATATATATATATATATAAATATATATATATATATATATATATATATATATATATATATATATATATATATATATATATATATATATATATATATATATATATATATATATATATATATATATATATATATATATATATATATATATATATATATATATATATATATATATATATATGTATATATATGTATATATATATATATATATATATATATATATATATATATATATATATATATATATATATATATATATATATATATATATAAATATATATATATATATATATATATATATATATATATATATATATATATATATATACATATATATATATATATGTATATATATATATATATATATATATATATATATATATATATATATATATATATATATATATATATATATATATATATATATATAATATATATATATATATATATATATATATATATATATATATATATATATATATATATATATATATAAATATATATATATATATATATATATATATATATATATATATATATATATATATATATATATATATATATATATATATATATATATATATATATATATATATATATATATTATATATATATATATATATATATATATATACATATATATATATATATATATATATATATATATATATATATATATATATATATATATAAATATATATATATATATATACATATATATATATATATATATATATATATATATATATATATATATATATATATATATATATATATATAATATATATATATATATATATATGTATATATATATATATATATATATATATATATATATATATATATATATATATATATATATATATATATATATATATATATATTATATATATATATATATATATATATATATATATATATATATATATATATATATATATATGTATATATATATATATATATATATATATATATATATATATATATATATATGTATATATATATATATATGTATATATATGTATATATATATATATATATATATATATATATATATATATATATATATATATATATATATATATATATATATATATATATATATATATATATATATATATATAATATATATATATATATATATATATATATATATATATATATATATATATATATATATATATATATATATATATATATATCAAGGGTGTATCTGACATTGCTTTAAATGTTAAATACAAAGATAAGTTTATTCTGTTCACAGACGAGCTTAGACAATGTTAGAGCATGTAAAGGTGTTGCGAATCAAAAGATTGTTATTACTTCCAAGAGTTGATAATATTTTCTAACTTTCTAAATGAATTAATTTTCGTCAAAAAATACCTCATAATCTCTCCCTCATCCCGCAAGAATAGTATCAAAATAAATAAAACCAAAACAGTTAGATCTTAGTTCGCAAAATTATCATTGGAAAAGAGTAAAAGATTTTTGTAAATTTTAATATCAATATCTAAAATTCATTTTCTGAAATATTTACAAAAATATTCGACAAACAATCTTTCTATAAAACACTTTTAAGTTGTTGGTATAGCTACCAGATGCAAGTAAAGCAATAAAAATTAGTAAAGAGCATGCGAATCTGTACTGAACACAATATTGATGAATATTTTTAAGAGTAAAAATATTTTTACTTAAATTACCAGTTTACTGTCTTACGACTCTATAACTGTTTTCTTTAAGTATCTGCACTTTTATTAGTGGTTTATTTTTTTATACTACAAACTTTCGAATGCAATATTAATTGTATTAGTTGTCACTTAAATAACCTAATAATACACTCTAGCTTTTTCAAACAATAGGGTAGATAGATATCTTAATAAAAATTTTACATCGTGATCAAACATAAGAACTTAATTATTAAATAAAAACTAAAGGGTAAAAGTAAAGAGTAAAAGTAAAGAGTAAAGAGAAATTTAATCGATTAGTACTGAATTAATAAATACTAACGTCATCAGGGCTGAAAAAAATCCTTCATTATGCTCTGAGTTCTCAAATTATGTTTGTAAATAATGATGCATGTTAATGCCCAATATCTTCATTCTAACAAGATATAATGTAAGTTATTGCTTCATTAAGCCCTGAGTTCTGAATCTGTGTTTGTAAAGAATGCTACATGTTACTGCACAAAATTCATAATTCTAACAAGAAATAATCTAAATTATTTAGAACTTATTTTTATTTTTAAATTTTCTTTGATTAAAGGGTACTGTATTTCAAACAAGACTACACTTTTTATATATTAATCATGTACCTATGTTCGTATTAATGTTTATAATGTACTCGTTTTATCATCACTCCTATTTGTTAATAAATTTCTATACTTAAAATTGTCCTTTTTATAGTACAAGCTTTTAAACTTACATGTTAGTGCACAAAAGTCTTAATTCTAACAAGAGATAATCTAAATTATTGCTTCATTAAGCCCTTAGTTCTGAATCTATGTTTGTGAAGAATGCTAAATGTAAATGCACAAAAGTCATAATTCTAACAAGAAATAATGTAAACTATTCAGAACTTATTTTTACTTTTAAATTTTCTTTCATAAAAATGTTACTATATTTCAAATAAGACTACACTTTCTATATATTAATCATGTACCTATGTTCGTATTAATAATTACAATGTATTTGTTTTATCATCACTTCTATTTATTAATAAATATCTATACTGAAAATTGTCCTTTTATAGTACAAACGTTTAATCTACATGTTAGTGCACAAAAGTCATAATTCTAACAAGAGATAATATAAATTATTGCTTCATTAAGCTCTGAGATCTAAATCTATATTTGTAAAGAATGCTACATGTTAATGCACAAAATTCATAATTCTAACAAGAAATAATCTAAATTATTTAGAACTTATTTTTATTTTTAAATTTTCTTTGATAAAATGTTATTGTATTTCAAACAAGACTTTCTATAAATTAATCATGTATCTATGTTTGTATTAATGTTTACAATGTATTAGTTTTATCAACACTTCGATTTATATACAAATTTCTATAATTAAAATTGTCTTTTTTGCAGCACAAGCGTTTAATCTACATGTTAATGCACAAAAGTCATAATTCTAATAAGAAATAATCTAAATTATTTAGAACTTTTTTTAATTTATAATTTTTGATAAAAGTCTTACTGTATTTCAAATAAAACTACACTTCCTATACATTAATCATGTACCTATGTTCATATTAATGTTTACAATATATTAGTTTTATCATCACTATACTGAAAATTCCTTTCTATAGTACAAGCATTTAATCGACAATCCAATTGCATAAAGATTTTGTTTTAGTAATTTTACAAAGTTTTCTGATAAACATAACAGATCAAAGGAATAGTCTACAGTATATATGATCTTAATTTGAATTTATATTTCTCCATTATATAGCTGTTAAATTTATATGACAGACAGAAGGTAATCAGAAATATTATATGAATTGTAAAGTAAAATCTGCTATGAATGAATTACTAATTCATCCAAATTCTAAAAATGCATTGAAACATATTTATGAAATTTACATTGAAAACTGAATGGATCACAAATATTTATCTGAAATTATATTCTTGAATGCAACAAAGCAATCAGCCGTATTGCATGAATTTTAAAATAAAATCTGTGAAAAAAATACAAAATGTTTGTATTTCACCTGTAAGAAAGTAATGAAAAAAATGAATAAAATCCTACTGAAAAGTGCTTGGATTTCAAATAAAATATTTCTTGAAAGTTATAAATTACTTTTCGCTTTCTTTCTCCAGCGAATAAAATGATATATGTGGAGTTAGTTTTGATATACTGCTATCTGTCTTCTACCACTTAACACAAGAAATGGAAAGATATTCATATAGATTTTTCATATTATTGTCAGAAAAAAGTGCAAAGAATTGGTCTGAAATACTGATGTATTCCTACTCTATTTTTAAATGTCACATCGGGTAAAATATTAACACTTAGAAAAGAAGAGGGCTATCCTTCTATATATTTTCAAATATTTAATTTATTACTTTATTTTCTGATAGCATTATTACTCGGCGTTACTTGGAGAGATATATTGATATACTTGCCCTCACTATATTAGAAATAGGTATGTTGCGGCCACCATAATACTTAGTCGTATTATAAATAAATTTGAATTGTAATTTGAATTAAATAATACATGTTATTGTCAGAAAGAGAGCAAAGAAAAAGACTAAAATATTGATGCATTTTTACTTCGATTTTAAATGTCACTTTAGGTAAATTGTTAACAATTAATAAATAAGAGGTCTATTATTTTATAGATTTTCAATACTTGATTAATTTATTTTCCGATTGCATTATTACATGGCTTTGCTTGGGTAAATATATAAACATACTTGCCCTCAAGTTATTAGATAATGGTGTGTTGCAGCCACCATACTTGGTCGTATTATAAATAAATTTTAATTATAATATGAATTAAATATTTCATACTTTTGTCAGAAAAGTTGCAAAGAATTGGTCTAAAGTATTGATGTATTTTTACTTGTATTTTAAATAAACCGTTGCTTAAAATGTTAATACTTAAAAAAGAAAAGACCTATTCTTTTATATATTTTAAAAATATTTATTACTTATTTTTTTCTGATAGCATTAATATCTGAAGTTGCTTGGGTGTATACATACATACACACACATAGACACACACACACATATATATATATATATATATATATATATATATATATATATATATATGTAATCCACTTTTTATATCACTCCTTCAACAGGAGAAAGCTCAACTACTATAAGTAATGAGAATGCAGTCAGGTTTCATATTTAAGAGAACTCAGAAGTCTAATTTTAAAACTTTATTTCAGAGCGGCAACACTACACATCCATCCTTCTGGACAACATACAATCAAAAGCCACAGAGTTCACTCTGCTCTGACACAAGTACACCCAGGAGCGCTGACAACAAAACTTTTCGCACAACTAAAACAGCTTAATAAGCGAATTAAATGCAATATCAGCAAAACGCGAAATCATGTTTTGCCACCAGCTTGTAAACTGCTCTATAGACAGAAAGTTTACAGTTTTATGACAGAAAGGAATGTTAAGTGGAAAATACTCCGTTGATTAAATCATTTAAAGGCTGGTAAAGATATTTAAATGAACTAAAATTGGAGAGAGGAGGCTTTTGAAAAATTATTAAAGTTAAATAATTTTGATATATTACATATATATTATATATATATATATATATATATATATATATATATATATTATTTATTTATTTATTTATTTATTTAGCACTCAGTCAATGTAACCTCTGAGTTTTTAGGATTTGAAGTTAAAAATATTCTTTGAGGAATGGAAAAATTTTGAAAAACTCATCATGACGTACTTGTCACCCTGTCAAACTTTATAGATATTTTTATGATGCGCCATCAGAATTATCATTTATACATTTTCTATAATGTTAAAATTAGTCTTATATCTGAAGGAAAATATGTATTTAAAAATCCCGAGGACTACAGACTACCCGTATAGTCTTGATATCTGTAATAGATACTCTTCGCTTTATAAATATTCTAAATCAAAATTTTTCGAAATTAAAATACGTTTTTAGCTTCATATTAGTAGTAAACCGTTAAATTTCAAAATTGCATGCAAATAATATTTTTTTCTAATAATAGATTTTAAAGCCATTGTTTCAATATTATAAAAGGCATTGTTACATAACTATATACTACATTAAACAGGTCTATATATTTGAGTTGAATTGTAGTATATTGGTAGCGTTTATGTCTTTATATTGAAAACTCTGTCCTACAGATTTCGAATTGCAATGAAAAAAAGAAGTACTCAACTGCAAATTATAACATTTTTAAATACACAATTTTAACATCTTACATAAAATCTTCTTTGATTTATGTGAGATATGTAATTACGTACAGACATCAAGACGTAACTAGCCATAAAGATTTGACATAAGAACAGGGTACTCCTGCTTCTTTAGCTATAATTCTATAAGCATAGTAACCCAACATTTTCTCATCTCGCCGAGTTCACACAGCCTGTATCTATAGTTTGATTTATATTATATTGGTATCTAACTCTCCTAGAGAAACCCTTTTCTAATATATTGAATGCATGTAATGCTTAAAAAATGAACCATCAATGGCTCACTATGACTATTTGTTAAATAATATGGAGCTGTTGGCTTTGAAATTTGTCGAGTCATTAGTTACCCATAAATATAAATGCCCAGTTTGTAAGTGTTTTTTTATTATTAAATAAAAGTATATATTTCTATTACAATGGAGCACTCTGCATCCAATTAAAACAGGGAATGCAATCTCTGGATTAAATACATTTCAGTTTTAGTAAACATCGCCAAAACTTTCGCCAAATCCGATAAGATGTACCTTATTCTTAAGAATTATCGTCATAACCAGTTCAAACCTGGTTAAGAGTGACATGTTTTAAAATTAAAGTTTTATCGTACGTATATGGATGCATAAAACTCAAACTTGACAAAATTAATTCAGAAATAGTAGTCAGTAAGAACAGCTTTGTAGAAATTCCGGACACCGGAATTTATCATGATTACAATATTTTCATTGCTCTGTTCAAAGCTGTAAAATTAAGCATTTTTTTTTATTTAAAAATTAGTTCGGAAAATCATCTCAAGATCGAATACTTAAAGATGAAAAATGTTTGTTTAAATTTATAACACTTGAAAATATTTTATGATTTCAAACAAAAAAGTACTCAGTAAGTAATAAATCAGGTAAAATGACAGACATAAAATTACTATTTCTGAATAGCCTTTTTAAAATTTTAAAACTTAAACAATATTTTTTTTAATTCGTACTTATAGTAAAAAGTAATATATAATCACAATAATATTGTATTTCTGTGCATGATGAAACCAGTATATAATTTTATACATAATATATAATATCTATTGATATTTAAAATAAGTCATTATTTGATGAATAAATTCTATTTACAAACTTTAAGCCTTACGAAATTTCTGGGTATTAACGCATTCTTTAACTTAATATTTAAACATTTAACAAATATTTGACTTTATATTTAAAACTGTTTTATTTAAATTTCAGCTACTAAGTTTAATTAATTAAATTGCTAACAGATCATTTAATAAACAGTCCTTAGAAATTGAGATTCAAAATATTAGAATTATTTAATAAATAAAGTAAAATGCATTTGGGACCATAAAAGGTTAATTTAATGCATTTCCTAGAGAATCAAATTATATTTATTTTAAGTATTTTTAATATTCATTGAGGTGCATATTGAAATTTGTGGCGTTGGTTTGCTGTATCTCACAGATACACCTTTTTTAAATATAATTTATGTTGATTTGTATTATTTCATGTGTGATATTTCTTCTTTTTTGGTCTAGGCTGGTAACATCCAGAAATTTTCTTCTTTCATTTTATAAAAATATTTCTTTCTTAAAATTTTTTTTAATTTTATCTCTTTTATTATTTACAAAAGATGTTAATACACAAAGTGATTTTTATAATATATACAAAGAAACAATACAGTTGAAATTATAAAAAAAATGTACAGTTAAGCAAGCAATAGTATGACATAAAAATGTATGGTGTTGAAAAGACAGGGTAAATTCAGAAGGTCTTTTTAAGTATTTAAATCGATAAAGTATTTGGTTTATCTGATAGTAACCCTATGATAAAATAGTCTAAAATTGATAGGTAATCGTAACTCTACCATAAAATTTCTTACAATGGACTATACGAGGGTTACCCTGAAAATTTTTAGAGGTTCTTTGATCGGAATTTACAACAAAAAAAATAATGATTTAATTTTAAAACACAAAGTATTTTAACACAGTACTCGATTATTTACTGACTTACTTCAACTTGTTTAACGTAGAATACATTTTAAACAAGAGAAAATGGAGTTGTCGCGAAAACATTTCAGCTCTAGGATTTTCTACAATTTTAAAGACGAATTTAATCAAGAAGAATGCTTTCAACGGTTCAAATTGGCATTTGGTGATGAACCTCCAGCTCGTGCTACTATTCAGTATTCAGATGGTTTAAATAATTTAAAAAAGGTCGCAATTTTCTTCAAGATGAAGAACACCGTCGGCAGTAGTCACGGATAATGTGTCCGCCATACGAAAAATGTTGACGGATGATAATCGTTGTACTTACCATTGGATCCGCATCCATACACAAAACTATTAATGAAGAATTACATATGATAAAGTAGTTTGCCATTATTGTTCCTATAACTGAGCCATTGGTGTTCCTCTAACTAATCTAACTGAGCACCAAAAATGGAGTGTGTCACAATCAGTAATGAAGCTCTTAAATTGCTAAATGATGGTGACCACCGCATTATTTCTAAAATTGCAACAGATGATGAAACGAACATACCATTTTTTGACGTTCCAACACGTCAAGAAAGCAAAGTATGGGTCTTTGAAGATAATCCCAAGCCGACAATGGTGAAAAGACAACGAACACTGAAAAAAGTGATGTATGCCGGTTTCTTCAGAAGTTCGGAATTAATCAAAGCCATCAAGTTGGAAGGACAGAAGATGGTAACAGCAAACTGACATACTACTTAATGTCTTCCACAAATTCTACAAGAAGTGAATGTTATGGGACTAATGTTTCACCATGACAATGTATCTTCACATACAGCAGGATTAACAGTTGAGTTTCTTAAACAAAACCAAATTAAAGTGATATAACAACAGCCTTATTCACCAGATCTAGTTATGTGTGACTTTTGGTTATTCTTTAATCTAAGAAAATTTTACTTGGACCTCGTTTTCATTCAGAAGAAGAGATTGATGATGCAATAAATGCATTTTTTCATCTATTCCAAGAAATGAATGGCTTGACGCATTTAATCTGTGAAAAATTCGTCTACAAAAGTGCATTGATGCTAGTGGAGACTACTTTGAACACACTTAAAATTTTGAAAGCTTAACTTTAAAAACCTAGTTGTATCTCAAACATTTCAGAGTGACCCTAGTATTAGGTGATTATTTCTCAGAGTTACTAAATTTCAAATAATATTAAAAATAGGAAATATTCCTAAATTATACTGGAAATGGCTACATTACGTAGGAGCAGAAAGTAATTAGATGATCAGATACTTATGAAAATCACAGGAAATTATTTTTCTGATTCAGAACGAATATATTGACACATTTGTATCTGACAGATTAGAAAACTCGATAAAGTAATTAATAATATATGTGCAATAGCAAATAATACATTGTATAATGCAAATATTATTTAAAAGGACTTCTTGCTACATCACTTGTATTTTCCACAGTAATCGAACAAATCAACACTTTAAATGCATTAATCTAACATTGAACCCCTTGCGAATATATTTGGGGAAAAAGTGAAAAAAATTTATCATTAGAAGTTATTTATTTTATACAATATATGATTCTAAATAATTAAAGTCTGTTTGAGCGTGTTTAGTATATTTAAAACAATTAATATTGTATAAAATTATATAAAAAAATATATATTTAAAATAATATATATAATCAAATTTTAAAATATGACAAAATTATAATTTTATTAAGAGTATAATTATTTTTTATTAATTCTTGAAATGTCAGTATGTACAAAATTTTCAAATAGTAAAAATGAATTATTTTTTGAACTGAAAATTAAAAAATATTTGCTAAAACACAAACACCAACATATCGTTTACCTAGTTTGTTAATTTATCCTGACATTTAAAACAATTCATTGTATCACAACAAAATATTTTTAAAAATATATATTTACTTTAGATTTATAACTTATTAGATCCCAAAACATGTCGAAATTTACTGAAATAATAAACACTTTTAGGAATAGACATTCTTTTCAAGTTATTTAAATGTTACATGCAATTATCCAACATTTTGTTGAAACAAGAGATTTTATTCTCATGGGTATTTTAAAGTAAAATGAGTTAAAAGACTGCGTTTTAACATTTTATTCTTTAAAAATGTAGGAAAAATTGATAGAGTAAACATTCGCTTCCCGGCAGTATTTACATATAAACAACAATAACTTAAATTCAAATGCACAGTTAATAGATTTGATTGAAAATTATCAAATATATTTGTTCATTATGCATCAGAAATACTCTAGAGCATTGTTCACAAAGTTTTAACTTTTTTAAAGAGTATTGAAAAGGGAATTTTTACATTTTAATATGGACTATATATTAACTATTTTTATGGTTCTCTATTATTTTCCTGAATAATCTCCTGTGCTCTTGTGCATTTCAAGTAAACAAGTACTTATATATATATATATATATATATATATATATATATATATATATATATATATATATATAATATATTATATATATATATATTTATATATATATAATATATTATATTATATATATATATATATATATAATACAACTCTATATAAAACGTTACTTCACATGAAATTAATAAATGCACAGAACTGTAATACAAACCCATTTCGTCTCACTTTAGTTAATTTGAAAAGATATTAACACTAAACATACCAGCATTCAATTTATACATATTTCTACCACAGCCGGACTTCTTGTTTCCTGATTAAATGTAATTAATATAGTGTTGTGAAATTATAAGTTGTTGATTCAATAGTCTTTAACTAAGACAAAAACAATAACAATTTATCAACACGCTAAATAAATAAAAATTTCAATGGATGAAGATAAAACTTGGCAGCCTTTTAGCGAAATTTTTCAGAGCAATACGGAGAGCATTAACATAGGTCCTACTTTCACTAGATCTGAGCATAAACTGACTTTTAATGAGACCTCACGGGTCCTTTATATAGATTTCAGATTTCTGGTAATTTCTACAAGATTCCAGTAAAATCCAGAAAAAGGGGTATGCAATAAATGTCGCCAAGTTGCCAAATTTGGCGATATATCACCAATTTTGTCTCCAAAAATGAGTCTCCCAAACTTTCGCCAAGGAGCCAATATCTCGCCAATTTGGCAAGATAATATACATATTACATATTTATATCATTCTTAACAATAGGTATTCGGAAGGTAATAAACAAATGAATTTTATTATAATTAAACAAAATTGCATACTGTCAGTTTTTATGTATTACAAACACAAAGAATAAGAATTTTTAATTCATTTCCAGTAGCATTTCTTACATATACAATATCGGTTATTTGACCAGTTAAGATATGTTTAGTATTAAGATGGATCAATGTCTCAGATTTCATTTTTAAAATTTACGCCAGTTACGACTGGTAAAGTAAATAAAAAATGTATGTTAGGGTACCGGTAAGTTGAAGTTTAGTATTAATTTTCTTTAATTCTATTCAAATATATCTTAAACCTTTTAAAATGGTCTTGTGCCTTAATCACCAATTTTAGTACTTCCACTAATTTAATCTGCTTTGAATATTGTACTTTTCCGATGCCTAGTTTCAGTTTTGTTAATGAGGTAAACAATTAACATATTCTTACACCGGTTTTAACTTCAACTATTGTAATGACGTTACACTTTTATGTTTCTTCCTTTGGACATGGCACATTACTTTTGTTAAAAATCATTATCATTTTTTACAAAGGTAGTAGTTCAATATTTCATTTTATAGAATTTCGTATTGAATTGTTCAAGTTACCTGTTCAAAATACAATAGCATAAAGAGATGCAGAGGCATGAATTTAAATACCATTAGGAAGATGTTATTCAATATGCAAGAGACAAAATATATCTTTAATTATTCGTAATGAATATTTACGAATACGTTTTAAAAGTTTTAAAGATAGTTGCATCATATTTTTATATAACTGAAGATTTCACCTTAACCCTTTCAGATCTACTTTTAAAACCTAATTAGAAATCAGTCTTTAAAAATCATGTTTCTCGTATTAGATAAATCTTATATTATCCTTTATCTACTATTGAAGTACTGTAATAGCAACATGAAACTAAGTTTTCAAAGCATATAATTTTTCAGCCAAATATTTTTTGAATTTCAATGCGTGCTTAAAACTTGAATTTCCCTTTTAAATACGGTTGCTAATTATAAAGGGACTGAAAATAAAATTATTTGACTGAGTTACTGAGATGTAAGGGGTAAGACTTGAACTTTTATTTTAAATAATTTCACTGTGGAAAAACATAAATATATGGATGCTGAAGATGGAAATTTCAATCTTTGAGCGGTAAATGTTTTCAGAATAAAAAATTTAACAGTTCGTACTTCAATGAACAAAATTTTAAAAGCGCTATCGTTCTGCTTCTTTTCCTCATTTGGTCAAACAGCATCTCAGATGGCAGTTTTCCAATATGGTCTTTAATTCCGATGTCTAGTTTCAGTTTTATTAATGAGGTAAACAATTAACATATTCTTACACCCGCTTTAACTTCAACTATTGTAATGACGTTACACTTTTAAGTTTCTTCCTTTGGACGTGGCACATTACTTTTGTTAAAAATCATTATCATTTTTCAACAAGGTAGTAATTCAATATTTCATTTTATAGAATTTCATATTGAATTTGTTAAGTTACCTGTTCAAAATACAAGCATAAGGAGATGGAGAGGTATGAATTTGAATACCATTATGACGATTTTATTCAATATGCAAGAGACAAAATATATCTTTAGTTATCGCTAATGAATATTTACCAATACGTTTTAAAAGTTCTAAAGATAGTTGCATCATATTTTTACATAACTGAATATTCCACCTTAACCCTTTCAGATCTACTTTTAAAGCCTAATTAGATAGAAATCAGTCTTTAAAAATCCTATTTCTCGTATTAGATAAATCTTATATTACCTTTAATATACTACTGAAGTACTGTAATAGGAACATGAAACTAAGTTTTCAAAGCATATAATTTTTCAGCCAAATATTTTTTGAATTTCAATGCGAGCTTAAAACTTAAAATTCCCTTTTAAATACGGTTGCTAATTATAAAGGCCCTGAAAATAAAATTCCTTGACTGAATTACTGAGATGCAAAGGGTAAGACTTGAAATTTTATTTTAAATAATTTCACTGCTGAAAAACATAAGTATATGGATGCTCAAGATGGAAATTTCAAATTTTGAGGGGTAAATGTTTTCAGGATAAAAAATTAACAGTTCTCACTTCAACGCGCAAAATTTTAAAAGCGCTTCGTTATGCTTCATTTCCTCATTTGATTAAACAGCATCTCGGATGGCAGTTTTCCATTATGGCCTTTATTTTTTTCTCTCTCCCATTTGCTGTTATGAGAAAGACAGAGGTTTCACTTTAAAGATTAGCAATATATGTCAAGCATGCGAAAAATATATCAATGCTTTTTTTTCTCTTTAACCTATCAGTGAAAATAATTCATTATAATTTTTTTTCAAAGTTTGTAACGAATATGCTACGGTTTATCAAATATTCTCTTTGTTAAGATTTTATAGCTTATTTTAATGAATTTTTAATAAGTGAAAAGAAGCTCATCTTAATTCATACCAAAATACTACATAGATAAGCAAATTTATATTATAATATTTTTAATTATATGAAATTACAAACTGTATGACACTAATCTTAGTGGGATGACTATGCAGTAAAAGATAAAGACTTTTAAAGATAATTTTGTTGATTTTTTTGATGAGCGAAAATATATTTATCTAAAAGTATACTTAAATGACTTATAGATAAGCAAACTTATATTACAATATTTTCTTAAAACTATTCACTGGAGTAAAAAAAGAGACCTTAAAATTATGTTTTAAAATAACGTCTCTGAAAAAAAACTTATGCATTCTCAAAAAGATAATTTAAAAATATGGGTAAATTTATTAAAGTAGAAAAAAAAAGTTACACAGCTCTCTGCGCAAAAATTTAGAAGCGCTATCGTTCCGCTTGATTTCCTCATTTGATTAAACTGCAACTCAGATGGCAGACTTCCAATATGATCTTTAATATTTTTTTTGGCTGCATATTTGCAGGGTAAGACAAATATAGGTTTAGCGTTTAAGATAAGTACTATAGCCTAGAATCTTGCTGGCTAATTAAAACTACTACTAAAGGTAATTCCTGGTATTTTTTCAAACATTCTACAGACTACACTGTAGAAGGTTTGAAAAAATACCGATCTTAGTACTCAGTATGACAATAATATAAGAAGTACAGAAGTGTATGATAATAATATAAATTGTACTTCATATAAATATTATACAAACAAATAATGTAATAGTCTAGACCTACCATTATGTCCATTATCTAGGATCAAATGTGATAAACATCATCATTGTTAACTTCACATTTGACGAAAAGAAATTTATTTATACCAAACAAAAAATATTTACAACCTATTAAAATTTACGAAACGCTTTCGTACCGCATGATTTCTTCATTTGATTAAACTGCAACTCAGATGACAGTTCCCTTTATAGTTTTCAATTTTTACTTCCATAACTACTCAGGTGAAACACATAACGGTTTAGCTTTTAAGATTATTATTACATCGCAGAAGTTTATCCGCAAAGCAAGTGAAATGAAATGTAGCCTTTAATAAAAACACCTCAGTTTTATCGAATACTCTTTCTGTTAATATTTAATAAACTATTTTAACGAATTTTCAATAAACTAGAAGATATTTATAGAAATGTACATAAAATAGTGTATAGATGAGTAATTTATATTGAATTATTTTTCTTTTTACAGGAAATATTAAAGTGTATGAACCTAATCTCAATGTGACTAATATGCAGCTAATAGTGTCACGAGATTCGAATGAACACACCGTCTAACTTAACAGAAGAATTTTTGAAGCTAAGTAGCAACTCGCAACTTTACAAGATCGAGAAGTTGACAGTTTTATCAGCTATTATACCTGAACAATGGGTTTATTCGAAAAATAACCAATTTACTAAATTTATAAGAAAGAGCTAGAATGTTCGAGAGCATAAGGAAAAAAAAAAAATTTTTAAATTAAAAATCCGTACTTTGGAACAACTGCTGGATGAAATCCGAACCCACATCCCTTTGGACTAACTCTCTTTGACCATTTTTGGCAATTGCTGTCAATTGCTTTATGCGGCAATAGTATATAGATAAAATATTTATGCTCATTCCATTAAACCACTATTCACAGAAAATTATATCGAAAAATATGAAGAAAGCGTAAAGATGAATAATAGTAGGCAAATGGAAAGAAAATTTGTCATAAATAAAAAAAAATTTTTTTTCAAACGTATTTTAAAAAAATTTTCCAGCACTTTGTTTTATGATTCCTTCATTTTATGAAACTGGGGCTTAGATAACGATTTTCACGTGCTTTTAGACCTTTTTAATTCAATATTTCATTGTAAATTTCCTCAAAAGAGAGGTTTCATTTTTAAGATTAGTAACATACCTCAGAAGCTTATTTGCTAACCATTTTTAATGAAGCATATCACTGATTTTTCATATAAAATAAAACAAAGTTAGCACGGAAATTAATTTGTGATGTTTTACTATTTTCTTCTATTTTTTAAACTTTCTATTGCATATTCTTTGATAAATATGTTACAGCTTGTGAGAGTGTAGCTATGTTTCACATAAGGTTTACGAAACTGATTTACTCGCCTCGCTCCCACGTTGTGGGTTGCATGCCCAAGTATTTTTCGCGACTCCAGGAGGCATATGCTGTGGTCAGTAAAAACGACCTTCACTTAAACTTCACCAAGTTTTGGAGAGTTGTGATTGGTCGTCAAGAGGCGATTCAGGGCTAATCCGGTCAATCTGAAGAGACCCGAGAAATGACGCATTGTGTACAGGACAATGAAACAACGGACGCATCAGCAACAGGATAATGGAAAAAGGATAAGGTTGCTGGAGTTGTTGAGATGGAAGGAAAAGAATGCAGCTTGCTTTTGGTCTTTGGCAATTTTTCTTTCAGGTGTAGAACGTGGAGCGCATCTTTTAGTTTTTATTTTTTTTATATATTTCCTTAACTTTTGTTCTATATTTGAATACTGTAATATAGATCAGTGGCATTTTAGTATAATAATTATTAAAGACGATATAAAGCAAACTTGGGTTATTAATGATTTTGAAGTAACAACAGAAGTGTACTATTCCACAGCACAGCTTATGAAATATTATCTCTGTTGAGGTTTGATAGCCTATTTTTTGTTTATTTTTTAAAGACTAATAAAATGCTTATTAAATGCATACTGTCATCGCTGTCAGTTTAAAGATACTGACCGAATGCAAAAGGGATGTCAGTGACCTTCAAATTCGAGAAGATTGGTTAATTAATCCCTTAGTAGATGGCTTAACTACATGACATCCTATATTATGCGCTCTGAGAATTTGGTTTGGTTAATCTACTTTTCTGAATTCCTAATGATACGATACTGCTTAAAGCCGATTAAACAGCTACAACATAGTCGGATTCGAATCTACGACTCCTGTACCGAAGGTCGGCACGTAACTATTCGCCATTGTTCGGCATTGAAGAGTTGAAAAGAAGAACAAAAAAATCACAAATAGTACATGAAAAGTTAAGAAAGAAGCCTTTTGATTACTCTAGAGAATAAGGCACAAGATATAAATAAACAAAAATTTACCATTTGATGAATCTTTATTTTAAGCACATCATTTAAAATTGAAATATTATCATTCTATTTTAAATGAATGATAACATTATTCATTTAAAATTCATTTAATTTTTCATTTAAAATTGAAACATTATTAATGTTGACATGGATTAGTAATAGCATTCATTGGGGGTGATGAGTCAGTCAATTTGGCTAAAAAATGGTGAGAAGCTGTTTCAGCTAGATTGCTTTTTTCAGTTTTCTTTCTATTGTGCTTGAATACTAACTCTGATTTTACCAGTAAAAAACCGGCAATTAAGTGGTTAGCAAGCTCCTTCTTCCAATTGTATCCAAGGTGAGGATCACAGACATCACTTTCACCATTCTGTTAGTCACTAAACTGGCAGCGATAGATTATATGCAACTTTGCTAGAATATTAAAATAATGTATGGATAATTAAATTTATATTATAATATTTTCATTTATTGGAGGAAAAAATAAGACGATGAACCTAATCCGAATGTGACTAATATTAATGAAGTGTATACTAATAAAATATGTGAACAAAAAATGAAGCATTATTAAATTTGTAAGTCTATATCCTTATTTTTGATATATTTGCTACAGCTGATAGATCTTTCACTCTGTTAGGTTTGATGTCTTTTTTTATTATTATTAGACTGGCCGAATGACAAAAGGGATATCAGTGACCCTCAAATTCGAGAAGATTGGTTAATTAATTCCTTAGTAGCTGGCTTAACCACATGACAACATATATTATTCCATGCTGTGGGAGAAGTTGAAAAGAGGGAATACAAAAAAATCACAAATAGTACATGAAAAGTTAAGAAACAAGCATTTTGAGTACTCAAGAGAATAAGGCACACGATATAAATAAGCAAAACCTTACCATTTGATGAATCTTCATTTTAATCACATCATTTAAAATTGAAATGTTATCATTCAATTTTAAATGTATGATAACATTATTATTTACATTTAAAATTGAAACATTATTAATGTTAACATGGATTAGTAGTAGCATTCATTAGGAATGATGAGTCAGTCAATATGGCTAAAAAATGGTGAGTGCAGTTTCAGCTACCGATGGTTTTTTTCACTCATTTTCTCTCTCTCGTGCTGATCACTAAATTGAGTGACAGTAAAAAACCAGCAATAAATTGTTAGCAAGCTCCTAATGTCCAATTGTATTCAAGGTGAGGATCACTGACAAATTCACCATTCTGTCAGTTACAACAAACTGGCAGCGATAGCACTGTAATGCACGTCTTTGTTACAATACTAAAATAGTGTAATATTAAATTTATATTATAATATTTCCGTTTTATAGGAGAAACATTGTTAAACGTTTAAACCTAATCTGAATGTGACTAATATTTAAATGGAGAAAAATGATAAAATAATTTTGCAATTAAAATAATTTTATTAAATCTTTTTCTATCCTGTATTCTTTATATATATCTGACGTCATATCTACAGCACAACTCATGCTACACTTTTCCAATTGTGTTCAAGGTGATGATCTTATTTTTTTTATTTTTCAGTAACTCTAAGCGAATAAAATCTTACAAATACTAAAATAGTGTATGGATAATTAAATTTATCTTGAATAATTTCCTTTTTATAGGAGGAAAAAAAATAAAACGTTTGAACCTAATATGAATATGACTAACTTTTAAAGGAGAGTATACCTATAAAAAAATTGTGCACTTTAAAGTAAATTATCATTAAATCTATATGTTTCTATCCTGTAATCTTTGATATGTATGCTACAGCTCATAGATTTTTCGCTCTGTTCAGGTTTGATGTCTTATTTTTATTATTTTTTAACAAGTAAATAAAATACTTGTTAAATATATATATTAAAATAGTGTATGGGTAGTTAAATTATAATTATATTATTTTCTTTTTGATGCAGGAGAAAATAAAACGTATTACCTAATCTAAATATGAATAATACCCACAGAAGAGTACGACTATAAAATAAATTATATTTCATATAAATA
>CM063511.1:106436740-106456740 GCA_032207245.1 Pardosa pseudoannulata
CTTTTTCATACAAAAATTCAACCTTAACGATGTTAAATAGAAAGTTTTCAAGTATGTATAAAAATGAATTTTAATTCTTAACGTTATTTTGCCTATTACTTGATTTATACATCAAAGCTGTATAATTTTATGTAAAAAGTATCATTTTTAAAATGTTTACATTTTTACATACAAAGGCCCAATGTCATCAAATGAGGACGGCTTAAGAAACATGGTTGCAGTTAAAAAATTTCAAAATGCTTTAAAAATACTCTTAATTTATGCATTTCTACCCATATCTATCAATTTCAAGGAAAAATTCAAAAATTTGTTAATTTGGGTGTTAAAAGGTTAATTCTGAGATTTTGTGAATGGGAGAATAGATATAAAAGAATGAGAGTGGAAAAAGGAGAATCTCAAAGAGATGTTTTAAGTCCAACAATCTTGATATGTTACTTATATATTATCATTATACAATACTAAAAGTTTATTTTGATAATCTTAATGCATTTTATAGTTATTTCTGCTTTGTGTAATCTCACTCTTTTATGTATTAAATTAATAAAATTTAACTTCATAACTATGATAAAACATTCTAAGGATCCAATTAAATATTTCTTAAAATAAATTAATATATTGTATTCTGTAGATTCATTTAACATATAATTTTCAATTTTTAACTGACCACATAAAAATTTCAAATATTTTACTAAATTTATAATCAAAACATCATAATATTATAACCAAGATAAGTATAAATAATACTAATAAATATTGAAATTCTAAATACTACACGCTCAACAATATATTCATGTTTAAAAAACTCCAATAAAATCAAAGTAAAAGTCCTCTGCTAATTAAACATTTGGGAACAGTATTGAACTGTATTTTAAAAGTAAAATGCAGCTATCATATCAAAAATAATTTATGTTTTTGCTTTGTAAGAGAAATTATTTTCAAATACTCTGTAAAAAATTACAATGCAATATTCTCTCCTAAACTGAAATAATCCTTTGAATTCAATACTGTAGATTTATCATGTTTTGCCAGGTAAATTCCTGATTGATTAATGAATTTTAAAGAACGATAACTATACCCTATCCATCAAGGGGTTTTAGCACTTTCAAAGACAGAAATTTATATTTCAAGGATTGAACAAACATAATTAATTATCCCAGGGTAAAGGCATAAGTCATTTGCAAACGAACCCCAAATGCTCATTAAAAAAGGACTGACATATGATTTGTCCTTCAGATAAGAGAAATCGATACTGCTTAAAATATCCGGGACAGGGGCTCTTTTATTAAAAGCATTCTCTTTAATCCTTGTTAAAAGCAACTGAAGAACCTAATAATGAATTTTATTTCGGCTTAATACTTATTATCAATTACACTGAGATTTTAAAATGTATTGCTTGAAGAATTTATAAAAAGAGGAGTAAAAGTGGGAGAATGCAGTTCAAATAGTAATTGGTCATTTAGATTACTTTTGTCGAAAGATTTAATAAAAAAAAATACATATGACTAAGATGTACAAGGAATGGTTTTAAAATGAGATTTAATTTGAAAATAAATCCATTACTTCTGCTAGAAAAGGGATTTTTCAATAATTGCATTTACTATTGTAAATACGAGAATATAATTAGAATTTTAAAAAATGGGGGATTAAGACTGAAATACGTATTTACAAATCTTCTATGATTATAGTGTTTCAATTCAATGAAATTCAACTAGAATGAAAAATATGCATCATTCATCTATTAAATTAAAAAGGAAACTCACCAAATACCGGTCACATTAAATTCATAATTCTCTTTGCAGTAACTTAAGAAAAGAAAATCAAAAATTTATTAGTAAAAAATTATTAATCAATCCTCTAAAACTCAAAATAATCATGTTACTGGTTATATATGGATCTACAGTTTATATAGAGAAAGCCATAATATGAAGCCTAAATATAAGTGTTACATAGTGGTATACTTTAAAAATCAATTCAAGTTAAAAAAAAATACTTATAATGTATTCTCAGTAATTTTACAGTTGTAAAGTTATACATTTAACTTATAAAAATGAATAAGATATTAAGGATAATAAACTAAAATAATTTAATTTTATCTTGTAGTATTACATATAATTTTAATTTCTGTAACTGAAATAAAAATTTCAAATATTTTCAAATTTATAATTAAAATTTTAATATTATAAAAGATATGTAATAATATAATAAAAAAATACTAAATATATATGTCAGATAAAAATATTTTTTTAAAAAAATCCATTAAATCAAAATTAATTTTGCTAATTAAACATTTGAACAGTATTGAACTATATTTTAAAAGTAAGACAGATTATCTGAAAAAATAATTTCTATGATTTTGCTTTAATCCAACGAAATTATTTTTAAATACTCTGTAAAAAATTACAATGCAAATATTCCCTCCTAAACTGAAATATATTAATTAATACTGTAGATTTATAGTTTTGCCAGGTAAATTCCTGCTATTTCAATGAATTAACGGAAACTATACTATCCATCAAGGCTAACTTTCAAAGACAGAAATTTATATTAAGGATAAAACATATTATTATTGGTAAAGGCAAAAGTCATTTGCAACGAAAAAAATGCTCATTAAAAAGAAATAAATTTCAAGATAAGAGAAATCGATTTGTTAAAATATTACTTTTTATTAAAAGCATTCTTTAATTGTTAAAAGAAATAAGAACTAAATAATTTTTTTTCTCTTAAAACTTATTATCAATTACACTGAGATTTTAAAAGTATTCTTAAATTATAAAATAAAAGTTAAATAATGCAGTTCAAATAGTAATTGGTCATTTAGATTAATTTGTCGAAAGATTTAATAAAAAAAATGTATATGACTAAAATGTACGAGGAATGGTTTTAAAATGAGATTCAATTTGACAATAAATCCATTACTTCTGCTAAGAAAGGGATTTTTGAATAATTACATTTACTGTTGTAAATATATGGATTTAATTAAAATTTAAAAAATGGAGGATTAAGACTGAAATACGTATTTACAAATCTATGATTATAGTGTTTAATCCAACGAAATTCTAATAGAATGATAAATATGCATCATTCCTCTATTAAATTAAAAAATAAACTCACCAGATACCCATTACGTTAAATTCTTACTTCTCTTTGCAGTAACTTAAGAAAAGAAAATCAAAAATTAAGGAGTAAAAAATTATTATTTACTCCTCTGAAAATCAAAACATTCTGGTTACTGAGTAAATATGGGTCTACAGTTCAAATAGCAAAAGTAAAATATGAAGTCTAAATATAAGTGTTACATAATGGTATACTTTAAAAATTAATTCAAGTTAAAAAAAATATATGTATATATTTTAAATTGTAAAATATACATTTTTATAAGAATATATATATAATAAAATATAAATATTTTAACAATTTTAAATTATATATTCTATATTACTAAATAATTTATGTAGAAATTGAAAACAATATATAATAAAAATATTTAAATATAATTTTATTTATATTAATTTTAAAGATATAATTAAAAAAATACATATGACTATATGTATAAATATTTTAAATATTTTAATTTGAAAATATATATACTTTTGTAAAAAAATTTTCAATAATTAATTTATATAAAATGTATTTATATATATAATTAAAATAAAAAATTATAATTAAGACTGAATATATTTACAAATCTATATTATTTTTTAATAAATAATAGAATATAAAATATATATTATATATTAAATTAAAAAAATAATAAATATATATTAAATCTTACTTCTCTTTGCATATTAAGAAAAGAAAATATATAATTATATATAAAAATTATTATTTATATATATATCAAAATTATATGTTTATATAAATATATCTACAGTTATATATAAAATATAATATATTAATAATATAATATTATAATTTATATTTAAAAATATTAATAAATAATATATACTTATATAATGTATTTATAATTTTACAGTTGTAATATTTATATATTTTTTACAAATTAATAATATAAGATTAATAATAAATAATATGTTTACATATATTTAAGATTTATAAAAAAATATATATATGACTAAGATGCAAGGGGAATGAATTTAAAATTAGATTTAATTTGAAAATAAATCCTTACTTCTGTTAGTAAAGGGATTTTTTTGTAATTACCCTTGTATAATTACGACGATATAATCAGAATTTTAAAAAGACAGATTAAGACTGAAATACATATTTACAAATCCATGATTATAGTTTTTTAATCCAACGAAATTCAACTAGAATTATAATTATGCATCAGTCATCTATTAAATAAAAAAACCTTACCAGATATCCATCACACTAAATTAATACTTCTCTTTGCAGTAACTTAAGAAATTCAAAAATTAAGGAGTAAAAAATTATTATTTAATTCCCTGAATATCAAAATAATCCTGTTACTGTGTAAATATGGATCTACAGTTTATATAGAGAAAGCCATAATATGAAGCCTAAATATAAGTGTTACATAATGGTATACTTTAAAAATCAATTCAAGTTAAAAAAATACTTATAATGTATTCTCAGTAATTTTACAGTTGTAAAGTTATACATTTTTACAAATTAATACATAAGAATATTAAGTATAATAAACAAAGCAGTTTCGAAAAGTTTTAAACTGGATAGACTTCTAAATTACTAAGAGTTAAATTCTGTAGAAATTGAACGCAATAAAAGTTAAATAATGCAGTTCAAATAGTAATTGATCATTTAGATTACTTTTGTTGAAAGATTTAATAAAAAAAATATGTGACTAAGATGTGCGAGGAATGGTTTTAAAATGAGATTTAATTTGAAAATAAAACAATTACTTCTGCTAGGAAAGGTATTTTTCAATAATTACATTTACTGTTGTAAATATGGGTATTTAATTAGAATTGAAAAAAAAATAGAAGATTAAGACTGAAATACATATGTACATATCTCCTATGATTATAGTGTTTTAATCAAGCAAAATTCAACAAGAATTATAAATATGCATCTTTCATCTATATACGAACTTTTGATTCAACTAAACCATACCTATAATAAAAGTGTACACAATAAATGCATCATATAAACACGATATAGTAAAGAAATATGCTTTGCTTCAAATGAATTATTCAGGAAACAGTTACTTTTAGTAATGAAATAAAAAAAGTGATTCAAAATTAACTTATCATTCTAAATGATCTTATTTGGTAGGAGCTGTAGCCGTTAAAAAATTTAATATCTTAAAATGAAATAAATTTCAACAAGTTATATTTAGTATTAATCCTTAGCATATACATCACATTAAATTCATACTTCTCTTTGCAGTAAGTTAAGAAGAGAACATAAAAAATTAAGTATTATTTATTCCTCTGAAAATCAAAGTAATCCTGCCAGTGTAAATATGGATCTACAGTTTATATATACTAAGTATAATATGAAGTCTAAATATAAGTGTTATATAATGGTATACTTTAAAAATCAATTTAAAAATTTAAAAAAAAAAAAAAAATAAAAAAAAAAAAAAAAAAATACCAAAAAAAATATAACAAAAAAAAAAAAAAAAAAAAAAAAAAAAAAAAAAAAAAAAAAAAAAAAAAAAAAAAAAAAAATAATACTTATAATGTGTTCTCAATAATTTTACAGTTTTAAAGTTATACGTTTTAAAAATTAATACATAAGAATATTAAGTTCAGTGAACAAAGCAGTTTCACTCAATTTTAAACTTGACAGACTTATATATTACTAAGAGATAATTTCTGTAGAAATTGAACATAATAAAAGTGAAAGAATGCACTTCAAATTGTAATTGGTCATTTAGATTACTTTTGTCGAAAGATTTAATAAAAAAATACATATGACTAACATGTACGAGAAATGATTTTAAAATAAAATTTAATTTAAAAATGAATATATTACTTTTGATACCAAAGGAATTTTTCAATAATTACATTTGCCATTATAAATAAGAGAATATAATTAGAATTTAAAAAAAAAGATTAAGACTGAAATACATATATACAAATCTTCTATGATTGTAGCGTCTTGATTCAACGAAATTCACCTAGAATTATAAATACGAATCATTTATCTATTAAATAAAAAAAATACCTTACCAGATACCCATCACATTAAATTAATACTTCTCTTTGCTTTCATAAATGAAAGCAAAAAAAATTTTTTTAAGTAAAATAAATTAAAATTTTTAAAGTAAATAAATTAAAATTTTTCTTAAAAGAAAAGAACATAAATTAAACACTATTTATTCCTCTGAAAATCGAAATAATATTGTTACTGTGTATATATGGATCTACAATTTATATACAGAAAGTATAATATGAAGTCTAAATATAAGTATTACATAATGCTATTCTTTAAAAATCAATTCAGATAAAAAATACTTATAATGCATTCTCAGTAATTTTACAGTTGTAAAGTTATAAATTTAATATTTATGTAAAGTTATAATATTAATATATTTTACCATATCTATAAGTTTTTTTTTTTAAATAAGTGATGTCTGAAATCAAATGTTAGATATTTTATAGCCCTAAAATGTTATATATCGGTACAGTTAAAACATCTTCCTTTAACATTGTTTGATCTTAGTAATAATGAATCAACGATATAAATCTATTTTGTAATAGATAAATAATTCAGATATCTCTAAATTTGAAAAACTTTTCTTATATAATGTTCAAATTTTGAAACCCATTAAACCTTAATATATATTTTTATAATTTAAAAATTTCTCTTGTTAGGTTAGATTATTATGCAGTCAGCTTATTATCTATACCTTAAAATAAATTAATGGGTTATTAAAATTCTAAAATGTATGATAATAGAAAATCGGAGATTCAATTAATTCTATAAGCTTTATGAAGGTTTAGTAAATTCTAAAATAATAGCATTATATAATGCTTCATAATTCAAGATAAAAGACAAATATAATAATCTTTATGAAATATAATAAACTTTAAGAAAATTATAATTAAAACAATACTAATAATATGCATTGTTTTAAAATCCATATATATATATATATATCTATATATATATACATATATATATATATATATATATATATATATATATATATATATATATATATATATATATATATATATATATATATATATATATATATATATATATATATATATATATATATATATATATATATATATATATATATATATATATATATATATATATATATATATATATATATATATATATAAATCTATATACATCTATACAGAAATATAGATAAAGATATATGCTTGTATGTGTACATATCTTACTTTAAATCTTATTAAATATTAACACGTTTCAACAGTTAATGGATTTAAATTAATTCAACTATAGTACACAACTGTGTAAGACTTTTAATTTATCAATATTACAATAATTTTAAGTTCGGAGAATAATTTAAATTAAGGAGTAATATTATTCAAAAAAGGATGTTAACTTACCGGTGATATTGAATTAAGAGTCTTTTAAAATTCAAATAGGGTTGACTCATTAATAATGAATGGAAATATCCAATTTGAGGAAGATTTCATTAAATAAATTTATTCAAATAACAGTTAGGATTTATGGCAAATATTTCATTAGGTGAAACATATTACCTTAAGTTTTAATGAGTAAAGACTCAGTGGAATGATTATTTGTAGATGTAAGTCTCAGAGACAAAAGTAAACCCTAATGAAAGCTGGAAAGAAATATTGCCTGAAGCGGAACTTTCTATTAATATTCATGACCACTCAAAATTTTAATAATTTTTCAATGTGTTATCTACTGTAAATTTAAATCAAAATAAATTATTTCATTAAAAATGTCGTAAGTGATTACAAAATTTATTTCTTTTAGTTCGTGGATTCCAGTAAGTATTGTTAAAATAAAATAAAATTTATTTATGAAAAACTTTATAAGATTACTATTCTAAAATCAGTACAAAAGAAATGAAGCTATTTTATTAGATATAAAAAGTTGCATTATTTGATGATAGCCCTCTTATACGCTTTTAAATTAAATTGCTTTTTATTTTATAATATCCACTATACTCCCACTCTTTAGTATGAGTAGACATAAAGAATGATTTCAAATAAGATTTTAGAAATACGATTTCAGAGTAGGTTTTTTACAGTGTTAATCTAAATTTACGAGTTTACTTTGTATTAAATAAAGTATAACATGTTTATTGTTTATTACTGCATGTGGAAATTATTTCATCCCCTGAATCCAAAAACGACTAAATTTTTATAAAAATCAGTAATATACCCTATATTTATAAAATTTCTAAAAGAAATAATTGACAAGAAATTTTCTTAGTTTTAAAATGATTAGTAGATCAGTATATTGCGATTGCTTAATCTATATCTACAGAAGAAAATATGTGAACAATACTTGTGGTATCAGAAAAATATTCATTATGATAAACAAAATTGAATTTCAAGACAACCATCAGATGAAATTAAATGCAAAAATCTAAAATAAAATTAAAAGATCATGTATCTAGTTCATTTCAGTAATTTTTGTGTAATGCGCATCTAGAGATGAAATTTTCTATGTTACTGTATTATTATTTCGCTTTTAAATATATATTTTTATAAAATTGTAAATATTCATTTGAAACCCTGTATGATAGCCCTCAAAAAGCTTCATATGACAGTTGATAATACGGTTATGCAAATAATTGACAATACAACAATTTAAAAATCATAACACTTAAAAATTTGTATATGAAAACAAAATCTTTTATGAAGGTATGAAATGATTGAATTCAATTACGATTATAATGTCAACAGTGTTTACCAATAACTAATAAGTTGAAATAATTAAACAACCAAGAATAGATAGACAATATAAATAACTAAATACATTTCTATTAATATTCACTTTTCGTAGATACACGTAGCAATACACGTACACGTAGGGATACATGCAATACACGTAGTATTCAAATGTATTCTATTAATATTATGTGTTATATTTATTATAACACAGTGTAACACAGCCAACAATGTTTAACAATAACCAATTCAATAAGTTCAAATAATTAAATAACCAAGAATCAATAGACAATATAAGGAACCCAAGTACATTTTTCTTTAATTTTAAATAGGGTTCGAACTCCTCTTATCTCGGGATTATTAGTCAAATTAACTTTTTTTAATGAAAATGAATCTAAAGCTGCACAATCTCTGGAGTTATTTCGGTTAATAATAGACGATAAATTACTATAATTTTGAATAAGAGAGCTTGTGTGCCTACCAAATGTGAAACGGTAACACATGTTTTGCACACGAGAATTATCAATGTTTAGCATAGTGTAACACATCCAACAGTGTTTAACAATAACTAATTCATTAAGTTCAAATAATTAAACAATCAAGAATCAATAGACAATATAAGGAACTAAATACATTTTCTTTTAATTTTAAATAGGGATCTTATCTCGGAATTGGGAGTCAAGTTAACTCTTTTTTTAATGAAAATGAATCTAAAGCTGCACTGCCATGGAGTTATTTCGGTTAATAATAGACGCTGAATTCACATAATTTTGAATAAGGGAGCTTGTATGCCAACAAAATGTGAAACGGTGACATATATTTTTCAACCGAGAATTATCAGAACCTCCTGCTTTTCAAATTCAAAGGTTTCTAATCCAGTCCTTAAATTAAAATAAATAACACACTAAATAATATGTCAATAGATAATACATAAAAGTAGTTACCTTAAATGTTATGGTTATGGAAAAGTTAATCGAAGTTAAACCACAATGAAGCAATTTTTCTATCACAGGAGAATTGTTCTATATTTCTGAAGTAGACGACTACTACCTTTTGATAACAGCTTAAAAAACTCTTAGGGTCATCTCATGGTCAATAACTTTTAAAAAATTAATTTGAAAATGTCTAATGACAGTAGATATATACCATATAACAGAATTCGCTCTGTTCATAAGAATAATGCGTCTAAAAAACCAAAATCATTCAGCTTGTATATATGGGAGAATGAATCTAAAAATAGAAACAAGTATTTTAAATTACCATTTTCAAGTTTCTTACGGAGCGTGTATAGATAATTTTGAAATATTTCTGAAAATGTGCAAGTATGTGGTATTTTCTACTTCCGCAGGAAGAACTACTCACCTAATTCTATACATAGGAAATTTTTACTTGATGAATTTTCCCCACAACTGTTTTGTCTTATATCAGTAATATAACACAGAACTCGATTTTTTGTTAAGAACAGTCCATCTATTGTAAACCAAAATTATGAAAATTGTAGATATGACATTCAAGTCTTAATATACGATAAAATAATTTAGAATGATCATTTTCAAGTTGATGAATGATTATTTAGCTGATAGATATAAGAGTATGAATCCTAAAATAGAAACAAATACTTTAGATTATTATTTTCACGGAACAAGTACATATGATTTTGAAATATTTCTGTCAATGCACAAGTATTTGGTAGCATTTAATTTTGAAGAAAGATCTGCACACAATGCTCAAGCATTTTCTATATTTTTACATAGAGGAGAGATTTTACTTGATGGTAGAATAGTCTACGCATCGTCCCCGCAACAATTCTGTGTTACAGCAACAATATTACGTGGAATTCATTCTTTTCTTAAGAGTACAACACTTCTCGAAAAGCAAAACCATGTAGACTGTAGCTATGAGAGTCAAGTCTTAACAAAGGATATAATGATTTCAGATTGTCCTTTTCAAGTTACCCTACGGAATAGTTACTGAAACTTTTTAAATACTTCTGTAAATGTGTAAGTATGTAGTATTCACTACTTTCAGAACAAAATGCTGTACACCATATACTTAAATATTGTAAAAATTCAGAATGAAATTTTTTTTAAATGGTGAATAACATTGTGCTTATTACAATGCTACAAGGTCCGGCTATTAATTTCCAGGGCTGACGTAACTGTAGGAGAACGAAAAGCCGGAAGATGGCGCTAATGATTGCATATTGAAGAGTGCTTCCTTGCGTATGTGCAGTTTAATTGGCACCATTCTGAAATAAGTGGTTCTCGTGGAAAGGCACATTAAAACGTAGCTCTTAATTTCTTGTTGTCGAAGTGAAAATGGGAGTTGATTGCTGTACATGACAATGCCCGCCTACACAGTGAGTTGCCTGTGAGGCGATTCTTAGCCCAGCTTGAGTTGAGATGCAACATCTACCATACTCTCCAGACCTAGTACCTGTAGATTTTTCATGTTTCCTAAGCTGAAAAATTAGCTGAAGGGAACAAGAATTCAGGATGTCGAAGATATCAAGAAAACTGTAACTTCACTATTAAAGAACATTCGAAAAGATGACTTTAAAACTTCTTTCCGAAATTTCTGCAGCCGAGCTCAGACGTGCTTTACGGTTGATGAGGATTACTATTATCATATTAAAGGGCTATGTGTTTAACCTTTTTTACTTCTGAGTTATTCCATGAGTCCTGAAAATTAACCCTTTGATAGTTTCATTTTTTCCAGAATTCGGTCAAAAAATGTCACATTTTTTTGTTCATTTTACATTTTTAAGTAAAGATATGTTATTAAAATTAACATTTATAATATTTTTAAGCATTTATTACAACTTTTTTTTCTTTCTATGAAAGCATCATAGAACTGAAGTTTACCTTTGGTCTCATCGGTATCCAAGTTAATTTTTGGAATCCCAGTGAAAGCAAATCGAGGAGGTGGATCCGAAAGATTATCACAATTATTTTAAAAAAATTGTCTTCCTTGACTGATTCCATCTGTACTACCATCAGAGTCACTACTATCCAGGTCATCTAGTAAACTATCGCTGCTATCATTTACAGATAATTTAGTTTTTGATTCCGAGTCACAGTTCGAATCACAAAAAATTAGCTATATACGCTTTGAATTATCCATTATTTAAAAGTAAAAATATATTGTTCAACTCTTACATCAATAAAATTATCAGGTGGTTAGTAAAAATATAACAAGAAAGCTATACACTGAAAGATAACAATTCGTCTTCTGATAAAAAACTTGCGAAAAACCCGCGCTTTTGAAACAATCAGAGTAGAAAATGCAATAAACTGCAAACTATAATTTACTGGAGGAATAAATTACTATACGAATAATTTGTTACTAAAACTGGATAAAATACGGCCGAAGCGGTGCAAGAGAAATAGAAATTAGATTGCCCGTACACCGTACGGGCAAATCCGTAAAGACCTGAAAGCTGTGCCCGTAAGGCGTACAGGCAAAACAGGGAAGGGGTTAATAGCCGGACCTTGTACATTATAATCACTACAATACTGTTGATAGTAAAATACAGAACTTTCTTCTCAAAAATAGTGCAATTTTCATAAAGTAAAATCATGTAGATTGTCGACAGTCATTACACAAGACAAAATGTTTTAGAATGGTCGATTTTAATTTTCAAAATATGTAAAGATAAATAAAAAATAGTTCTGAAAATGTTTAACTATGTAGAATTCACTAGTCTCGGAAGAAAATGCCGCCTACTAAACTCACAAGCCTTTTTTTAAAGTTAAACACAAAAGAAAGTTCTCTTTTAATGAATATTTTCTTTACTGTAATACCGTGTTACGTTCGGATTTAAATAAAATCGAAAAATTATTACATGAGTTTACTATCTCACTAGTTAGCTTCAGGGCTTTTATTAACAGCAATATGATTTTTCTATGCTTTGTGTATTCCTTATACAATTATTTAAAAAAATTCAATAAGTTCATGAATAATTAATTACGTATATGCAAACTTTTACAGAAAATTTTATAATTTTCCAGAATATGTTTCATTTTATGCATTCAGCATTACAAAAAATGACATTTCATCTTTTATTCATCATCTTACGCGACTTTTTTGTAACTTTCAGATTTCTTGTTAGTTTTTTTTTTTAACAAAACTAATGGTAAAAAAAAGAATATGCTTACATTAAGCAAATATTTTTGAAAAAAGTAAATAAAACTGCGTTAAAAATTTCATCTTGTTTTCAGGAACAAACTGAATTTAATCAGGAATTTTTGCAACATATTTTCGCTGCAAAAATGAGAAGACTAATTTATAAAGCATAATTGCATTAGAATTACTTGTTTCAAAGTATCTAAAGTAATACAATTTTCCCTTGAACAAGTTTAAAAATAAAAATCATGTATCAATAATTTTCAGCGCCTCTATTTTTATATATATTTAAAGCCAGAGATGCAAATCAGCTCTCCAAAGTTTGCTGATAAAGTTTGACAGAAAACAAGGAAAAAACTGATTTACCTTCCGTAAGAAATAAAAATACTTCTCGTGTATCTATGATGTCTTCTTTCAGTTTTTGCATATTGACAAGAATATACGTATCTTATCTCATTAAATATGCTGAAAATTCTGTTTAGAATATAATTTGATTCAACAAACTTTTGTATGTTTTTCTCTATAATCAATCTGGTAGTTCTAGTTTCTTCGTGCACGAGACTGAAAAATTTATTGAAAATTTTAATGACATTAAAGAAAGCGATATGGAATATTTTCATTTCATTTTGAGAATACAATTCTTCGCTTAATTTGTTTCTTTAAAATATTTTGCTTCCCGATACAAATTTCATAACTGAAGAAGACTTAGTCCAGTAGTGTATCAGTTATGCACAAATGTATGTTTCGGAATGTCTATTCATCGCTTAATCAACTTATGTCTTTTCTTTCTTTCTACATAACAAGAAAATGTACGGTAAATGTTTTAGTTTTCAGCTTTCAGGGAAAGCATTCAATGTGAACATCTTTGCATCTCTTTTCATTAGATTCATCGTAAAGTCTGGACGTACAAGTGTATTATGTACATTGCAAAAAAATCATAATCTTTACAATATTGACTTCTGTCTTTAAGACTGCTTTAGTATCTATTTGTGAACCACCTATTATGATTGTAGTCCACAACTCTATATAAAGAAAATTTGTAGTGTTACGGATATTAGAGTTGCAGTTCGCCATCAGAAGTAGAACACTAGCTCTGGAACAGTATATGATAAAGATATTGTCTTATTCAAAAACCAACGAGACAATAATGTTTATGTTTCTGAATCTCTGAATCTATATTGATTTGTTCTTGCTTGATGTCTGAGCATACGTCTGACTTTTATACACACTATAAAATATTAGAAGTGAAATATCGAAATTATTTTGTATTTCAGACTGTTCTATTATCTAATTGTTCACATCCCGTTATGATTGCAATCATCAATATCATGAAAAACTGAAATTTAAAGATATTAACATTGAATGTTCCCACCAAATAACAGATCATTAACTCCAAAACATCACAAGAAAAAGATATTGACGTTGTCAAACAGTATTGAAACAATGCTGTTTAGGCTTTCTAAGTTTAGTAGCTAAAAACAAATATAAACATATAACATTTGCCAGAATTTTTTTTTTAATTTTCACTGTTGTATTCATTACTCATTTGTTCTGTGTAGAGATAGCCTTCATGAAAAGTTTTAAACGAAAACGTAATAAAACGGATGTAAACAATCTGATTTATTAATATACCTCAACCAGAGGGAGCCGCAGTAGCTCCGTCAGCAAAGGCAAAGCTCTCGTAACTAGAGATTTGTTGGTTCAGAACCCAAGCCGGCCTCAGATCCGTTGTGTTCGTTAAAGATGACTGGGATACGTACAATATGTTAGTGGTCACCATATCCTCCAAGTTCTCAATTAATACCTCTGAGGGTGGCAGGCCAAGTCTATGGATCTTCTTCTTGGTCCCTGCTTCAAAAGTACGAGGACCCACTTGAGCATAAATCGTACTAAAATCCTTGAGGTGCTCTTCAAAATGAAACACCTTCGCCTTAATACGAAGTAGCCTCCGGCTCAATTGTACTTAGTTTGACCAGGTGGCATTAGGCAATAACAACAAAACCCACAGCCAGAAGTACTTTAGGTCTATTCAGAATAAACTTCAAAGCTGAGAGGCAAAATTAATTTTATATCTTTATTGAATATGCAAAATAAAGGGTGTCCCAGCAAGACCGGATAAACTCTGCACAACCACATTCGTTGATTGGAATACATAAAAGAATGCCCAAAGGACTGTACCACTGCGACCCATTGTTTTCGAGAAAAATGGGAGAGAAAATGTATGAGTCGTATCCGGTTTGCGAAACAAAATATTTATTCGAAACATGAGCATCAGTATTTGCATAATTTTAAATAGGAATATGTTCGAAATGTTATCCACACATATGGAGGCATGCATGTGTGAGTCGTGGAATAGTTGACTGTAAACGTTCTAGCATCGTAGTGTCCACAAAAGTAAGCGCACTGTGGAGACGAGTAACTGGGTTTCGATACACCAATTCCTTTAGATGGACCCTTAGGAAGAAATCGAGAGGTATCAGATCTGGAGATCGTGGTGGCTATGAAACAGGAACCCCTCGCCCAGTCAAGCGATCTATGTATTCGATATCAAGCTAATGGCGCACAAGAGAGCTGAAGTGTGCGCACCTCCATCATTCTGGGAACAGAGGCCACGTATTGCTGCTACGATGTCATGTAGGACATCGTATAATACATCTGGGAGAGTTGTCAAGTGAGAATGTCCTATCAGCCGTTTAGGCAGCCGATATGGCCCAACTAATCGGTAGCCTAGCATGTCGTCCCATTCATTTACAAACCAGCTGCTCTGATGTCTCTGGGGAAGAACTACATGAAGATTGGAGGCTGACCAAGTATGGCTGTTGTAACTATTGTTTCTTACAGTTCTGTCCTACGTTTCTTCCACCAAAGTCGTGCAGATTGTTTGCCGGGTACACACTTACAGTATTTCGCAGTCACGTTGGCATTGCGAGAACGGCTTGATTGACAACACTCCCTAGCAACTAGTAACGCATTACCATTACATTCACCGGAGATTAAGTACATATCGCAATATTTCTCAGCCCAATACATTATCAGGCTGCAGTAGATACTACATGAAGCCTTTTAAATTAAAATTCAAACAACGACTTAACTTGATTTCACTTGCATCAATATGCATATTGGACATTTCGAACATCTCCCTATGTAAACGTCTGCAACTATTAATGTAAATATACATAAGTCTACTAAAGTTAGCAAATGGCTAGCAAAATTTTGATAAAATTATTAAATGTCTAGTTACTATTTTTAGTAACGAATTTCATGTTTTCAATAAAGGAATCCTGAGGGCGATATTGTTTTGAGAAATTATTTTCATCACGACTACTGCAAAAAAGCTGACAACTGCCTTAATAAAAATAAATGAATTCTCATATCTTGACCTTGTATTGAGTGTTGTCACATCTATTACAAGCAATTCCGTCTCTGGAAACAGAATCTGAAAATATTTACTTTCTGAAAGCCTCTCGTGGTGTAACGAATAAGATTGCATATTCTTCAAAAGTCTGAAACACATTGTAAATTTTAGATATTCAACAAAATTTATATAAGAAGATAATGTACGATAATTGTGTCAAAATTCCATAATAAAAAATAAAGTTAATAATATGAAAAGTGATACATTGTCAAATATTCCGATTTGGTGTTTTTGGCCTTCGCCACAGTTATATGAGACGATGATCTATGAATTATGTAAGATTCTTTAACTTC
This sequence comes from Pardosa pseudoannulata, assembly GCA_032207245.1. Taxonomy (NCBI): domain Eukaryota; kingdom Metazoa; phylum Arthropoda; class Arachnida; order Araneae; family Lycosidae; genus Pardosa; species Pardosa pseudoannulata. The sequence goes on from CM063511.1 coordinate 106,453,369, forward strand.
ATTTTTCTATGCATCGTACAGCATTATCTTATTAATATCTGTAAATATTATAATTTGATCAGATAAATTTTTAAATGTAGATATCATAGTAACTAAGTAAGAATGTATGAAATTTGGAAATAAAATAAAAAAGCAAAGTATCTCACAATCTATAAAGTTAAAGCAAATCTTATCTATTTTAGGTTATTGCTTGAAACATTATTAATTAAAATGCGTCATTTAAATATCAGCACACATACTATTTAAGCAAATATGTTGATTCAATATTGCTAGAGCATACCTAATAAAACATTTAAAGACATTTGTTATATCAAAATATGTTATCGTTTTCATTAAAAACAATCTGTTTTACTCACTAAATAAGCAAAAAAATGGATTTTCATTTCTTAATTTTCAAAAATGTCATCTGCAATGATAAGAAAATTTCATTAATAAAATAGTTAACCTCAATTTTAAATTTGAAATTAAAAGGACATATCTATCTTCCATTATAAAGTATATATTTTTGAATAATGAGATATAAACTTAAAGCTAATTCTGAAGTATATTTTAAAATGTTTGATTTAAACATTAATATATCTGGTTTACATCTTAACTTAATTAAATTTTTTTTAAACATGTAAAACATAACGGTATAAAACATAATACATTTATTATTGATTAACACTAATATTTTAGTTCTTTGACATTATTGATAACACAATCGAAGAAATATTATTATAGGTTGAATAATTAATATTCGTTAGTTATATACTACCAATTATATCTTAATTGTTTGACAGAATCTGGTTAAGAAGCTAATGATAATTTAGTATTCTTTATGACTAGGGAATAGAGTAATTACTCTCCATATATATAATGATCAATAAGATACTGCACAATGATTTACAGGGATAAGACACGTTTCTTTCGAGTATGCTATAATGAGATGCTTATTGAATGTCAATCATATTTTTTAATGAGCAGAGTGAATAAAAAATGAATAACGTGATTATTTCTTTATTTTGGTAAAAGCTTTGTTTTCTTATCACAATGGAGCCTCAGTTAAATGCTTTTTCTCGTCAAATAAATTTATATAATAAATATTTTGATTATAGTAACATTTTAATTTTCACTGAAAACAGATTAATATATTGCCCATATTGTGATTAATGATTTTGCCAACATTCAGGTTTTATTGAGTACATGATGAAAGAAAACTTTTGCTTATGTATTTTGGAAATTAAATACTTTTTAAACTATTGTTTTGATGTTATTGTTAAGAATGCTGTAAACTGAGATTTGTATATATCTAACCAAATTGCTGATGTCTTCTTTTCGAAGTTTATAAGACTCATTTTCGGCGCCAAGTTTGGCGATATATCTCTAAATTTGGCGACTTTTGTGCCGACATTCTCTGGATTTTATAGAATTGTAAAATTTGTAAATGAAAGCTTATAAAGGGTGTGAGTTCTCGTAAAAAGTCAGTTCTCGCTCAGGTCTGGTGAAAATAATACCTGTGATAATGCTCTCCGTATTGCTCTGAAAAAATTCGCCAAATAGCTGCCACGTTTTATCGCCATCCGTTGTTATTGTGATGCATTTGGCTTGTTAATATTCTTTTTTTGCTTAGCCAAAGTCTATTCAACCCAACGAACTTTACGCGAGAATTTGGCAACAATACGCATCAGAATGTAAGAGAATGTGAAATTATGTGAGTGTAAGAGTATGTTAGTGTAAGAGTGTGTGATATTTAACAGTATGTGAACACATCACTCTATTCTTTTAGTTAAATGGAGAATTTCTTGAAATAGAGAGAAAATGAAAGTAAAAACTTTAGTGGTGTCTAGAATAAACAACTGATAGCAATTACCCAATTTATAACATCAATTATCTTATCTATCCCATATAGATGGTCTTCATTTGATCTTGTTGCTACGAATTTTCCTAAAATATTTAGGCCCTAGATTTACTGTAAAAGTTTAATTATCAGTTCATAAAGTATTTAACGAGAGCATAGTAAAAATTTCTATTTTAGAATGTCGATAAAAGGAATTATTTGTGTGTTGAATAAATTTAAATTAAATCCCCAATAAATGTTTGAAATATTGCATTTATCAGGATTTACTCATTCATATCTTTATAGTATTTTTATACAATATACACAGAAAATAATTTCTGTGTAATAAAAATATTTGGCTTGGTATGGTTTTTAGCGCTACAGTCTACTGTTTTGCACAAGAAGACTAATGAGACCGGTATCTACAGCTTAGAGCCGATTTCGAACGGCGGCAAACATCCATGCCCTGAACGAGATTCGAACCCTCGAACTCAGGATCCGAAGAGCAGGGCTCTACCATTCGGCCATCGTTCGGCGCACAGTAGAAAGAAAAATTGATGTTAAAAATTTAAAGAATTGTTTATGCTAAATAAATCAACACTAACATAGATATAACCTAAATAGCATAATATTTAGCTTAAAGTGCTATATTTCGAAGCAAAGTTTTAATTTACTTCATGTACGCTTCAAAAATATGATTTATAGAAAGCCTGAAGTAGAATTTTCAGGAATTCATAGTTTTCATTTTCTCATGTAAACTAACATACAGATTTGGCTTTTGAAAATAAACTGGACTATTGAAAACTCGGTGGCTTAACTTAAATTAGTACATTTCTCTCTTCGAAATATCTCATTTTATCTGAAAGCACATTAAATATAGCTTATTATAATGTCGATGGCATTCTGAATTTTTACAACATACAACAATATTATTTTTATACATTCAAAATATAGTATATAATTATTAATAATATATTTTGCGTGTACGCATAATAAAACATTTTAATATTTAATACTTTCATTAATATATTTTTTTCAATTATTATTTTATACTTTTAATTAAAATATTAATTATTCAGTGGGATATGATTACATAAGTAATTAGTGTACAATATTTACCTCACTCTTAGAATTTTATGTAAAAATTTTAGTATTTCGTTTTCTAAACATTGAATATTATATGCAAAATTGAATGTTCCGAAATACTAATGTTTTAAAGAAGCATTTCTTCAAATATACTTTCTACTTTTACAAAATTTATTTAAACCGTTGCTTGTTGCATGAAATTTACTCATCATTTTTAACGTAACTGACTTACCTGTAGTGTTTTCACTTTTACCATTTTTGTGCAACTCACAAAATAAGTAACTTTCTGGGTAACAAATAATTGCAAAAAATCAGTATTTTTTATAAGTGAGAATAGACTTCTAATATCTGTGGACAAGTTCTCGTCCCTGGAGGGACATTCTGTGAGGTGGCAAAAAATTCGCAGGCCGCATTCACTTGATCGGATAGATATTTTTAGAAAAAAATGGATTAAATTATATTCTTTC
>CM063511.1:106459240-106464240 GCA_032207245.1 Pardosa pseudoannulata
ACAGCTTAAATTGTGCTGTTAAAACAACTTCATCAGATTTTGTAGGTTTAAAAATAATAGTCTAACAAAAACTATGACGTTTAATAAAATTGATGAAAAAGTACATGCTACTTCAAAGTTTTTTATATACTACTATTTCCTAACCAATGTAATTGAAAAAAACTCGTTTCTTAATTACAATTTTTATCAAAAATCTTCTTTACATATCCTACTACTGTTAATAGGAATTTCGGTAGTTTTGCATCTCATACATGATTAGAGAAAGAAGTATCTGCTTCCTGAACACTAGAAATGAAAAATGAGGACGGAAAATCCGTGAGAGTTTTATGACTTGGTATAAATTTCTTGACACATATGGAGGCAAATGAACGAAATATCGAGCGAAAAGCATTTGCCTCTCGTTCCCAAATTTGACCCCATATTATTATTTTGGCATACCCATATTTTATACCTTCCCCATATTTATCGATTACTGCATGTGACCTTCAAATTTCTACCTTAAACTTTTCTCAAGCATACAGAGAATTTACTGTTTAAATTGAGTTGCTAAATAACTTTATCATTTCTTTTTGACATTGAAATAAATTATGACAGCAGCAAAAGGTGTGAAGGTTAAGGAAATTTACAGACGATTTACACATTTATTCTGAATTATTCTACTTAGAGAGGTTTTTTTTTTCATCAAAATAGTAATTCGAATACAAAATTATTAGCAATAACTAGTTGACTCACTGAGAATCGTAACATTTTGTTAATTTTAGGAGCTTTACGCTCTATTATTTTGTGATATAAAGGTTATTGAGTACGAAACGTACTGCTTAAATCCGATTCTTTAAAGACTAGAAACATTCCTGCCAACAAGGTGTCCGAAAAGGTGTCTACTCTCTGAAAATCAAAGTTAAATAATGAGGGCAAAGAATTCTTGAGAACTCTGTGACTTCTCATAAATATATGGACACATGTGGACAAATGCACTGAAATATTGATTGTAAGCAATTTTTAACCAGTTTAAAAATTTGACTTGATATTGTTGTTTTTGAATACTTTGTATTTCTTTCCCTTTATTTATGTATTAATCTCTGCCCTTTTTAGATTTTATACTAAACACATTCCTTAAATCATTTAAAGATTTCTCGGATGATATGATCTTATTAAAAGAGATTTGTGAATTTTTATTAGGGTAAAAATAAAGAACGTTATAACAACAGATATATGAATATTAAGGAAATTGAATGAAATGTATACATTCTCAATAAACTATATTGCTTGAAAATTTTGTCGATTGAAGTTTTATTTTCAATGCATCAGTATTGGAAATAACTTGTTTTTTTATTCCTAGTTACAATAAAAATGCTTGATCCATCCTATTTCACTCAATGCAATTTTGGGGTGTTTTGCATCACATATATGGATATGGAAAAAGTGTAAATTTTTTCTTAAATCTAGAATTGAGTTTGATTAGGAGTTGAGTTTCTAGCACGAGATCTAATAATAGAAGGGGGGGGGGGGGGGGGGGGGGGGGGGGGGGGGGGGGGGGGGGGGGGGGGGGGGGGGGGGGGGGGGGGGGGGGGGGGGGGGGGGGGGGGGGGGGGGGGGGGGGGGGGGGGGGGGGGGGGGGGGGGAAGGGGGGAGGGGGGGGGAAAATAATAATATATATAGGAAAGAGGAAGGAGAAATACAGGACCGTCTGCTTAAAGCCAATTCCGAACAGCTACGAACATCCATGTCATAATAGGATTCGAACTCACTAGCTTCAGTACCGAAGATCAATGCCTTAAATTTTCGGCCCTCAATCTGCCTAGAATTGAGAAAGGAGGATGAAGAATTATTATGATCTTGCCTCATTTGGATAGATGTGGAGGCAAGGGAATTAAATATTTAGCTAAAAGTGTTTACCTCTCTCCTACCTAAACTTAACCTCATATTATTATACTAGCATATAATCCGTAATATGATGATATCAGTAAAATTTTTAATTTCCCAGAATTGTAAAGTACTCTATGAGGCTGGTAAAAAATGGTTTGTTTTTTGACTGAGAATTATCTGGTACACGCTCAATAATTTATTTATCTTCATACTCCTGTAAAGTCTCCCGATACTGTGAATGCAATTTAGAATCACGTTGAATTAATTTATAAATATATTTCAAAGTTTTCTTAGCTATATCGAAATTATTATTAAGTTCTTTCCAATATTGTTAAGTTTTTTTTACCACAGTAATTAATGGAAGTAAATGAATGAAACTATCGTTTCCACTACACCCTGGAGGTAGACAGGATTTGTTGTTAATGCCTTTGATAAAAGTTTCATTGCAAAAAAAAGTAATGGATGTAAGTCTAAAATTATTGCATATGTACCTAATCTATTATTTAAGCCAAATATAAAAGAAAATTATTTACGTAAAATCTAAATTCAGTAATAAAACGTATGAAAATAATGCAGACGATATTTAAATAATTTAAAATAAGAAATGATTACATGATATGGATAAAGGAATGACGTCATAATACTAGTAAAAAAAAAATGTTATTTTTTCCTATTTATTATGCGACAAATTGATGAATTTAATCGCCTGCACGTAAACGGGGAAAATAGAGCTTGAAATATGAGAATTAAATGCCAGAAAAGGGTGGAAGGGTTGGATTTAGAACTTGCTAACTCTAACTCATCAAGAATACAATATGGGTGCCTGTATCCATTCCAGGTACAACCGCTCCATAAATTCGAGAACAAACGGACAGATAACTTAGGCTGTTATTATATATTGGATTATCATACCAGTATTTTATTCCTACCCCATATTTATCGATTATTGCCAGTGGCCATAATATATCATTTGAAAACATTTCTCATATACCATAACAATTTTCAACTTAAATTGTGCCGCCTAAAGGTTTCTATTAGTTTTAATTAAATTATAAATAAAGTACTTTAAAAAGACAAAAAATAATATTAAAGAAAGTGAATGGGCACATTCATTTTCAATGAAGTACACTACATCAAAGGTTGTTTTGGTCGTATTATTAATATAAATGCAAAACTATTTAAATGCACCAGTTTCCTCATTACGAATTGTAGTAAATGTATTATATTTTCATCGTATTTAAGTTATTGGGATTTTCAGTAGTTTTGCGACTTGTACATGATTAGAGAGTAAAATGTTTACTGAAAACTGGAAATGAAAAATGGGTGTTAAGGATCCGTTAGAGTTTTGTAATCTAGCATACATTTCTTGACATATGTGTAGACAAATGAACAAAACATTGAGAGAATATCATTTTCCTATTCCAAAATTTAACAATATATTATCATTTTGGCATACGGTATTTTATTCCTTCTCCATATTTTTTAATTATTGCCTTTGTCATATATATATATATATATATATATATATATATATATATATATATATATATATATATTATATATACTATATATATATTTATATATTTATATATATATATTAGAGTAAAATGTTTATAAAATAACTAAAATATATATGTATATATATATATATATTTTGTATATACATATATATATATATATATATATATATATAGGCATAAAAAAAAATTATATATATATATATATATATATAACATATATATATATATATATATATATATTATTATATATATACATATATTTTATATATATTATATATAGATATATATATATATATATATATGTATATATATATATATATATATATATATATATATATATATATATTACAACAAATGTTATACTTATATTTTATTCCCTCTCTAAATTTATCATTTATTGTAATAGGACTTACAAATTTCAATTAAACATCATTTCCTAGATTCGTACAAATTTCGCATCTTAAATCTCTTTGTTAAAAGAATTTTATTAGTTTTAATTAGGATAAAAAAATAAATCATCATGAAAATTACGTAAATTTGGCAAACATTATACATTTTCAATGAATTATATGTGAATTGAGAGGTTTTTTGATCGAAATCATATTTCCATTGCAAAATAAATAGAAATAAGATATTTCCTCATTACGAATTGCATTAAAATGTTTTTTGCTCCATCCTATTTCAGTTAATGTGAATTTGATGAATTTTGCAACTCGTACATAATTAGGGAAAAAAGTATTTGCTTCCTGCAAATTAGAATTGAAAAATGAGGACAGAAAACTAGTTAGAGTTTTATGACCTTCAATACATTTTTTGACATATGTGGAGGCAAATGAACGAAATATCGAGCGAAAAGCATTTTCTTCTCTTTCCAAAATTTGACCATATATTATTAATTCGGCATTCCCATTTTTTATTTCTTTCCCCTATTTATCGATTATAGTCTTTGACATTCAGACTGCACTTGAAAAACATTCTTCAGATACTTACAAATCTTACACGTAATGGACATACAGCATTTTTGAACTACAACTATTCGAAAAATTTATTTTTATCCTTTTTTATTTTATGGAATACAAAAAATGTTTATATATATCTCGGATTAAAGTGATATAAAGAAATTTATGTAACATTGTAATTAATATTTTATTATAATGTTATAAATAACTAGTTTGGTTTTTAATCAATGTGTGTGGAAATTTTAATATGATTGTAGCAATATAATTATGCAATAGAGATTATAATTCCCCAAATAAATTATTAACTGTGTTTAATATTATTAATTATCAATTGTTTAAAAAAACATTTATTCAAAGTGATGCAGGGGACCAACAGGATATTGTTAGATCTGGTAGAGTCTCTGTGATGGTATGGGACGCCTGCAGTTGGAGTATTATGGTTTTCCTGATACGTCTATATACGACTCTGAGGTTACATGTACGTAAGAATCCTGTTTGACCATTTTCATGTATTCATGTCCATTGGGCATGCCGATAAACTTGGGTAATTCCAGGAGGACAATAGGATAGCACACATGTTTAGAATTGCTACAGAGTTGCTCTAGAAACATTCTTCTGACTGTAAACACTTCCACTACCCACCAAATTCCCCAGA
>CM063511.1:106469240-106491740 GCA_032207245.1 Pardosa pseudoannulata
AAATGTATACATTTTTAAATATGAATTAGTAACAAAAGCTAATTAAGGATAATTAAAAATAATATTTTAGTTGAAAAATTGGCTGTTTCAAAAAAATGCTTATTTTACTCTAGTTTAAAAAAAATTAGTTAGAAATCGAAACTAAATCACATTATTTCGTAAAACAATTTCCAGTGCGCACTAAAAACCTTTTACTTAAATAATTAATTTAACATTATGATATTTTGCGTATTTTTTTATACATTAAAATGTAACTGATTCAGTGTTTACCAGCCAATGTTCCAATAATGGAACATGAATTTTCAATAAAAAATTCACATGTAAAAAACTTATCAATAGTGCTTTTATATAAAATTCAATATGGCATTATAAAGTATATTTTACAATTTATTTTGTTTAGATAATTATTTATTTTTTATAATTTTTTTTTCAATTTTACTGTATTTTGTCAATATTACTCTCCCTTAATTAAATTTACTAAAATTCCAGTTTAAATGGAAAAAATGCAATACTTTGAAATATATCATTATACAACATATCCTACGGGAACACAAGAAAAGGAAAATTTTATTTTTAAATCTTAAAGGTAATATTTACGTTTTTATACCTCTGTTCCATTATTGGAACATTGACGTTTTAAAGGTTCATTTTTCATTTTTGTGCAAAGCATTGTATAATATTGCAAAGATTATCGTCTTTTGCATTCAGATAAGAATATCAATTTTCTAAAGAAAATAAATACCGTAAATTCGCAAGTATAGTCTGCACCATCGTATAGTCCGATGGCGCTATTTTTTATTTAAAAAATTTCATAAATCATCAGATAGTCTGTACCACTAAGTAATCCGAGGACTATACGTGCAAAATATGTATTTTAGTATGACACTGTTAAATCATTTTAAGAATAAAAACCTAAGTACAGTAGAGTGCCGAAAATTGTGGATTAGGCTCAATCAATTCCACTTTTAAAATTTGAAATCATTTCTTCTGCCATAGCCTCGGAGACGAAATTTAACGGGAGACACAGAGCGGCCTACATTTCTCTGAACCCAGCTATGTAAGTACCTTCTAATGCATAGTTATTGTATTTTTGCTGCAAAAGCTTTCCTTTGTTGCCTTACTGCTTTCTCGTTGACTTTCTGAATTAGTTTCAGCTTGAAATCAGCAGCAAAACTGCGACGATGTTTTAAAGACATAATGAATGATCAATGCAAATCCAAACTTTGGAAACAACACACTCTGTTACGTGTGATCTTCGTGGTGAAATGACCTTCGACCCTCACCCTTTGTCCTTGAACCCATCCACTCGCTGTTGTCAATCAGAGTGACTATCGATATTTTCCTGTACCGCAGGAGGCAATTTAAGATTGCGCTTCTTGCTACAACTGATTTGTTCTGCTTTATGATTGTATTTTTTCATGGTTTATTACCGATAGTATACGATGTTTTCTTGACGTCTCGTGAATCGTGCTTTTGTTTACATTTGATCGTTCGCGAAGTGCTTCCGATTTTGATGATTTGAACAATGAAAAACCAACAAATAGTCCACAGCTGAAGAAATTTGCATTTTAAACACAGATAATCCGTGGACTATACCTGCGAAATTACGGTAGATAGGCTGCAAATGGAAGCTGAAATACATCGAAAGGATTATAATATTGACACTTAACATTGATTTTCACTTTAGTAAAGTCATAACAATTGAAAGAAATTATTTTAGATAAGGTGGCTGAACATGTGTGATTTATTATTATTAAAATTTTATTTTTAAATTGCAAATTTAAAGATTACGTTTTTATGCCTCTGTTCCATTATTGGAACTTTGGCGTTTGAAGGGTTCATTTTTCATTTTTGTACAAAGCATTGTATAACATCGCAAAAATCATCTTCTTTTTCATTCGTATAGCAACTTTTCTAAAGAAATTAAATACATGAAGCTGCTAATGGAAGCTGCAATACAAGTATTATAATACTGACACTTGACATCGAGGTTTCCTTTAGTAAAGTCATAACAATAGAAAGAAATTGTTTTTGTTAAGGTGGCTGAACATGTGTGTGTGTGTTTAGGAGGGGGGCTTTTATCTGTGCCTTTGGAGACAAGTGCAATTTCACTTATGTGAAATTGTAAGGTGTAAGGTGTAAAAAGCTATTGTAAGGTGTGAAATTGCAAGTGTAAGGTGGCTTATTACATATGTTTGCTGAAATAGTTATCAGTTTCCTTTGAGATAATTTTTTCTTATTAGTTTTGTTGAACGATAGTGAAAAAGGTACATGTGTGCATTCTATATGTTTCATTAATTAAGTTTTCATAAATTTAACACCATGTCTGAAATATGCCTTACAATATAAGATGCTCTGGCCTTTCTAGAAACTCTTTCGGGAGTACAAGAAAAGCAAAATTTTATTTTTAAATTTTAAAGGTAAAATTTAAGCTTTTATGCCTCTGTTCCACTACTGGAACATTGGTGTTTCAAGGGTTCATTTTTCATTTTTGTACTAAGCATTGTATAATATAGCAAAGATTATCTTCGTTTGCATTCCGATACGAATAGCAACTTTTCTAAAGAAAATAAATAGATCAAAATGCAAATGGGAGCTGTAATATTTCGAAAGTTTTATAATATTGACACTTGACATTGATGTTCCCTTTAGTAAAGTCATAACAATAGAAAGAAATTATTTTTAATAAGGAGGTTGAACATACGTGTGGGTGGAGAGGGGGGGGTTATCTGTGCCTTTGGAGACAAGTGCAATTTCACTTATGTGGAATTGTAAGGTGTAAGGTGTGAAAAGTTATTGTAAGGTGTGAAATTGCAAGTGTAAGGTGGCTTATTACACATGTTTGCTGAAATAGTTATCAGTTTCCTTTGAGATAGAGTTTTTCTTAATAGTTTTGTTAGACCACAGTTTAAAAGGTGCATATGTGCTTTCTATGTTTTTCATTGATAAAGTTTTCATAAATTTAACACCACGTCTGAAAGATGCCTTACAATATAAGATGCTCTGGCCTTTCTAGAAACTCTTTCGGGAATATTACAAAAGTAATATTTTATTTTTAAATTTTAAAGGTAAAATTTATGTTTTTATATCTCTGGTCCATTATTGGAACATTAGCGTTTCAAGGGTTCGATTTTCATTCTTGTGCAAAGCATTGTATAATATCGCAAAGATTATCTTCTTTTGCAATTCAGATACGAATAGCAACTTTTCTAAAGAAAATAAATAGATAAAGCTGCAAATGGAAGCTGCAATACTTTGAAAGGATTATAATATTGACACTTGGCATTGATGTTCCCTTTAGTAAAGTCATAACAATAGAAATTTTATTTTTGATAATCTGGCTGAACATGTGTGTGTGTGTTGAAGAGGGGGCTTTCATCTGTGCCTTTCAAGATAATTTCACATTAAAGGTGTCCTATTACATATGTTTGCTGAAAAAAGTTATCAGTTTCCTTTGAGAGGGAGTATTTCTTAATAGTTTTGTTGGACGACAGTGAAAAAGGTGGATATGTGCTTTCGATGTGTTTCATTAATAAAGTTTTCATAAATTTAAACACCACATCTAAAAGATGCCTTACAACACAAGATGCTCTGTCCTTTCCAGAAACTCTTTCGATTCTGATTTAGAAGATGTAGATATTTGCCAGTTAGAGCCCAACGAACCTGGTGATATTGTCAAGAAGATTCGAATGAACACACCGTTTAATTTAACAAACGAATTTATTGAAGCTAAGTAGCAACTCGCAGCTTTACAAGATCGAGAAGTTGCCTACAACTAGTGGGTATCAGCTTTTATACCCGAACAGAATATTCTAGATATAACTTATTTACATGTTAAAGAAAGATCCAGAATGTTGAAGAACATAAGCAAACAATAAATAACATTTTTAAATTAAAAATCCGTACTTAGGATAAACCGCCATGGGAAGCATCGAACCCATAATCTTCGGGTCTGGATAGCGCGCTTTGACCATTCGGCCATTAAGCTCGTTGGCTAAGCTTTTTTATGCGGCAATATAACCGATGAAGTAGATACTGATAAAGACATTTTAGATGCTGTTACGTCATTCGATGTGTGTGGAATGGTCGACATCATTTTAAAGAAAAGATTTAACTACTCCAGATGAAGACAAATTTCAGATGCCGTGTCCAAGGACCAAGAAGAAACGAAAAACTGAAAACCCTACAGTAAAACTGGGGAAAAAAGTGAAATTCGATAATCCAACATAATACGAAAAACAGGAACCAATATCGTATAAATTCTATAGTGTCAATATTTATCGATTGTACATTATTTAAAGACAAATAAACAAAACAGTTATTATTAAGAAGGTGCAATAATCATTAGACTTTAAATTAACTATTTTCATGAGCTTTTAAAAATATGCAAAAAATAATCATATAACTCGCCAATGTTATAATAATGGAACATGGCTAAAAACAACCTCAACAAATTTTTTCTTTCCTAATTTTAAAACTTTAGACAATTTATATACTCTTAATTAATGTAATAACCAAATTCTAAGTGATTGGGGACTATTCATTCTTAATTCGGAATTTAAAAGGTTAAAAAGCAAAATAAGAAAACTTTTTCTAATTATGATATATCTTATCAACATATTACCTTGTAGAGTAAAAAACAAACATCAGTTGAAATCAATATGTTTTACACAGCAAAAATACTTTTCGTAAATAAATTGTTATTAAAATTTTGTTCGAAAAGAATGAATGTTTTAACTATTACTATTTTTTCTAATATATTACCAACAATACTTACGATGACAACTGAATTTTATTTTAATACCTAATATAGTTATGCAATAAATAAAAATGACCCCATTATACAGAAAAGGGATGCGTATGCAACAATTTTTCATACATTTCAATTGATAAGGTTAATAATTATTAAATTATTAACCTATTTCTGTTTGCTACGATCGACTTAGTTTGTTGTGCTTCTCGCAATGAGAAACTGGAGTGGAGTTTGTGAAGTCTACTCGTCACTAACGAGTAGTTTTTTTCTTCTTATATCTGAATGGGACGCCATGGGAGTTGAGAGTGAGACCAAGACCAGAGAAGTCCCAGAAGGATGAAAGGAATAACAAACTATTCACATGATAAGAGCAAGCATGAGTACACTCGTAATGCATTTAATATTTATATATATATATATATATATATATATATATATATATATATATATATATATATATATATAATATATATATATATATATATATGTATATAATATATGTATGTATATATGTATATATATATGTATATATATGTGTATATATATATATATATATATATATATATATATATATATATATATATATATATATATATATATATATATATATATATATATATATATATATATATATATATATATATATATATATATATATATATATATATATATATATATATATATATATATATATATATATATATATATATATATATATATATATATATATATATATATATATATATATATATATATATATATATATATATATATATATATATATATATATATATATATATATATATATATATATATATATATATATATATATATATATATATATATATATATATATATATATATATATATATATATATATATATATATATATATATATATATATATATATATATATATATATATATATATATATATATATATATATATATATATATATATATATATATATATATATATATATATATATATATATATATATATATATATATATATATATATATATATATATATATATATATATATATATATATATATATATATATATATATATATATATATATATATATATATATATATATATATATATATATATATATATATATATATATATATATATATATATATATATATATATATTTAAGGTTAATAAGATAAAGGAAATAAAAAAGATTAAAAGGATAAAAGATTAATAAGATAGGATAAGGTTAATAATTATAAAAAATTATTAACCTATTAATTATTATTAATTATCAATTATTAACTGACAAAGAAAATCATGTCTGCAGCCACATTGCTGAAAAGTGCGTTGTTTCATGTTGATGTGTGAGAGAGAAGGATCCCGGCTTGTCAAACAAAGAGATGAGTTGACTCAGCGTACATACCACGGGCTTTTGAGATGACAAAATCAGCAAGAGAGGAAGAAAATGAAGAGGAAGACGTGACAAACTGAACAAACTGAAAAACGTGGCCTTACCCTGGAGAATCCGCAACAATTGTGTATCATGGCAAGAATTTGCCCAAGATATTGCGATAATATGGTTCGAGCTATCGAGTTCAGCAATCGCGTAGTCGGGATTATGTCCTTGTACAGAGGAATTTTGAAAGAAAAGGAAAAACAAAGACAACAACTATCCATCACTATGTTTCTCTTCAAGGTAAAGCCCCCGATTCTACCTTCAGCGTCTATAGCAGAAAAGTCTCCTAGTGAGCCTAAAACTACTACGAGTCACGTGAGAGCCTCTCTTCCGCCACCAACACATGACTCTTCGCCTCTCTAAGAAAGTAATTTTGATTAATGTTTATTACTGTATAAGGTTTTGTAATTAACCTTATTAATTAGAACTAACACTTTTAAGTAAATACGTATACCAGGGTTTCGAACCGTAATTTTTTTTGTTCCGGTTTTCGTTCCGGTTCAACTAAAAAATTAATATCGGTTCAGTTCCGGTTTTCGCTCCGCCAAAAATAACGGTTTTCGTTTCAGTTCCGGTTTTCGCTCCGCCAAAAATAACTGTTTTCGTTTCAGTTCCAAATGAATAACTTCATTTTATGTATATTCTTATTTGTACTAAAAATATAATTCTATCATAAACAAAAAATGTAATTCTATCAAAATTTAGAAGATTTTATTCTTTTTTTAATTGGTACACTATGTGAATTGATACAAACAGCAGGCCTAATGAAATATTACTATTACGAAACATTTGAATCGCCGCCATTACCAAACACCCATTTGATTAATGTTTATTACTGTATAAGGTTTTGTAATTAACCTTATTAATTAGAACTAACACTTTTAAGTAAATACGTATACCAGGGCTTCGAACCGTAATTTTTTTTGTTCCGGTTTTCGTTCCGGTTCAACTAAAAAATTAATATCGGTTCAGTTCCGGTTTTCGCTCCGCCAAAAATAACTGTTTTCGTTTCAGTTCCAAATGAATAATTTCATTTTATGTATATTCTTATTTGTACTAAAAATATAATTCTATCATAAACAAAAAATGTAATTCTATCAAAATTTAGAAGATTTTATTCTTTTTTTAATTGGTACACTATGTGAATTGATACAAACAGCAGGCCTAATGAAATATTACTATTACGAAACATTTGAATCGCCGCCATTACCAAACACCCATTTGATTAATGTTTATTACTGTATAAGGTTTTGTAATTAACCTTATTAATTAGAACTAACACTTTTAAGTAAATACGTATACCAGTGTTTCGAACCGTAATTTTTTTTGTTCCGGTTTTCGTTCCGGTTCAACTAAAAAATTAATATCGCTTCAGTTCCTGTTTTCGCTCCGCCAAAAATAACGGTTTTCGGTTCAGTTCCGGTTTTCGCTCCGCCAAAAATAACTGTTTTCGTTTCAGTTCCAAATGAATAATTTCATTTTATGTATATTCTTATTTGTACTAAAAATATAATTCTATCATAAACAAAAAATGTAATTCTATCAAAATTTAGAAGATTTTATTCTTTTTTTAATTGGTACACTATGTGAATTGATACAAACAGCAGGCCTAATGAAATACTACTATTACGAAACATTTGAATCGCCGCCATTACCAAACACCCATTTGATGCGCAGAAGATTTGATAGATGCTTCATGCTACGTCACTTAGGGCCTCTCCTGTCTATTTACTCCTCCCTGATCTAAACAGTCTATACAAACATCCGTGGATGATCGTATGCTGAGATGTGAAAAATAAAATATAACTCGATATTTTTCTTAAAAAATCATCTATACTTCTAGTTTAATCAACTGAATTAAATATGTCTTCTACAAGTAGTTTCATGCGAAATTGAAACAGAAAAATACCAGTGAATATCAAAATAGGAAATCGAGAAGCAGTATACATGTAATGATAATTATAAATTTTGACGTTAAATTAGAAAATATTGATAAGTTGGTAACAGTGACAAAATGACTGAAAGATATATCGAACCGAAATAAACCGATATTTTTTTCGGTTCCGTTCCGGTTTTCGTTCCGACCAAAATAACGGTTTTTCCGGTTTTCTGTTTTCGGTTCAGTTTCGGTTCGAAGCCCTGCGTATACTGTTGTAATTTTTGTCTTAAATGTGTAAAGTATAAATGCTGTTTACATATTTAAAACATTCTTGCACCCCCATACATGAAAATTCCTAGGGGCAACCTACTTCGCGGTTTATCAGCTTTCGCAGAAGAGTCTGGTCCTCATTAACCGCCAAAAACAAGGGATCACTGTACTGGTCTTAACATTTAAATTTTTCAAGCAAATTGGTCTAAAAAATTAATTTTGAAAATAAACTGATCACTTATTAACACAATAAATAATTAAGATAATATATTATTAACAGAATATATAACACAAACTAATTAACAGTAATAATTTGAATTGATTTTATCTAAATCAAAAATTTTAAAACTATTTTACGAACAATTCTTGATGGTTTTTAAAAATAATTATTATTTAATATTATACATTCGATCAGTTTTTAATAAATATATTGAGTATAAAGTAGTGCAATCCTTATTAAATCTCTTAAACATATGTCAACTTAATGTGATTTAATTAATAATGTTCAAACAGTCATAATTACACTAATGTATAAATCGGACTCATAGTGAATTATTCATATTAGATTATATATTTATAATATTTATTAATATACTAATTACAGTTTAAAAACATAAAACTAGAAATATCTTATGCTTCTCTAAATATGTATATAATCCATGATAATTATCAAATTCTTCAAACTTCAAAGAAATCTATAATACCTCTTTTCATTTTTGAAGAAACATTAACTACATTAAATAACATTTTTAAAGAGACCAAAATTGTATTATTTTAAAATCATTTGAAATACCTTTTTGCTGAGACAAAAATTAGTTTTATTCTTAAGAAATAAGATATAAAAATAAATGCAATATAAAAATTATTTTTCCATTTTATCTTGAAATTTTTCTTTTAATCTATAAAAACTTAATTGCAAGATCAAACAATTTTACCAAAGCTTAAAATATCTATTCTACTTAATGCCTCTTCCATTAACCTCGAATATCAACAAAAAGTATTTTAATTCTTCAATTTCTATTCCTTTTTGCTTTGTTTCAAAGAGCTTATTATACTTATTTTCGCTAATATTGAAATTCTGCAATTAAAAGCAACGGATAAGTGCATCTTATGTTTAAAAATAAAATTCACTTACTTTGAAAACATCCTGCGTGGAATTTTGTTTATATCATTAAGAAAATTTTTTGGGTATTTTTCTATTCTTCGTATTTCTTAAAAATGTGATTTTTGAAGGAGAATTTTTTTTTCTAGGTGCAGATAAACTTTATTGTTTGTTATTCAAGAATAAATGAAAAGAAAAATATTCATTTCATATTGATTTTCAGCTTCTATGAGATTATATTTTACCATTATCTAACGTCAAGGAAAATCATTAATGTATACATAAACACACATACACATATATAAATATATATAATGGTATTTTAGGAAAATTATACAATTTTATTAACAGTGTATTATATTTTTTAGCTATAAATAATATTTTTTTACTATCTGGTTGATGTCCTTACATATATACATATATTACTTATTACTTATATACATACATATATGTAATATAGGAAGAAAATAATATTGTAATATGGGAATATTGTGCAATAGGAATAAAAAATCTAGGAATAAGCTCTACCCACCCAAAAAAAGTAATGAGGGAAAATCCCAAAAAATACCAAAGTGTGGGAAATAAACAAGACCTCCAGCAAACACACAGATGTGAACAATTTTGGAAATGAAGAAGCAATTTTAATCCCCTTTGTAAGTTACAGAAGTTGTAAAATCAAACAGATAAATCCCCCATGACACTATAGAGTCACACAACTTGCACGAGTTAATCCCCACGCCAGCCACATGTACCGCACTGGATAGCGTCCAACGCTATATGTTCGGCTACGCTAAAAAAGTGCAAGAGCCAATGAAGAAGTCAAAAAGGCCCCAAACACGTCCTCGCAAATTCGAAATGGTCAGTCAAAAAACATTTCCCAAAACCCCTTAGTGTAAAATTTTATATTTTCAAAAAATAGTTCATATTCTCTATCCAGCAGTCAATTTGAAAAGGAGATATTCTCTCTCCAGCCGTCAGCTAGGTACTAAGTATATTCTCCCCAGCCGTCAACTCATCAGTTAGTATGTTCTTTCCCAATCAGTGAGTTAAACTAGTCGTGTCAATCAGACTAGTCAGGTCTTTGAGATCAGTAGCTCTCATGTCAGACTTCGTGCCGCCACAGTACTTCGTATTAGGTATGCCTCATGTTACTTCCTGTTTTTGATCTAAATAAAGAATGAATCTAAAAGAAAACTAACTTCCCGACAGCTTGATTGGTGACAGGCAATACAGGACATGACATTTATATATATATATATATATATATATATATATATATATATATATATATATATATATATATATATATATATATATATATATATATATATATATATATATATATATATATATATATATATATATATATATATATATATATATATAAAGAGAGAGGGAGATTTGTGTTTATATGGGTGTATATACATATATACATTCAAATCACATTAATATGTATAGAAAGTTCTGAATAATGTCAGCGAGAGTAACCAATCGCAAAAGGACTGTTAAAGCTCCATTGGTGGATGGTAAATAAAGTGTGTTTGAAGAAGATGGGGAAAATCCCAATCATTGAAGACATTCAGAAATGTAGTGATTAATCAGAGGTCAAAAGCTGCATAATTATTCATTTCTCTAATAAGAGTGGCAGAATTTCTTAAATTGCCCATTTTATGGCTAGCGTTTTGGGATTAACTGTTTGCAAGAATTCTTGTTGAAATTGTATCATGCATGACTAGACTGTTTATGGAAAAATATCGGCGATGAAATTACGAGAGACCACAGGTGTTAGAAGTGAAGGGGGTAAGGTGATGCTTTCTTCAGATGCAGCTTGCAACGATGGAGAAAATAACCCATCTAGATTGGACAAGAGACTGGCACATTTCTATCAGAAACGACACTTCAGTAAACGTTTGAATGTATGGGTTTCAGAGCCTCCGGCTAGTTTCCACACCTATTAATTATTGCCACTGGAGACAGTGGCAGATATCAGCACGACAGTAACACAAGTATATATGGTGTCCTGAATTGACAAGTCTTATTTATTTGTTGACTAGCAAAACACACTTAACTTAAACTATCCCTCCACCATTCAATTTTAAAATACTTTAATTAACCCCAAATTTATAATTTCGTGCTGGTTCGTCATAAGGCGGAGCAACGCTTTTTTACTCAAAACCAATCAAATCCGGGAAACATTCAAGTCAAGAAGTAGAAGTTGTAGTTCTTTAGAATCCTACGAGTGAAGAAAAAAATTGTAGTTTCTTACTGTGGCTTTCTTCTGTGAATCGTGTATATTTTAACGAATAATTCTCCATTAAACCGACGATCATTAGCATGATTAACGTGAATCGTTTCAACATAATCATCTGTGCAATTAGTGCTTATATTGCTTAAAATGGAGGAGACAACATCAAAATCTTGATTATGGTTTCATGAACATGCTGCTGAAATTTGTCCATTCATATGTGCATACGTGAAGTTTGTTGTTTTTAAAAATGGTATCTTGGAAGATGTTATATGTTATTCAATTCGCATGCATTATTTTTGGATCACCGGGTTGAGTTTTTTCTTCTTCCCTTTCCAACTAAAATCTTTAAGATAATTCAGTTTAATTGTTCACTGTATGGATTCTCAATCATAGAATATCGGGTAACTGAAAAATCGGGAAGTAGACTTAATATGGCTCAGATACTGTACAAACGTCCTTGATCAACGCACTATTAAATACCTTGCTACTTCTAGTCAAGTTCTAGGCAACTCTTGATAAATTTTCTGAAATTCAAGAATAATTAACATTATACGATGGATTTGATGTTAAAATATTGCAAAAAAGTACATTTATTGTCAGTGTGAGAAATTAGATTTCTCTGATTCCGAAGTTTAGAATTTTTTTAAACAAATTAAAATAGAAGATAACACTTTGAACTAAGGATATAAGACTTTCCACTGTAGTAAGGAAGAAAAAGATGATTAATTACTTAGTATACTATATAACTTAAGGATATATAACTATTTCCTACAAATCTATGAAAATTGTTCTTAAATTTGGTTTCTTTATTTGTTTTTCTATTATTTTTTTTAATCTCTCTCTTAATAACAGACTACTTTACGCATATTTTCAGTACGTACACTTTACTCCTCTCTTACACAGGAATTTGAAGTATTTTTGAAGATAAGAGTGGCTTTCTGTAGCTCTTTCCCACATAAATTACATTTTAATTACGCTCTAAGATACTAACGAGTATCAAATGCTGATTAACTTAGCGATTTATGATACAGTTCTGATCATCAGGTTGATTAACCTTTGATATCACTGATTATAACGGAGAATAATAGCATTGTTCTAGCCATAATGTTTGTTTTACTTTGATTATATCTATGTGTGTCAAAATTACTATAGTTCAAATATTTAATCACTTTGTTTCATATTTGTTATTCACTTCTAATCTGACATATAGTAAGCAACAATTTCACATATTTCGCAGTTTTATTTATATTTAATCCTACATATCATTTTGAAGATAAAACAGAATGCGGCATTATATTTCTAAAACAAATTACAGTTATTTAAACATTGAGTAAATTTAAACACAACGCATTGTAATTATATACTTCATTTGTTAAAAATATTTATCTCCATGATTATTTAAAATAGTGTAATATATATTATAATGACTTGAAGGCTCTATTAACTCAAAACGCAACTAGTTTCGTACTACAAAATTATTCAATTTTTACAGGGCTATATACATACTAGTGAACTAAAAAAATCAGCCTGTGTTTTTCCTGATATGCGAGCTGGAAAAGGAAGATTCTCTACGTAGAATGTCGTCGTTCAATAATGCAGATTGATAATTCTAGAACTGTTTACTCCTGGTTTTTTTTTTCAAGTTTCGCCGTCCGGTCACGGACTTTCCACCCTTCCAGTACACAAAAACACGAACATAACTTCGAGAAAAAAAAACCCTCTCTCTACAGAAATCACAACAGCCACCTTTGCTCACAGAAGCTCACAGAAAGGGTTATCTACAGTACTTCATGGGCCAAGCCCTCTAGTGCTGGAGTACTAACGTTGGTGATGTTGAAACTATGGAAATGAGTTGGCATAACAGAGAAAACAGCCACCTCTGAACCACCTCCGATCCTTTTATAACCCTCATCCCAGGGGCTGTCTAGGAAACACCCACTCAAAGGGATTAGACGAACCCGGACAAAATGTCAGTAACTGATCAAACCTTCTTTCATCACTGTCTCGGGAAATGGAGACAGAATGTCTGAACCTCCGTGACTCCTTCCTCTGTCGTTTGTATCATGACAAAGATTCCAAAACTTTTTTAAGAACCCGACCATAGAAATCTTCCAGACGCCAAGTCTGGAAAAGCGTCGGGACTAATTTGGCTTTTGTCAAGTACCTTGCAACTGACTGTTACATCACTTGCACTCAATACACGGTGGCAAGAGGACACTTTTGACCCATTCCCAATGGTTTTGCGGCGATAGGTCTGGGAGTCATTACAATAAATAAATAAATAAATAAATAAATATATATATATATATATATATATATATATATATATATATATATATATATATATATATATATATATATATATATATATATATATATATATATATATATATATATATATATATATATATATATATATATATATATATATATATTAAGTAGTAGGAATAGCGAAAACTAAAATAGGATCTTAATTTTAGCAAAAGGAACCATATTTTAAGTAAGAAAGAAAAAAGTAATGGAATGGATATATGTTTAATAATACCATTATGTGATTGAGACTCCAATGTGGAATGAAACCAATAAAGATTTATGAGGAATCCTTTACCAATATACTTTACTAACGGAGGACCGTTTTTATCATGCAATACAGATTTGATGAGCTACTGAATTAATTTTACTAAACATTATTCAGCAGTTGTAGGAACTGATTCAAAGACTCCTCTAAGATGTAATATATGCCAGAGTTCTACGTAGTTTTCTTATAAATCTATTATGTTTTCTTTATTCCTAGTGTTTTGCCATTATGAATTCAATGCAATTATATCATATTGAATCATTCTTTATGAAGAGATTGGAAAAGATCCAGGACAGATACCGAAGGATTAGATGGATTCAACACTCAAAAATGACTATAATAGTTGCATTACAACGAGGTCGGGGGACTGAATGACATGAGGTACAACCTCGTATTCATCAAACTATAATAGAATAGATCCCACTGAAAAAAAGGAGCATTAACATTATTACAAATTTCCCTCTCCTACACAAAATATCAATCTCTATATAGTCAATTCTAAACTAGAAAAACTCCAGTCATAGAGATTGCTACAGGTTTGATTATACATTATACTGATATGTGATACTGAAAATAGCATATGAACTTGAAAGTAAACCAAAAAATAAGAACCACCTAAATTTTAATGAAGAATAGAAGAAAAGTGTATAATCATTTGTTACGTGTCAACTGTAGAAAATACGGATTTGTTTGTATTGTTAAATTTCTTACACCATGTTGTAACATCTAACAAATTTAACATAGTTATTTTAATACATCATTCATTACCTAAAAATCTAAATTTTACATATTATACTACCATAAAATCATTGTACGTTCTTTAAACAATATTGTTAAAATCAAACTTCGTGTAATAGGACATAACACTAATTATGAATTTGGATTTGTCTACTGAATATTTTCTGTTTTAGAATAGTGTTATGCAATATTTTATGATGTATATAAGGCTATTCTAGTGAGGATTGAGTTTTGTACATGACATTTACATACACAGTTACTGTCGCTTAATACTGTTACCAATTTATGAAGCGTAGCGTTCGTGGATTGAGTAGACTTTGAATTAAGACAGCAAAAATAACAGCACTTTATTCGTAATGCAGGGAAAACACGAAGACAGCAGCCAAAACCGCGAGAACTGGCTAGCACAGGCGATAGTTCACTCAAATTCTTAGCGCCAAACAACGTAGGTCTTTACCTCTACAAATTTCTCCGCTAACTGCACTTCGATCTTCAAGATCCTCAAGATGATGGGTCAACTGGATTACCTGGGCCAAGCCCTCAAATCCAGAGATTTCTTACAGTAAGCAGAGAAATTGACAACGAGCAGAGCATAAACAAATAAAAGATGAAAGATAAGGATAGAATGGTGGATTCGTGAGTTCATAACACAATAACTAAAGAATAGAGAGTTTAGGGATAGGAAAACACTTTTTTTTTTTTTTTTTTTTTTTTGCCAGGGACATCAGAACAGTATTGAAAATAACTAATTTGAAAACTACGCTCCGCCCTCATCAAAGTGAGGAGAGCCAATAAAAGCGAAAATAGAAGGATGAGATAAAAAGCAAAGCTGGTAAAAAAATAAAATAAATAAATAAATAAATAAAAATTACTAAATGATGATGTATGGCCATTTTAAAGTTTTAAAGCTTTTTTCTTACATTTTAAAAGATTTTTTATAATTTTTTTTCTCGTTTTTTGAAGACAAAACAGACAAAAAATTTAAAGATCTTTGGCAAGAATGGCCAAAGGCCTTCTTCTATTGGAACCTCGATCAGGATCGGACCCGGTATTTATATCCTCGGGAGAAACTGGAATATTCCAGAAAGCACCAGGTACAAACGGTCGCCAAGTCGCCAAACTTGGCGATAAATCGCCAAACTTGGCGCCAAACATTAGTCACCAAAAACATCGCCTACGAGCCAATATCTCGACAAACACATGACCCACCCACTACAATACACAGTACACGGTAAAAATACATGCCAACTTGCGAAATTCGTAACATTGCGTACATGTATTGTGCTTACATATAGATTCTGTTTGTATTTTGAAAGATTCCCTATTGCAGCTACGCGACATTGATACCTAGTAGTAGAAGGAACCACTGAATAGTTAAATTCCCACCTCCCTGAGGAGTAGACTTCTTTGATTTTGTTTGTGTTACATGCGAAGAAATCTTGCACTTTTCCTATTGATCCGTTATATAATTTTGAAATATATTGTGAAACAGTTTCTTGTTTCAAAATGTTAGCTTTAAATAGTTACCAGATCTAAACCCCTTAAATGTTGGTTTTAAATAATTTATTCAGCATAATATAGCCAAAATTTTGTGCACTTTTTACAGACTTATACGATATTTGTCTGTGGGGAATCTTAACCCATTAGCGCCCAGTGATCTATTTTTAGATCGCTAAACATACCTTGGTAAACTCGCTTTTAGATGACCTTAAACCCACCCCACACATTCTATACTGCACAGGGTTCAAGACAAGGCATGCACCTGTTAACCAACAAGTGGTTTTATTGTTTTGTTTATATCATTGATCTAAAGCGATAAGAGAAAGTTTGTATCGCCCTTTCGTTCCGCCGTTTTTCTACGTTTCTTAGCAAAAACACTGAAAACAGCTAAGTAATACGCGTAAGTTAAATTTTTTTTGGCGATTTAATATCTTCATAGATGTAGCTATCAGAATATAAACCGATGTTATCTTAAAACAAATATAAATAGTAAAAATTAGTGTCAAAATACTGCTGATCTAGAAATAGATCACTGGGCGTTCGGGCGTTTTTTTTTCCTGACCCTGGTAATATTACGTTTTTTCACCTTTAGATGAAAATATGAGTTGAAAAGTATTTAATAGCTTTCAGG
The DNA here is from genome assembly GCA_032207245.1 of Pardosa pseudoannulata. Lineage (NCBI taxonomy): Eukaryota > Metazoa > Arthropoda > Arachnida > Araneae > Lycosidae > Pardosa > Pardosa pseudoannulata. Next base: position 106,486,376 of record CM063511.1, read on the forward strand.
ATGCAGTTGATTATTTGTTTACATAAGCAGCTATCAACTTTGGAATAATTATTCAATTCCTTACTTCAAAATATATTTTATCTAGAAAACAAAATAAAATTTAAGAAAATAATACCTAAAAGATCAGATATTTAAAAACGCATAATTTTATTTAATATATTTTAAACATGAATAGTGAAATAAAAGCATATGAAATTATATTCTATATGAGTTAAGCACCAAAGAATACAAACTTTCAAATATTATTTAATATCATTAATTGTATATATTATAACATATTTTATTATTATTATTATAATATCATTCATGTTTTCTCATTTAGATATTTATAAACGGCTAAACAAATTTACTAAATATTAAAAAAATGTATACTTAATATATAAAAAATAAACTCTATTTAATTAACTAAAATAATAAATTTGTATAAATATGTTTATTAATGAATATCCGAATTTTAATAATTTTGCATAATTAGCTGCGTGGTTTCTTATTTCATCACTAAACCATTTTTTTCCTTTTCGTATTAAGCTAGTTTATCGAAAGAGGATTACGATGATGAAAGAGGATAAACACAATTCCATTAACTTTTTATGCTATCGATACGCATAAAATAAATTCTTCAATATTTAAAAATATTTTACGGTAATAAGCCTCACATAATATTTTATAATATCAGCAATCTTTTAAGCAGTACATTATTCTGCCAGATGAAAGAATAGTAAAAATTCAGCCTATTTCATACTTATATTTCATATTTTCTCCTTCATTGTTTAAATATTGATATTTTCAAGATTATTATACTTTCTCTAAAAGTATGCAGTTTGTTTTCTCTGAAGAATTTTTTGAGATCATTATTAGTTTTTCCTTTCTATATGATTTTTTTTCTTAAAAATGGTTACTATGTGATTAAATTTGTTCGAAAAGGAGAAAAAATATTTTTAAGAATATAAAAGAAAAAGTGCGTCAGCCTAATATTTAAAATTTCTATTCTGAACTAGGATTTGTAATGTTGGTAGACATGTTTAGTAAAATAACAAAGTACTCGTATATGACAAAATATAATAATTAATCTCAAATAAGAATTAGTATACTAAGTTTAAAGGAAAAATATTTGTACCGAATAAAACACCAATTTCGAGAGATTATTTTCAGTTATCAAATTGCTTTTATTAAAAATTACGTTTTCATTCGGTCATAAACTTTTGGAAAAATAATATTTTTACGTACACATTTTATCAAAATGTTAAATCATAATAAAATATATATTACATGTGTGCAATTCTTTGCATGCTTATGTTTTTATTATACATTTTAAAAATATATTAATAAATTTATGAATAAATAAATTATTTTATCATGGTATGTTTTCTAGAGATTTAAAGCTTTAGATTTTACAATAATCAGACTTTACTATTTTGTATTAAAATTAAAAGTACTCAAACCGTTATTTATTCTGTAGTTATAAATAATTTATCTGAAATTCCACACGAATACATTTATATAAATAATCAAACATGTATTGTTGATACCAATATGTAAGATTTAATTGAAAGACTAATACCGTAAAACTCGTTTGAGCTTTGAAGAGGAAATGGCATCATCGGTCGACTAAATTATTTATATAGTTGACTGTTTTGTATTATTTATGTGTCTAAATTTTACAATAATTAGTTTTTTAGTATTTTGTATTCAATATAAAAGGGGTGAAACAAAAATTATTTTATGTAGTTCTATTATCTGTTACCTACTTTTCGTAAAACAGTTACCGGTAAATCGATATTAAAATATTTATTTACTGAATAGTCGGAAAATAAAAAACACAAAAAAATACAAGTTCTGAACTTTTAGTAAACTTAACAGTAACTTGCTTCAACATAATGTCCTATTTATGTCTTTTATTTCATCTTATGTAATACTCAGTGTTTAAAATATGTTCCTTATTTATGCCTCCATTTCACAAACAAAACTTGCTTCTCTTTAATCATAAACCACTATTTTGAAACCGTTATCCGAAATTCCCCCACGAATGCATTTATATAAATAATCAACACCTAGTGCTCATTGTAAGCTTTAATGGATTCACTAATATCGTAAAACTCTTTTGAGCTTCGAAGACGAAATCGCATCATCGGTCAAATAAATTATTTTTATAGTTGACTGTTTTGTGGTGATTTACATATCTAAATTTTAAAATAATTAATTTAGAATTTTGTATTTAATATAAAAATGCTCAAACAACAAAAATTTATGTAGATATAATACCTGTTACCTACGTTTCATAAAAAAAATTACCGAAAAACCGGTATTAATATTTTTATTTACCGAATTGCAGGAAAATAAAAAAAAGACAATAAGTATGCAAGTTCTCAACTTTTAGTACACTTAACAGTAACTCGCTTGAATATAATCTCCATGTTTAAGGATTTTATTTTATGTTAGGTAATGTGCCGTATTTAAAATGTGTTCCTTATTTATGTTCTCATTTCACAAATAAAACTTTCTGCTATTTAATAATAAACCATAATTTTGATACCGTTGTCCAAAATTCCACATGAATGCATTTATATAAATAAGCAAACAGCAAGTGCTGATTGAAATATGTAGCCTTTAATTTAAAGACTATTACCATAATACTCTTTTGAACTTGGAAGCAGCAATAGCACCATTAGTAGATAAAATTACTTATATCTTTGAATGTTTTGCAGTGATTTATATGTCTCAGTTTTATAATAATTAGATTTTGGTAATTTGTATTCGGAAGAAAAGTGCTCAAACAAAAATTATTTTATGAAGTTATGATACCTGTTTACTACTTTTCATAAAAAAATTACCGGTGAACTAGTATTAACATTTTTATTTGTCGAATAACCCGATAATAAAAAAACAGTAAATATACAAATTCTGAACTTTATGCCGTGTTTAAAATGTGTTCTTTATTTATTTTCCCATTTCACAAATAAAGCCTGCTGCTATTTAATCATAAACCACAATTTTGAAATCATTATCCAAAATTCCACACGAAAGCCTTTATATAAATAAGCAAACACCTGGTGCTGATTGCAAGATGTAACTTTTGATTGTAAGACTATTACCGTAAAAATCTTTTGGGCTTCGAAGAGGAAATAGTATCATAGGGCGACTAAATTATTTTTAACGTTGAATGTTTTGCAGTGATTTACATGTCTAAATTTTGCAATAATTAGTTTTAGTATTTTGAATCCAATATAAAAATTTTCAAACAAAAATTATTTTACTTATTTATAATACCTGTTACCTACTTTTCATAAAAATTACTGGTAAAACGTTATTAATAATTTTATTTACCGAATTGCAGGGAAATAAAAAAGACAATAAATATGCAAGTTCTGAACGTTTAGTTAACTTAACGGGAAAATGCTTCAATATAATGTCCGTGTTTATGGATTTTATTTCATGTTATGTAATATGCCGTGTTTAATATGTGTTCCTTATTTATGCTCCCATTTCACAAATAAATCTTGCCTCTATTTAATCATAAACCACAATTTTGAAACCCTTAACCAAACTTCCCCCACGAATGCATTTATATAAATAAGCAAACACCAAGTGCTGTTTGCAATATGTAACCTTTAATTGTAAAACTATTACTACAGCACTCTTTTCAACTTGGAAGCAGCAATAGCACCATTAATTGACTAAATTACTATTATCTTAGAATGTTTTGTATTGATTTATATGTCTAAAGTTTACAATAGTTAGATTTTAGTATTTTGTATTCGAAAAAAAGTGCTCAAAAATATTATATATTTTACAAATATTTTATGTAGTTATGATACCTGTTACCTACTTAACATAAATAAAAATATCTGTATACTGGTATTAATAATTTTATTTACCAAATTGCCGGTAAATATAAAAGACGATGGATATACAACTCTAGAACTTTTAGTAAACTTAACAGTACCTTGCTTTAATATAATGTCTGTGTTTATGGATTTTATTTGATTTTATGTAATATGCCAATTTTAAAATGTGTTCCTTATTTATGCTTCCATTTTACAAATAAAACTTGTATCTATTTAATCATTAACCATAATTTTGAAACCGTTATCCAAAATTTCCCAAGAATGCATTTATATAAATAAGCAAACACTTAGTGCTGAATGCAATATGTAAAGTTGCTTCAATATAATATCCGTGTTTACGGTTTTTATTTCATGTTTTGTAATAAGCCGTGTTTAAAATGTGTTCCTTATATATGCTCCCATTACACACATAAAACTTGCTTCTATTTAATCATAAACCACAATTTTGAAACCGTTATCCAACATTCCACACGAATGCATTTATATAAATAAGCAAACACCAAGTGCTGATTGCAATATGTAACCTTTAATTGAAAGACTATTACCATAAAACTCTTTAGAATTTGGAAGTGGAAAAATTAAGTAGCACTATCGGTAAAAAAAATTATCGCTGAATGTTTTGTAGTGATTCATATTTCTAAATTTTACAATAATTAGATTTTAGTATGTTGTATTCGAAAGAAAAGTGTTCAAGTAAAAATTATTTTATGAAGTTATAATATCTCTTACCAACTTTTCATAAAAAATTACTGGTGAATGGGTATTAAAACTTTTATTTACCGAACTGCATGAAATTAAAAAAAGACAATAACTATACAAGTTTTGAACTTTTTGTAAAATTAACAGTAACTTATCTTCTATTACTTCAATATAATGTTCATATTCATGCCTTTTATTTCATGTTATGTGATATGACTTGCTTAAAATGTGTTCCTTATTAATGCTCCCATTACACTAATAAAACTTGCTTCTATTTAATCATAAACCACAATTTTGAAACCCTTATCCAACATTCCACACGAATGCATTTATATAAATAAGCAAACACCAAGTGCTGATTGCAATATGTAACCTTTAATTGAAAGACTATTACCGTAAAACTCTTTTGAACTTCGAAACGGAAATAGCAAAATCAGCCTCCTATAAGTTTTTTCCCATTAGTCCAGAAGAAAAAAACAGGAAGTTGTACACGCACTTACACTGGAATCGTTAAGTCACTGCTAATGGCCGCCATCTGCGAGAAATCTGTTTCCCTCTTACTCACGAAACATATCGAAAACAAATCGAACCAAATTATTGATTTAAACGCTACATGCATGTGAGGAAGAAAAAAATAACATGGCGTTGAGGGACGTGACTTTTATCTTAATTTACTTCATATAAGCATCTTTAATATTCAGAATGTGAGTCATTTTGTTCTCCAAATCGGCAATATACTACATTTTCTCTGAATAAATACTTCACTAAATTGTTTCACGTGAGAGATATTCTATAAGTTTTATGTCACTTATTTCTTTCTA